>OU342623.1:8180000-8780000 GCA_910589645.1 Tinea semifulvella | reverse complement strand
TTTTGTGTCCAACACAATGTTTGCTCACAAAGATATTCACATGTATACAAGAACGATGAATAGTGAAGAGTATAATTGACTTAATAATAGTTGATGAAAGACTGCGAACACAGACTCTGGATACCAGGGCGTATCGTGGGCCAGAATTGGGAACAGACCACTACCTAGTAATTACTAGGATTAGTGGCCTGTTCACAAAATGGCGCCACCGGCGATCAGGTGGCAATCTGTCAGCAGTAGAGAGAATAAAGAGTGAAAAGTTACAAGATGATAGTGTGAAAGAGGAGTATATGAAATGCGTCAATGATAAACTTATCAATTTGAAAGATGTGAGCAAAGATGTAGAAGAGTGTTGGAAGTACCTAAAAAATGGTATGGTAGAATCGGCAAGAGAAGTATGTGGAGTAGCAAAAAAGCGAGCAACCAAGGGTGACGCGTGGTGGGATCAAGAGGTCAAAGATTCGGTAGAAAGAAAGAAGAAAGCTTGGATAGATTACGTTGCTTCGCTGAATATGAATGAAAGTATAAAAAGAGAAAAAAAAGAGTTGTACCATCGCTGCAAGAATGAGACAAAAGTTTTGGTTAAGGAGAAGCGTGAAAGATGTAAGGAAATAGGTGAAAATAGGATGACGAGCAACTTTAAGGAGAACTCCAAACTTTTCTGGAGGGAAGTTAGGAAGGCCAAAGGTAGCTTGTCATCTTGTCGAATGAACAGAGTGAAATCAAAAAGCGGTAACATTCTTGCAAACACAAATGAGGTGTTGCAGCGATGGAATGAATATTTTAGCGAGATGTATGCTAGTAGTACTCCTAACGACGTTACGACGGATACTTTACCTCCAGAGCTATCCACAACTATAACGTCCACTTTTAAGAAGGAAATAAGTGTGCAAGAATTGCAATCGGCAATTAGAAGCCTGAAATGTGGCAAAGCAGCGGGAAAAGATCGAGTGCTCGCTGAAATGATCAAATACGGAGGTATACCGGTCTGGAACGCTTTCCACCTACTGTGCAACCTTTGCTGGCAGGAGGGAAGAGTACCAGAGGACTGGCGGCAATCAGTCATCGTTCCTTTATACAAAGGTAAGGGATCTAGATTGGACTGTGCCAACTACCGAGCGATTAGTTTGATCAGTTTGGCGAGCAAGATGTATGGCAAGATTCTCACGAAACGCTTGCAAGAGAAGACTGAAGGTCTTTTATGGGAGGCACAAGGAGGCTTTAGACCTGGAAGAGGATGCACTGACCAAGTCTTTTCGCTCCGCAATATCACAGAGAAGTTTTTGGCCTTAAACCAGAAGGTTTTCTGTGCTTTTGTGGATTTGGAAAAGGCTTTTGATAGAGTTGTAAGAAAGAAGCTTTGGGACATATTGCCGGAGTATGGAGTGAATGACAAACTGCTACAAGCTATACAGTCCCTGTACAAGGGCTGCAAAGCTTGTGTGCGGGTGGAGGGGGGTATGTCGCCCTGCTTTGAATTCCAAATGGGCGTCAAACAGGGTTGTGTGCTTTCTCCTAGATTATTCACTCTATATCTCGACAAATGCCTAAAAAGAGTGAGAGAGAGTGACTGTGGGATAAAGATGAGTGATCTAGTGGTGAACTGCCTGCTTTATGCAGATGATGCTGTTCTTATGGCATCGTCCGAACAACAACTGCAATCACTAGTCACAAGAATGAAGGAGGGATGTGCAGAAAAAGGACTCCGTTTGAATGCGAGAAAAACCAAGGTACTAGTGTTTGAAAGAAGAAGGATGACAACCGTGACGATAAAGATTGATGATGAAACTCTAGAACAAGTAAATGAAATTATATATCTGGGCAGTGTTTTCACTGCGGATGGGAAGTACGATAGGGACGTTGAAAGAAGAGTGAACGCGGGAAATAGTGTTAACGGTGCCCTGGGGTCACTAATCGGCAGTCGAAATGTCAGTGACAAAGCTCGGCTCGCCATACACAATGCCATGTTGGTACCAACACTGATGTATGGAAGCGAAACGTGGATATGTCAGAATACGCATGAGAGTAGGGTTAATGCAGTAGAAATGCGGTCGTTGCGGCGGATATGTGGCGTCACTTTGGCGGACCGCATACGTAACGTCGAAATACGGAAAAGGGTTGGTATGAAGGAAAGCATAGGGACAAAAATAAGGAAAAGCATGCTACGATGGTTCGGGCATGTTGAAAGGATGAGCGATGAAAGATTGACGAACCAGATATATAATGCGAAAGTTGTGGGTAAAAGAGGCCCTGGCAGACCGAGACTCACATATCACGACCAAATAAATAAAACACTGACTGAAGGTGCATTAAAAAGTCTTCGTAACCAAAGGGCATGTATGAAGAGGTTAATGAATGTCGACGAAGCGAAAGAGGTATGTCGTGATCGTGTCAAATGGCGCTCAATTGTCTCTGCCTACCCCGCAAGGGATCTGGCGTGAAGATATGTATGTATGTAAAAGTAATAATACATCAATAAGATTAAACTTTGTAAAAAAATATGCATCCCTATACTGTAGCCACTATAACATACATACATGCTCGTATAAATTTAGAGACTTACATCTGTCGCACACTGAAGATGTGGAATGCTCTCCGAGCCAGTGTGCTGTTATTGCATGGTGCAAGTTGCACCATGTACAAGCACCTTAACTTTAAAGCTAAGATCTACGTCCGTGTCTGATGTTTTGACGTAAAGTCAAATGACGAGATATATTTTTATAACTTAATAAAGTTTAATTTTATATTGTTTGTTGTTTTTTTATACGGTGTGATATTGAATTCCCTTATATACTTAAAAAAACTGGATAAAAAATGGCTAGTCATAATAAATAGACTGGTGATAATTGTTAAATTGTCACCTGTCTTTGATATAGGCTAGGGGCATATCCAATATCAATCGTATCTGTTCGCCTAGTACCTAATCAATAATACACACATCAAAAGTGTCTAGGGATCAACATATATTTTTGCAATAACTTTTCTCCTGATTGATATTCATTAAAATTTTCTTTAAGGATTGATCAAATAAAATGTTTTCGTTTGTCTACAGTAACGATAAACCAAGTCACCTTTGCATTAGTAAAAAAAATTGCCATTTTCCTAATAAAGGGATTTTTGACATTTGAACCACTAACATTAAAGTTCGAAAAAAAGACTGAAATAACAGTTTTTTTTTTAATTTTATTGGGTAACTTAAACAATTAATAATCCGTGTTTCTACCGCGAACACTAACAACACAAGAACATCGGTTTGGCATACTCAAAATGAGTTCATCCAAATCACGCTGTGGAATGGCCGCCCATGTTCGTTGCAACAACAAAAAAAGGTCTTCTTGCGACTGGATACCCTCCATATTCGGCAGAGCTCTTCTCTGAAGAATATCCCATGCATGCTCAATCGGGTTCAAGTCTGGCGACTGAGCAGGCCAGGGCAGGACATTGATGTTAGCTGCGGCGAGAGTCTGTCTTACAACTCTTGCGGTGTGCAGTCGTGCATTAACTGAAATAAGGGACCGATATGCACTTGTAGAGGAACGATGACGTCTGATACAACCGTCTCAGCATAAATTTGAGCGTTGAGGTTGCCTCTGATCCAAATCAACTCAGTTCTTCCGCCGATCGAAATACCCGCCCATACCATGATGGTTCCACCACTATAAGAATGGACTTCCTGGCAGGATTTTAATCGCTGTTGGCGTCCAGGGGTTCTCCAGTGTCGTATACGTCTTGTATCCGGCCTCATACCAAAACGAGACTCATCAGAAAAGCACACGAAACGCCATTGTTCTTCTGTCCAATTTCTGTGTTCAAGAGCCCATTGATATCGAGTCCTACGATTGTGCATTGCTATAGGTGGTACCCGTAGCGGTCTTCGGGAATGAAGGTTCACTTCATGCAAGCGGTTTCTGACTGTTTGGTCGCTAATTAAGTTCCCTGAAGAGCGATGAAGGCTCACGGCTAACATCATGGCGGTTATTGTTGGAGTTCTTCGAGCTGTGATTTGAATGTATCGGTCTTGTCTCCGTGTGGTGCAGCGATACCGTCCTCCATGGCGCTCAGCCACGGTACCAGTGGTTCGGTAACGTGTCCAAAGTCGACTGATAACACTCTGACTTGTATTCAGAGCTAAAGCCACAGTACGTTGCCGGGAACCAGCTTCTATCATTGCGCACATTAGTTCTAATTTGGTTCAACTTTAGTTTAGCTTTGATTCGGTTTAATTTTAGAACATCTCGTAGCGATTACGCGTCATATGAAAGCTAAACTTTTACCAAATTCCAACCGAAATACGGCGTGTTAGCCCAATTGCCAGTTGAAATAAATAAAATGATTGAATGACATTGTTTTTTAAATATTACGTTAAATAAAATGTTTTTAATAACATAAGTGATATAAATATACTTCTAACTTCTGTTTTTTTTATTTCATATACTAATAACATCAAATTTCATCTAAAAATATCCTTAGTTATCGTTCGGTCTTTTATGTTTTTTTTATCGGCAACACACACGTTCCTTTCCACGAATGACAATCATTATACTTGTAAAATAAAATAAAATAATATATTATTTAACAATATATTTAATAATAAAAATAGTTAATGCGTCTACTAATAACACATTAAGTGTGTTATAAGAACGTAGATATGATTGTCCTACATTTATTTTAAGATACCTACTAATCAAAACGTTATATTTGTAATGTGTAACGAAACGTTAAGGTTGGTTTGTTTACATTTTACAAAATTGTTTGAAGTTTTTATCGTTTCATCTCAATCTTTTTTTATTATATTTAAATGGTTAATTTTATAGCTCCGATGGCACGAAGACGAGTTTCTTTCGAGCAGATGGAGGCACTTGTGTCGAAGGCTATCCTCAGCTGGCTCGGGGCTATAGCCGGACAGCGGAAGGGAGGCATAATTCCCTTGGGCATTGGGATAATATTGCGCAGAAACTAAACAGTATGGGGAATGGCTGCTACAAGTAAGTCGCCCAAGGATTGGTGCAAGGCAAGCTATTGTGTTACCTAGATATTTAAAAGCATAAGCATAAGGTTGTCAAATTATCCACAAAATCGAATAAACCTTTAGTTTCCAGTCATAAAGCTATTTTGAATAAGTTTCATCACAATGGTAACCCTTGCTTAGTCATGCTTTTAAAGGAGTGGATTCACATTTAGCCCACACACTTCACATTTTTTTCAACTATTATCATTATATTACATTTGAGGTTATTGGCATTTATACTTAATTATAAGTAACTTTGGCATTTTTTCAGGTTGACCACAAACATCATTTGATAAGGCACGCTCTATACTCACTAATATTGAGAGTGCAAGCTGAATCAGTGATGACGGAATCAATGCGGAGTATGTGGAGTGACCTAAAACAGCTTCTACAAGTGCAGGAGCGGATTGCTGTAGCACAGCAGCCAAGGGCTGCAGCTGCAGAACGGTGTGCTTTGGTGGAGGAAAAAAAGCTTGCCTTACAATTGAAGGAATTTGAAAATAAAGAGTTGTTCATTTAGCAAAAAATCTTAACATTTGATGCTAATTTTTTATTAACATCATGCATTCATTTATGGAAATGTTAACATCACATTTTAGTTTCATTCCGTTGTTACATGCAGCTAATGCAACTTCTCTTAGGAGGCAACACCTCGTTACAGTTTCCCATCTCCTACGAAAAGGTCTGAGATGACCTTTTGATTGATAAAGTTTGCAGTTTGCCTATTATAATGTAATTAGGTAATAGGTACTAGAATCATTAAGATTCAATAAAATAACTTATTAATTGTGATTCTATTATATAATTGCTGTATGCCTAGTGTGAGGAATAGAAATAATAAAGTTTATATAAAATTAGATTAATAATCTTAAATAAAGAATTCTAAAAATACACTCGTTTTTACACTTAATTTTTATTTCATATTACAGCCCCTAAAACACGAGTCCTAGACCTCCACTGCTGTAAATGGGCCTTGTTGGCGAGGGTCTGGATGTAAATTTTAATGACAATTTATTATTGAAACACAAGTTGGAATTTGTGGATCCAGACTGACAGCTCAATGTGCCTTCCGAGGCATGGGAACAGTGGTGTTGTAAATATATGTAAAAAAAGTTTACATGCCGGGGTCTGGACAACCTGTTTGGATTTTAAGGAAAGTATTACAACCAAGCCACCATCGCTCCTGTTTAGTTTTCCCCATAATATTATGAAGAACATATGTTCTTACTAACAAGAGCATTAATAATTATAATATGGGCAGTGGTTGTTAAGTTGTTAGAATGCTGCCCAGCAATCGAAAGATTGCAGGTTCCAGCCCTGGCATGTACCAATGAACGGATAAGTCTACAGTGTCATAAATTTACAACATCACCGTTCCCATGCCTTGGAGGCACATGGCATATTAAGCCATTGGTCCCGGTTGCACTTATACTTGTTGTCCGCTCAACAACATTTCTTGCAGTTACATGCAAAGAAGTGTAATAGGCTTCTGGTGTTGCATCAGTAATGGGTGTCATCGGCCATGAGCGCTGTGGATAACCTGAGTCACCTGAAATTAAATTATTTTCTTTAAGTAGGTATTCAATTGTAAACCTTGATTACTTGTTAAAAAGGAAATACAAAATTTAAAATTTACAACTTACCAAGCAACCAAACTGCCTCATTATTTGCATTTAATTGTTGCATATGAGTGTGTACTGGGTGATGCTGCCAAATGAATGAGTCATGGCTGGCCCCACCATGACTAGCATCCACACTCAATATGTTGAGGTCACTGTCACAAATCTATAAACAATAAAAGTGAATTAATTAACAATAAGTTAATTAACTTGATCATTATTTTGATTGATTATTATTTGGCTACCTAAGCCAAATTTTAAACACTTACAATTTGGGTGTTTAGAGAGTGGTAGTGCTTTTGATTGAAAAACCTCTCTTCAAATTCCTTGGGCCTTATTAATGCCACATGAGTCCCATCTATACAGCCAATCACACCTGGTATTTTAAACTTTTCATAAAATCTGTAAATTACAAATAGGTATAGGACCTAAATATTTTTGTTACTAAAAAAATATATCCATACTAATATTATATATGTGAAAGAAGTTTTGTCTCGCCTTTACACCTATATTACGTCTGAATTTGATGATATTTGGCAAATCTATTTCACAGAACCCGGAGATGGATTGATAGGTTACCATGTGACCACATATCTGTCTGTTCGATTCGCCTTCACACCTATACTACTTTAAATTCGGCAGATATTTTCCTTGGAATCCAGGGTTTGACATGATGGTGAAGGTTGAAACTTGTTTTGGTTGACCACTATATTGCACAGGCAACGCTGGGGCAAACAGCCAGTATATCTATATAGACCTACATACATATATAATCTGTTCAGCAGTGGACGTCTTCAGGCTAAGATGATATATAATCTCACATGGTCTTTTATCATAACATTAAAGGATTAAAACTATATTAACAGTATAAGGGTAACAAACCTTAGTTTTAAATTGTTTCTTTCTTGTGAAGTTTGTGGAAAAAAAATATATTTTTGTAGTATCTGTGGCTTGTTAAGAGTGTCAATTATCAGCCTTATGCATTTGGACGTGGGCTGAGCCATTGCATGATGTAGGCTTTGCTCTACACCTCTTTGATAGGACCCAGAGGCGAAAAAACCAAGTGCAGTGAGATACAGGTTCTCATAAAGTAACCTTAGTAAAGCAAATACTCTGGTTTTAATGTTTATTCATTTTTATTAGGTATCTACTCACTTTTATATCGATTGGCACACTTGTAGTTTCGTTTTTGATGTTTATAAATGGAGTCAATTCATCAATTAACCTAAAGACTGACGGTTTATCTAGCCTGTATTTTTGATGAATTCCTCCTCCGAAATGTCCTCCTGCTATTTCTCAGGCTTGCCGACCGTCTATTTTCCTCAAAATGAGCTCTTTTCACGAGGTCCAACTGCAGACCTTATCTAGACATTTTAACTATGCCTAAAAATATCCACAATTAAAGAAACGCACACCAACACAATTAGGACATTTAAAAACAACAAAAACTTACTGTTTAATATCTAAAACAAGTAAATAATTAATAATTAGTTCGTCAAAAGCTTGCTCGCGATCAACTTTATTCCAACCAAATACAAACTGTTATTTTGACAGTTAATTGGTTGGAATTTAGTCAAACTTTAGTGCGCGTAATCGCGTTTTCCATACAAAAAAGATGTTCTAAAGTTTGACCAAAGTTCGACCGAAATTTGGCTAATTTCTGACAGCTGACAAGCGGGCATAATCGCAACTTCTAAAGTTCAACCAAATTAAGACCAAATAGAAACTAAAATAGTGCGCGTAATCGCCCCGCTTATCAGAATAACAAAGCGCCAGTATGATAAGAGATATAAAAATAAACAGAATGTCAATATTTTTATTTCATTTTTCTCAGGGGTAAAAACAAAGGATAATGGTGTTTAAAGTTTATTTGTTTTTCATGAATCTGAGACACAGTTATTGTTATTTATTGTTCGTAAAGGCAAAATAGTTTCGGCAGTTGACCGCTTATCTTTGTTATCAATGTTCAACAAATAATACATAATATTTTGAACAGCAGAATAAATGCCGCGTAGGCTGTAGCTGTCAAATAAGGGTAAGTACGTTCAAAAACTGCTATAAAATGAATTTGGTCAATGATTGTTGTTGTTTATTTACCTAAAAATAATGATATATAAAAATAAAACAGTTATTTTTACTTCAATATTTATATTATGTATTAATTATTGATTTTTAAAAATATGTATAGTATTTATTATAAAAATATGCGGAAATTATTAATCTTGAATAAATATTTACTTTTTGTGGTTTCAGAACGTACTCGTCACCGCGGATGGAGGACGGACGGTCGCAGTAAAATTCATTCGTCCATTTTTGTTGGATAAAGTCGCTTATTTCGCGGGCAATTGAAAATTTTAGGGCCGGTGTACCAGTGAAATTTTACATTGTGGCGAAAGTAACGCCTTATCCAAACATGGCTTGCTCCGGGCGCAATAAATTCGAGGTGAGTCGATCGATTTGCGATTTATCATTTTATTTGTTTGTGTTTTCGTATTGATAGAAACAGCTGACATCGCAATAAAGCCTGCTTGATCCTTTGTTCTAATTCATGCATAATTCTTGGTAGTTTAGCATGTACTTAAAGGTAATACATAGTCGCTTTTTATTATACACAGTGAAACAGCAACGCAATCGCTACAAAGAAGAATGTAAACAAACTTGTGTTCTATTTTTAAATTAGTAAAAAAACTCGCCGCATTCGATATTCAGCGTGGGTTTTTCGTCTGCTTATTTTATATTATCTTTTATCTTTATGCTTAAAAGATATGAGTGCAATGGTGCCTGCACTGCATGGCGTACGCAGTCTTTGTGATACCGAGCAATATAGAGTTTGTTGACCTTTCTACCATAAGCAGTCCCGTTATGTCAGATTTGTTTTCGCAAAAAATGCCTTTGACTCATACTAAAGAACAATAAAATCGGATTAGACATTCTTACATCCTTGTTTTTTAGTTATATGCCAATTATTCATTATTACAATGAGTAATAATCACAAACACATCCATACTAATAAAATAAATGGGATAGAAGCTGTCTATATGTGGGGGAGATTTCCAAACAAATTGGAAATTGGATTGGAAACAAATATTCTAAAAGACCCACAAATATTACGATCTTACAGAAAAAATGATCAGGAACAGATTCAAGACTTAGGTTTATACAGTGGAAGTGTGTGCAAGAGAAATTCCAGCACAATCTTTCCACCATGTACTGAAAGAATTGGAATAAGCAGGTCTGCGGTCAATACATTTAAGATTATTATTAATCATCCAAGATTAGCAGATTCAAACAGTATTTGGTTGCGTAGGTAGAGGAGCAAAATAGTGGATGGTGAGCGTCTTGTTCGAAAAAAAAGGTGGCATTTTAAACCAGCCCATTATCAATCCTGAGACACCATTCTTCTCTTCTCTCTCCCACTTAGCACCCGGAACCTGTATGGTGACTCTATCCATGTCTTCTCTTCTGTGTTCTTATTTAATCATCCTTTCGGAAACCTGATACTTTCAGTCTAGCAAAACAAAATGTCTGAAATCAGTAGACAAATAAATATAATATATGGCAGAGATAAGATATAAAGTTCAATAAGTTTATCAGAGAAGGAATTGATTAACTAATTAGGGCTGGTACACACTACGAGAACATACTATACAGACATATAAAGCTGTGGTCACAATTATTATTTAGATAAAATAATACAAAAATAATAAAAATATATACAATTTTGCAAGTAGGGTTTCTGTATTCTCACCAAAAATAATATAATTAATTGCATAATTTTATAATAATTATTGGTCAATGTTTGTGAACACCACAGCGTCCGCTGGAGTCCATACACAGTAATGACAATAAATAATAATAATAATAAAAATGCTTTAATGCACAAAAACTAAAATTTAATGTGCACAGGCGAGCTTTATGCCGTGAGACATTAACCAGCTAACCTTAAATAAATCTTAGAATAATTATATTTATTAAGAAAGTCCAAAACAGCAATACATTTTACAAAGCATTACAATTAACAATTTACATGTCAAACCAAAGGACATCACCATTTTTGACAAGAAAAAAAACCATGCAATTTTAAATCGAATTATTAAATTGTTTAAAATACAAACAGAAAATTTATGTCCAAAAAATATATAATAATATTAACAAATTAAATCAAATAAGAATCTTAAAATATTACAATAAATGTTATAATAGATAGGCAAATCTATCTTCATTTCACAATAAATGTTTTTGTTCCTCTCACAACTCTCGTTTTTCTATGCTTTTGCATAATTCCAGTTTCATTTCTAACTTTGTCTTTGTGGCCACAAATTTGTGGGCCTAATATCAGGCAAGTACATACATATCTTCACGCCAGATCCCTTGCGGGGTAGGCAGAGACAATTGAGCGCCACTTGACACGATCACGACATACCTCTTTCGATTCGTCGACATTCATCATCCTCTGCATACATGCCCTTTTGTTACGAAAGCTTTTTAATGTACCTTCAGCCAGTGTTTTATTTATTTGATCGTGATATGTGAGTCTCGGTCTGCCAGGGCCTCTTTCACCCACAACTTACCGGAGGTAACCATTAAATCGCTATTTAAAAAGATAGTCTTTTCGCATTTCCTATTCCAATAAAATTAGTAAGTAGTATATTATATATGTATACATGTGATTAGTTATATATATATTTTTGTAACTACTTTTCAGTGTTAAAAGTTATCCCAATGGTTGGCTATAATAAAATTAATCTTAAGTTTTTCTTAAGTCAAATCAGCTTTCACAAATTTGTTTAAAATTATATTTCTTTTTGCTTTGTGAAACGCAAAAATGACTAAAAGCTCCTCATACATTTGTGTAAATGACTGTTTCCTTCTTAGTTATTTCCTAAGATATGTTTGAAACGCATCTCTATTAAAACCCAGTAAATTTTTACTTCAGAAATAGTTAAGTAGCAAAAATTAGTTTGAGAAACTGGCTGTTTTTTTAATATAAAACTTTACGCGTTTGGATACATGGTGCACAGCCAACCATAATTTAAGTTTGAGTCAGATATAAATACATTATTTTTAATATTGGTGATGACATTCGGCGAAAAAGAATATTCGTTGCATCACAACCTTATCTTTGCATCACTTACTGAAAGAATTGGGCCTAAGCAGGTCTGCAGAGATACATTTATGGAACGAGCTTCCAAGACGGCATTAACGGAATCATACAGTATATGGTTGGGGAGGGAGAGAAGTAGAATGGTGGATGGTGAGCGTATTATCGCGCAATAAAATGAAAAAAGGAGGCCTCCTTTTCTTAAACCAGCCTATTGTCGGTCGCAAGCCCGAGACACCATTCTTCTCATCTCTTACCCACACACGATGACCCGGCACCCGCACCGTGAATACATGGAATGCTTAGAAATTTGTCTTCTAGCATGTTATTAACAACTTTTCTTTTCTTTTCAGATATCTCGTTTATCCGGAGAAGACGAGTATCACATAAATAAGAAATTGCCAAAAGAGTTGTTACTGCGCATTCTGTCTTATTTGGATGTCGTGTCGCTCTGTCGGTGTGCACAGGTATAGACAAAATTATATCTCTTGTATGATTGTCGTGATATGTTTGCAAAATTTATGCTTATGTTGTAAATGTGAAAAAAGCTTTGTCTTGTCTGTGTGTGTGTATGTATGTCTGTTGCCACAGAGTATGTTTCTGTATATTTAATACACCTTACTGACTCTATCTTGATGAAATTTGGCTGAAATGATCTTTGTAATTTAATAATAATAATAATTACACGTATATATAGATTTAGCCGCAGACGTATCGAGTTCGATTTCTGTTGGCAAATGAATTTATGCATATTTACGCGAGGGTGTAGACAAGCTTGCCACTTGTCATGATAGCCTATAGTGACATATAAAGGTATGCGAGGGCCAAGAATGGATATAATAATGGATCGATGGCTACAGTAAGGGGGTGCATATTTTGGCCTGTACATATGGTTGCTCATCATCTTATGGTCTTATGGTCTGGCCAGCGTGGTGAGTATAGGCCAAATTCTCGAGATATATGTTCTGGAAGGCCCATCTCCAGCAGTGGAGGTCTAGGACTCTGTGTTCTAGGGCCTGTAATGTAATGATATGGTTTGGTTGCAGAATAGAGAAGGGATAAAGTTATGGAATTGACAAACCTCTTAATCTAATTGCAAACCTGTGATTTTTTTCCCTCCAAAAGGTTTACGGTTGTAATTATTTTACTTGCAATAATTTTGAATATAAATTTTATTATTACTAGCTGTTTTACCCGGCTTTTCCCGTGTAATCGGCGACACAAAAATTAATTTTATGCACAATATTTTATTTTGATTTTGCTAGATCTCCTAATTTAATTTGCATGGTGTAAAGGGAAAAAACAATCATCATGAAATGCTCAAGCCAACTAACGTATTTAAATGATAAGGATTAATACCCATTATTACCCATTCAGAAATATCTACGACAGGGGTCAGGACATCCAATCTAAATTTAAAGTGTAAAAAACATACTTGTTATATATATATATAAAAAAAAACCGTATTTGTGTGTTTTTTCCAATTACCACTTTATAATTGCACATTTTTTAAAGGTTTAAAATGGATAGTATGTTATACTTAAGACAGACATATGCCATCGCGGACTTTTCTGTAGACCTATATAAGATACAGAATTCCACGATACATTATTTTGTTATATTCCAAAGGGTTTAGGTACCGTTTTTGTTGAATGTTCCTTGACGGCATATTTTTTCCGACACCTTTATCAAATATCGTTGATGTATACAAAATATAACAAGCGATCGAAATAAAGAAACACAAAAAATTCAATCGAGAGGGGGGTTATAGGCTATCTTCATCGTGGAATCCAGTAATCAATAGGTTTCGACGCCGGGAAAAATCGCCCGGTGTCGCCAAGGATATTGTAAGTGTCGTGTGTCGTGATTTCTATAAAACTTTTAAAAATGATAAGTGGGTAGGTTTACATCTACCGCCCAGTATGTACGAGACTACACCGCATAGTCGACCCGTGACCACGGCCAATGCAACTTGGCTGAAACGTCGTCGGGAGAAATTTGTCTCTAAGGTAAATCGCGTAAAGACCCCGTTAAAATTATAAAAATCTATTATGAATGTGCGCGAAAGTTTAAAATATAACATTATGTACTAAACCCTTCCTCAAGAACCAATCTATTTATTGTTGAAAGCAGCATGAAAATCGATGTAGTAGTTTTTGAGTTTATGGCGAACAGACAGACAGACGTATAGGCAAACAGATGTCCTTGTTTTATAATATGTAGTGACATCGACGAGCTTGCCACTTGGCGTGATTGGCCTATAGTAAAGTCGGCTAAGTGTGAATCCGCTTATTTATAAACGTGGTTTCTGACCACCCCGAAAGGGAAACGGTCGTGATGATACTTTACTAGTGATAGTGATTTACTCTTATTATCATTTTCAGGTGTCAAAGTTATGGAATATACTTGCTTTAGACGGTTCTAATTGGCAAAGAATTGATCTATTTGACTTTCAACGCGACATTGAGGTAAGTTAAGTAAGGACTATTAGGATGGACAAATATTTGTGTTATTTTCCTTGTATGATAAAACTTGTGATAAAGACATTTATTTATTTATTTACTAAGATACAGTCTGCTGTTATTAATAATGTAATCTGCTACTATTCTGGACCACAGTTCGAAATGTGAACATACGGCAAACAGTAATATGATTATACTAGACTATCTTCAAACTATGACTAAAAATAATAATGTAAAACAAAAACATGCAAAAAGCAAAAACAATAATAATAAAAAGTATAAATATAAACATGCCTTAACGTCTAAATAATTCATTTGCACTATAAAATAGATAATAATCTAATAAATTAATGCCGCATATCCGACTCAACGACCTCATTTCTACTGCATGCAATATTTATGTTAGATATTTGTGTAGTTTTTAATCTTAAATTGTGTATGTCAGAAATGGAAACTTTAAATTGAAATAAATAGGTAACCATTGTAATGTGTCTGGAGAGTCCAACATTTATTTAGGTTAAAATGTATCTATGTATATATATAATTTTTAATCCTAAAAATAATTCCTAATCCTAAAAATGGGGCAGATAATAAATTTAATTAAAATAATTTAATTAATAATTTTTATAAAAAACCTGTATTAGATACCCTATTATAAAAAATATTTAAAGAAATTCGCGGTAAGGCGGTATTTTAGTTTATTTAGATGAATCTGTTTAATAATTGATAATCCACGAATGAATTTACTTAATTTATTTAATTTATTTAGTTATAAATATATTTAAAAAAAAAAAAACAGATCAAGATGCAGTTATAATTAAGAATATTAATGGATTACAATAAATTTATTTAATAATATGGATATTTAATTGGAAAATTAAGTTGAAGGTGGATTTAAATGTAATTATTTTTATTTTATGATAATGATTATATATTTATATATATATTGATAGTCATATTATTAGGTTCTTAATTTAAATTGTAAATATATATACTAGTTTTAAGTTTATTAGCTCAAATTTGTTTGCTTTTTTTTTAAATATTTACTTTCTTATTAGCACCTTAAGTTGAATAATACAAGTTGACAAATGCTGTGCTCAACTGTAAAAGGTTTATGTACTAGATAAGTTTTTCAGAATTGTATAATAATCTAATGTTAAGTACATATATATACTATTGATTAAGTATTAAAAAAAATAAAAAATGGCGATATGGGTTGAGCCAAAACTTACCTACCACTTGTATTTTGATACCATAATTTATACAAATATTTTATTTAATTTCCAAATGTCTGTAATATTATTTCCTACACTCCAAATGATGGATTGTGCAAGTGTGACAGGTGCAATAGCTTTAAACCTGATTAAGATTGTTTGCCGTTTGCAGGACAAGGGTTGCCAGCCTCATTTTTATTTATTGCAAGTCTGTGCTGACCAAATAATTTAAAATGTATTAATATGGCTTACTATTAAATTTTGTTTCAGGGTCCAGTAATAGATAATATATCTCACAGATGTGGTGGATTTTTGAGACAGCTTTCACTGAGAGGTTGCGAAAGCATAGTGGATGGGTCCATGAGGACTTTAACACAGGTAAGTCCATATGGTAAACGAAAGATGTTAACCCTTTTATGAAATGATGGGACAAATTTCTAAACATTCCATGGATTTATCATGCAGGTTCCGGGTCAGAGAAGAATGGTGTCTCGGGTTTGCATCGGACAATAGGCTGGGTTACAAAGGAGGCCTCCATTTTGTATTTTATTGCTCTCAAGCCGCTCACCATCCACCATTCTGCTTCTCTCCCTACCCAACCGAATACAGTATGATTCCGTTAATGCCGTTTTGGAAGCTCATTCCATAAATAAGAGACTATTCTTGTCTTACCCACACACAACGGACCCGGGACCTGCACGGTGAATCTATGGAATGCTTAGAAATTTGTCTTCTCTCTCTCTCTTCAAATACCAAATTTAAAAATAGCATAAACATTTACTACGCTTCCTATATTTTACTAATAGTCCCCAAATTTATTTCCTAGAAAGTTAATAGACTACATTTCTTTATACAACGTAATAGTATACAAGTAAACTATCATCACGACCGTTTCCCTTTCGGGGTGGTCAGAAAACACGCTTATAAATAAGCTGATTCACATTTAGCCAACTTTACTGCCGGCCAATCATGACAAGTGTCAAGTTCGTCTCCAGCGTACAAAAGGAGAGAAATATCACAAATAAATTAAATATTATGTAAATAAATACATTTACATTGATAAATATTTTTGTGTTCCGACCAGGAATCGAACCCGGTACCTTCGAGTCTAAATTCACGGACTTAACCGCTAGACCACGGAGACCACAAAAGTGAAAATAATAATATTTTTTATTTGTTTGGGTATGTTATATAGCGTTACTGCGGTTCTTAAATATTGTGAATGAACTCGTTATAAGGCACCATTTAACCTCCTTTCGGCTTTACGGGGTATTTTGTAATACATTGTAAAACTCTTTGTAATTATTGGATTGTGCGAGCCAGTAGGAAGCAAAATTATTTTTTTGTGTTTTATTTTTCAGTCGTGTCCCAATATTGAAGACTTAAATTTAAATAAATGTAAGAAAATTAGTGACCAAACTTGTCAGGCGTTAGGGAAGCGATGCGCCAAACTACAAAGGTAATGTAGAGTCGGGTAAGATTGCCCGGAGTACCAATTAACATCTTTAAGAAAATACCTTAATTCACATTAACTACTTTATGATCTCACAGAAGAAATGATCAGGAACGGGTTCAAGACTCAGCTTTATGCAGTAAAAGCTGATGCGAGAGGAGTTCCAGCTAAATCTTTGCATCACTTACTGAAAGAATTGGGTCTAAGCAGGTCTGCGGGAGATACATTTATGGAACGAGCTTCCAAGACGGCATTAACGGAGTCATACAGTATCAGGTTGGGTAGGGAGAGAAGTAGAATGGTGGATGGTGAGCGTATTATCGCGCAATAAAATGAAAAAAAGGAGGCATCCTTTTCTTAAACCAGCCTATTGTCGGTCGCAAGCCCGAGACACCATTCTTCTCATCTCTTACCCACACACGATGGACTTGGCACCCGCACGGTGTATCCATGGAATGCTTAGAAATTTGTCTTCTAAAAAAATAATGCTAGCACGACTAAGAAAAAAAGTGGTGTAGAGAGTGAGCTGTTAGCAGAAGACCAGCAGCTTATCGCGTGCTCTCTAATGTGTTTTTTTTTTTTTTTTTTTTCAGGATAAATCTAGATTCGTGTTCAAATATAACAGACATATCATTAAAGGCTTTGGCTGACGGATGTCCTGTGAGTATAATAAATAATAAACACATGATAATAGCAGAAGTAAAGTATCATCACGACCGTTTCCCTTCCGGGGTGGTCAGAAACTACGCTTATAAAGAAGCGGATTCACATTTAGCCAACTTTACTGCCGACCAATCATGACAAGTGGCAAGCTCGTCGATGTCTCCAGCGTACCAAAGGAGAGAAATATCACAAATAAATTAAATGTATTTATTTACATTAATAAATATTTTTGTGTCCCGACCAGGAATCGAACCCGGTACCTGCGCGTATACTTATAAATCCATATACTGTTAGACCACTAAGGCAATATGTTTGTAATTTTTCAGTCACTTACCCACGTGAATGTGTCATGGTGTCAAGCTATAACGGAAAATGGCGTCGAAGCCATCGCCAGGGGGTGTCCTAAACTCAGAAGCTTTATTTGTAAAGGTAACATACATTCATTATTTTCATTGTCATTATCATACTTAGCATATCTTTCTATCCTATCGTTCCGAGACGCGATAATAGTAACCTAAGCACGCTTAAAGGTGTTCCGAGACGCGCTCAAACTGTTTTGCCAAAGCTGTGTGACGTCACCAACGACATCATTTCTCGCGCTTAGACTGCTCACGATATCGAGGTAGATCGCTCTGAGCGCTGTCAGTTTTTTGTCATAATGTCGCGCGCCATTTTCAAGTTAATTTAATATTAGGTTTTATTTTAAATTATTGAATATTGTAATTCGTTTATACTGTTTGTATGTTACTTTTAAAAGAAATCTATAATTAATATTAAAGTAGGAAGTGGAAAAAAAATGTCTGTAACACGGCAAGTTATTTTAAAAGATCAAAATAAGTTAATAATATTAAACTTTACACATATAAAGATGAATAAACCGAGAGATGTATATTTGTTAGTATTCATACTCAAAGATGTGGAATCCGCAATTTATCTTCCATACATTTAAAAAAAAAAACATTTTATGAATGAAAATGTGATTTAGACCGTTCCGAATTGATATCACGCTCTGAGCATCCAAATCGCGATATTTGATTCGGAACGACGACGGTCAGTGGCATATTCGTTCTAAGCGCTCTGAGTGCGATTCGGAATGAGGGGAATGTGTCTATCGTAAGACAAAGAGAAGACAAATTTCTAAGCATTCAATGGATTCACCGTGCGGGTGCCGGGTCCATCGTGTGTGGGTAAGAGATGAGAAGAATGGTGTCTCGGGCTTGCGACCGACAATAGGCTGGTTTAAGAAAAGGAGGCCTCCTTTTTTTATTTTATTGCGCGATAATACGCTCACCATACACCATTCTACTCCTCTCCCTCCCCAACCTGATACTGTATGATTCCGTTAATGCCGTCTTGGAAGCTCGTTCCATAAATGTATCTCCCGCAGACCTGCTTAGACCCAATTCTTTCAGTAAGTGATGCAAAGATTTTGCTGGAACTCCTCTCGCACCAACTTCCACTGCGTAAAGCTGAGTCTTGAACCAAATTACAGACTGACGACACTTTTAGACCGTACACTTATAACTGACATGACACTCATCATTACAGCCCCTAGAACACAGCGTCCCAGACCTCCACTGCTGGAGATGGGCCTCCAGAACATATACCTGGAGAATTTGACCTACACTCGCCACGCTGGCCAGACGGGTTGGCGAGGATATGATGTCAATTTTTAATGACAATAATGATTTATTATTATTTTACTTTTGCTAGTCACAGTTCAATTGCACTATTAATTTAAATCTAATTACTATATTATACTCTTATTTCTGTTTTAATAGTTTTGTCTAAATAATATAAAATCTCTTTGGCTTGTGTTCCACTATTGCTACTTTGTTTATATGTTTAATATGATAAGCTGTGATTTAAAAAAAAAAAAAGTTTCAAAATCAAAAATGTTCAGTTTGCCATGGCATTTCATTTTGACTAACAAACAGCGCTTGCAAATCATTGAATTTTATTATCAAAATTCATGCCTTTATTACCAAATTTCGTACTAGTTTCATTCTATGTCATTCATCCGCACCCACAGACTGCTGGCCCCTGCCGCCTCCGGCACATTGGGGCACCATTATTCTCCATTGCCCAGAGAATTGTATGCACTTTAGAATCTGATTGTATCAACACCACAGATTGACGTTTTTGCAGACGATCTTTGCAAGATCAGCAAAGCATGTGAGAATCGATAAAATAAATGATATACTTTCAGGTTGTAAAAACGTGAACGACAGCGCCGTAACGTGCCTGGCTACCCACTGCCCAGATTTAGAAGTCCTAAATATACAGGGATGCGAAGTAAGTGTGCTAAAATTACATCTAATTTATTTATGGTGCAACAAACACATTACAATCATTTACATTACTATGACTGAATTAAAGAACCAGACTGTAATTCTTGAGTCGTGCACACAACATTGAAAAATATAAATATAGGTACGCGAGCAAGCTACTTAAGTACTACACACAAAATAAGGGGAAAATAGACGAAAAAACATGCAAAAAATTAAAAACAAATCAACTTAATCTAAATTTATACTGACAATACTAGCTTGGTCTAGCGGTAAAGTCCGTGGATTTGGACTCGAAGGCACCGGGTTCGATTCCTGGTTTCTCGAGTTTGGAACGCTGGAGATATCGACGAGCTTGCCACTTGTCATGATTGGCCGGCAGTAAAGTTGGCTAAATGTGAATCCGCTTATTAATAAGCGTGGTTTCTGACCACCCCGAAAGAGAAACGGTTGTGATGATACTTTACTTCTAAATTTACACAATAAAATAAAATAAAAAACATGCAAACAAATAATAATAAATTAAAAATATAATTAATACCTAACCTAAAATTATAACCTAACCTAATTAATAAATGTTAAAAATAAATTAAATTTAAAATGTAAAATATTAAAACCCGAATAAAATTTATAAAATTAAAATAAAACTGAATTAAATAATTATGTTATGGGTAAGTATTATTCAAGGACATTCGCTGTGAGACACCTTTTGTATGCCGAAAACCTGGAATTGAACACATGAGAGACCCATGCTTAGTGTCTAGTATTTATAATGATAACTGTATGATAATAAATCTTGTTAAAAAATAACCTGTTTTTTAATTTTGATGTCTAGCTAATACTACTCGATTTAGAAATCTAAAAGTTGGCATAGAGGTAGATATTAAAATATGGTAAATAACTAAGAAAAGATTTTTCAAAAACCTCTATTATTACCAAAAATGTGACCTTGGAATTTATTGTTTTTTCTTCATACGTGTCGGACAAATCCATAGTACATATCTTTACAATTAGGTCCGTGGTTGCGTCGGCTCTGTCGGCTGTCCCAGATTTATTGACGCCACTTTTAAGTCTTAAATTAAAAAAATCTAATTAAATAGGTGGTAGGCGGACTGATGGTGGTAATTTCCCCAGTCTGCCGGGGCGGGGAAGTATCTACTGTTCGTGCCGATAAACCCAGTAAAGTGTATCCACACGTTTCGGGATCAGGCTCGAATTGACGTCATGCCCAGTAAGCCGGCATAGTGTTAAATGTCAGTCTTGAGTGTCTGATTCCTGTTGCTAATATTCATGGCCCTCCCATGCGTAAGTGGCATCAGGTGGACGCAAGGAAAAAAAAAGAAGTTTAATTTAATAAAATAAATACTTAATTTTTGACGTAAAGATTAAACCACTTGACCTAGAAATGTAAAAGTCGGCTTAAAGGTAGATATTGAAACATAGTACTTAACTAAGAAAAGAATTCCAGAAAATCTCTTTTATTACCGAAGTTATGACGTCTCAAAAATTTGTATTGTTTTTTTTACAGAGCGTGTCCGACGAATCTATAGTACAATTAGGTCCGTGTTTACGTCGGCTCTGTGTGTCCGGCTGTCCCAGACTGACTGACGCCACCCTTCAGTCACTTGCAACCAAATCCCCGGAGTTGATGACTTTAGAGTTGGCACAATGTACGCTTTTGACTGATGCAGGATTCCAGGCTTTAGCCAGAGTAAGTTTTTACCTACAAAGTTGTGTCGTAACTAACATTTGCAGTAACCCTTAAACATATTGGATAGTGCGAGCGAGAGGGATGGAAAAGGGTTGAACTCTTTTAACCAAATATATCTAAGTTAGGTTTTATTTTCAGAGCTGCAGACTTCTAGAACGTATGGACTTAGAGGAATGTGTACTGATTACTGACTCCACACTGGTCCACCTCTCCATGGGCTGTCCCAGACTCGAGAAACTGGTATTATTTTAGTTTTATTTTGTTTCATTAATGTTTTATAACTTTTATTTATATTAGTGTTCCACTAAATTTTAATGTCGGCTATGGTATAATAACAGAGGTTGTTGGAACCTACTTCCAACACCATTTTCTGAACTATAGACTCTTTTGTCATAATATCTTTATTTATTTTTTAACTAGGTATATATTTTTTTATTAACTCTTATTTTTGTGACAAATAAAAACTGATTTTATTTTATTTTATTTAAAATAAATATTTATACTAATATCTGAAAAAGTATTGTCTGTGTGTTTGTAGTCAAACTCCAGATATATTCACCTAATTATAGGTAAATAAATAAATAAATATTTCCAGACAGGTCACACAGCGCCATCTAGTTTCCGTGGTAAGCTACGAGGCTTGTGTTACGAAAACTAGATGGTTGATAAACTACATATTATACTTTTTTTTTTTTGTAAATATATACATATAAACACCCAGACCGAGACAAATTATACAATGTTCAACTTGCCCCCGGTGGGAATCGAACTTACGACCTCCCGAGTTCACGGCAACGTTTGTTACCACTAGACCACGGAGGCGGTATTTATTACACGTCATTATTTAATTTATTTTAAATAGGGTAATTGGTAACTTTGTTGACTAAGTCAGTTATTGCAAATTGGGTCAGTTTTTTGTCAATATAGAAAAAACATTGGCCAATAAAACTAAGTTATTTCAAAATTATTTTTAATATATTGATCAGTAAAACGATGTTTTTGAAAAAATGCTCTACTTTTTGTCAATGTAGAACAAATATGGTACATTGTAATTTTTATTTTTTATACTAGCACGACATGTGACCTTGCGCCCACCTGATGGTAAGTGGCGTGCGAGGTCTATGAATGTTAGCAACTAGAATCAGACACTCATGACTGACATCAGTCCCTAACACTATGTCGGCTTGACTGGGTATGACGGCAATTCGAGTCTGATCCCGAAATTTGTGGATACACTTTACTGGGTTTATCGGCACGAACGGAGGATACTTCCCCGGCCCGGCAGACTGGGGAAATTACCACTATCAGTCCGCCTACCACTTTTTTGTTAATGTTGAATAAACAATGTACATTCGTCAGTAAAACTAAGTCATTGCAAAATTGGTCTGTTATTTGTACAGTGGTCATAAAAGTCAGTTATTGCAAAATTGGTTAGTTTTTTGTACATTGGTCAGTAAAACGAAGGTTTTGCAAATATGGTATACTTAAAGGGCTTAACGTTTTTGCATCCCTCTCGCTCCCACAATCCCATATTCTAAAGATTTTTTTATGTATGAGCGAACTTTTGAGAAATGTAGGCAACTTTCAAGGAAATAAAATTTTCATAATTTTAGACAGAAAAATAGCAAATACCTTTAATACGATTTTCCTCTATTTAATTAAAACAAATATTCACAAAAACAAATTTTAATGGATTCACCGCGCGGGTTCCGGGTCCATCGTGTGTGGGTAGCAAATAAGAAGAATGTCTCGGGCTTGCGACAGACAATAGACTGGTTTACTTTATTGTGCAACTATATTAATAAATCCCCAAAATGTCCGTAATTTAGTTCCCTCGAAAGGTGATACTGGATGTCGACTACATTTCTCAAAATTCCTATATTTGCGCGAGCGAGTGGGATGCAATACCGTTAAACCGTCTTATAAACAATGTATATTTTGTCCCCAGACTCTATCTCACTGCGAATTAATCACAGATTACGGAATTAAGCAATTATCTATGTCACCCTGCGCCGCTGAACATCTCACAGTCTTAGGTGAGGATTTATTAGATGCTCATAACAAGATGCAGTCATACCAAAATATAAACAGATACATACAACTAACTAAGATCTGGACTTCATCTCAAAAATTTGAGCATACAGCTTGCTATTTTTACAACCATTCCAATGGTAAGGTTAGGAGGTGGTTTCTTAATCATATTGCAGTATGAGAAAAGGAGGTGATTTTGAAACCGACTCCCCAATCACAATTTATCAGGGCAATGCATTGAATATACACTTAAGCATACATTTGTTTCGTTGTGAGAATTTATTATATAAAAAAGAAAAAAAAAAAGAAAGTAATTGTCAGTAGCTAATTAATGTCAAAAATCAAAATAATATAAAAGTCAAAATTAAATTAAATTAATAGTAATATTTCTAATAGGTATATGTCCAATGATTTATTTCATTCCCTTTTCCGTATTAGGCAATCAAATGAAATTAGGATCTATTATTATAATGTCTTGATTCAAAGATAAGGCTGGTATACCAATAAGGTTAACGTTGGTCGGTAGTGTGGCGTATCATCGGATGAATTTAGACTGTCCTGTGAGGCAAGGCAAGGTGGAAAACCATCTCCCTTGCTCTTCAACCTGCATGTGGTTGCACTAATTGAGGATCTCAGCAGAACCAGGCTCGGGAGCCATGTAGACTCAGCTAATAACATAAGTTATGCAGACGACATGGTGCTTTTAACCCCTCAGCAGAGGGCTTGCAGAGAATCATAACGATCTATGAGAGTTGTATGTATGGTCATATCTTATATCTTGGTCATATAGCTTACATACTTTGGATTTTATATGTGGTCTAAATCGCCTTAAAAATATTTTTAAATATCGTGTTTCGATTTTCGCTCGGAAATGCTGCAATTGCAAATGGCTGCCAGATGACGTCACCTAATAGTAAATATGTTGTGTTCGACTTGAAATCAAAGCGCACACAAGTCATAATTTAGATTATTTAGAATGATTCTACTCCTGTTAGTGGAAGACTAAGCAGCGAAGTGGTCCAAGGAGTAAGCTGTTAGTCTTTTGCTAAGCAAATTCCAGTGACCTGTTAATGTTTAATCTGACTGAGTAAGGAATCTGCTAGGAAAACTCAGCTATAGCAGATTTACAAATGAAACAAATACAGAATTACACAATAAATAAATATCTTTGAAATTCACCTGAGTACCTATGAGACTACAATACCTGGTACAGTGGTAATTAGGACTTGCCCGTGTGCAACCCGAAAGTCGACAAAACGCAAAACCTCTGCTAATTTAAGAACAATAAATTGAACGTGTAATTGTATGCCTATTGTGGGCAGATTGTTTAAAATTTAAGTAATGTACATCACCTCTATACCAATGTAAACAATCTTGACAATAAAGAATTTTGAATTTGAATTTGAACGTGTTCGGCAGAGGTCCAGGCTTTGGTTTGAGTCGTTCTAGTATCGTTTTCATTTAATTTAGCTTTAGCGCTTTGCTTTCAAGTCGAACACTGTCATTATATTATTAAGTGACGTCACTCACACTGACTAATATTTTAAGGCAACGTTCTAAAAATCTTTTTTTAATATAGTCAAATACCTTGTTGTACTAATATAACATATGATATGGTTTTTATTATGTCACTTTTATCTCCAGGTCTAGACAATTGTCCCCTAGTAACAGACGGCGCCCTCGAACATCTCAGCTCCTGTCATAATTTACAGCTCATAGAGTTATACGACTGTCAACTTGTCACCAGAAATGCGATACGAAAACTAAGGGTAAGTTAGACCTATTTTTTTCAGTAAGTAAATAATAATATATAAATAAATATTTCCAGACAGGTCACACAGCGCCATCTAGTTTCCGTGGTAAGCTACGAGGCTTGTGTTACGGAAACTAGATGGTTGATAAACTACATATTATACTTTTTTTTGTAAATATATACATATAAACACCCAGACCGAGACAAATTATACAATGTACAACTTGCCCCTGGTGGGAATCGAACCCACGACCTCCCGAGTTCACGGCAACGTTTGTTACCACTAGACCACGGAGGCGGTCAAATGATGCAAATATTGCTGGAACTCCTCTCGCACCAACTTCCACTGAACTTGAACCGTTCCTGATCATGTTCTGTGAGATCATAATATTTGTTCAACTTCATGTTGTGGTCTTTTGGAATATTTGATTCCCACGGAACGGTAAGTTCAATAAGGATAACTGTTTTCAAGTTCCGAGAAAACACTAAGATGTATCTATGAGAATGTTCCAGTCTGATGCGGCGCCGAGGATCGAGGTGGGCTTGCATTTAGTTTTCGTATTTATATATTCCTTTAAAAATGTGGTCAAAATTTCATTTTAAATCTATGACTGCAGTACGTAAGAAAAGTGTATTTCTCATTGGTACATGCCGGAGTTCGAACCAACCTTTTTAGGATTTTAAGGAAAGCATTCTTACAACCGAGCCACCACAATGACAAATACTAAAACTAAATCTAGACAAAACTAATAATAAACTATATGTATAACTAAATCTAGACAAAACTAATAATAAACTATATGTATAACTAAATCTAGACAAAACTAATAATAAACTATATGTATAACTAAAACTAGACAAAACTAATAATAAACTATATGTATAACTAAATCTAGACAAAACTAATAATAAACTATATGTATAACTAAATCTAGACAAAACTAATAATAAACTATATGTATAACTAAATCTAGACAAAACTAATAATAAACTATATGTATAACTAAAACTAGACAAAACTAATAATAAACTATATGTATAACTAAATCTAGACAAAACTAATAATAAACTATATGTATAACTAAAACTAGACAAAACTAATAATAAACTATATGTATAACTAAATCTAGACAAAACTAATAATAAACTATATGTATAACTAAATCTAGACAAAACTAATAATAAACTATATGTATAACTAAAACTAGACAAAACTTATAATAAACTATATGTATAACTAAATCTAGACAAAACTAATAATAAACTATATGTATAACTTAATCTAGACAAAACTAATAATAAGCTATATGTATAACTAAATCTAGACAAAACTAATAATTAAATATATATTTATCATTTCAGAATCACCTACCAAATATTAAAGTGCACGCGTACTTTGCACCCGTGACTCCACCCGTGACGGGGCCGGGTTCGAGACCCAGGTACTGTCGGTGCTGCAACATCATATGAGAACAGGATTAACTAAACTAGGGATTAAAACAAGGTTTTACAGGACATTTGTAACCTTTACGAAGGTTTTCAAATTATTTAAAGTCATTCGTTTTTATAAAAAAAAATGCTTTTTTATATATAAAAATATGCCTTACTGAATAATTTTAAATAGCAAAAGGGTTATAGTTGTGCTTTAAGTGGGTTTAACGATTTCGCATCCCTCTCGCTCGCACAATGTTCAATTCAATGTAGTTTAATACCTTTCTAGTACATAAAATTACGGACATTTTGTGATATATTAATTATAGAAGTAGACAAAATTTCTAACAATTTCATGGATTCGCCGTGCGGTTACCGGATCCACTGTGTGTCGGTAAGAGATGAAAAGGATCTTACATTATAGTCATCCACTGCTGGAGATGGGCCTTCCAGAACATATATCTGTCAGACGGTCATCATATATATGTATATATATATATTCATATAAATTATTATTTATTTGCAATAAATACAGTACAGGTCACAAAACTTTAGTCAGGTACATACATTGTAGGCGTCCAAATCTTTACTTACACACTAATATCATAATCACAACTGCCTCAGTGGTCTAGCGGTTAAGTCCGTGGATTTGGACTCGGAGGTACCGGGTTCGATTTCTGTATTATTATTCTGTAATAATGTGAATAAAAACATTAGATTTATTTGTGATATTCCTCTCCTTTGGTACGCTGGAGACATCGACGAGCTTGCCACTTGTCATGATTGGCCGGCAGTAAAGTTGGCTAAATGTGAATCCGCTTCTTTATAAGCGTGGTTTCTGACCACCCCGAAAGGGAAACTACTACAAAAATAACATAAAAACCCTTCAAAGTACGTCGCGATATATTTTGACTTTGACAGTTGTTGGGGCCAAGACCCTTTGTAGGATGACTCGGGGTACCCTGGCTGATGAATTATGTGAAAGATGGACTGTATTTCGTTTGATGCGTTTATTTCTGTAGATGCCGACAATGACTCCGCGGTACCAAAAATATATTTAAACTCAAAGCTATTAGCCGACCGCGGAGAGGCTCCTCTCCGTGGTCGGATAACTGATGTTAGGACATTTGGTCTTAACATCAGTTGTATTCCTCGCGTCCTCCGTTTCACAGCTGGAAGGAATAATGGAGTGGAGGAGCCGTTGAGAAAACGTCTAAGAATACGGATGTTAGACTTGAATAATCCATGAAAATATTGGATTGTGCGAGCGGGAGGGGTGCTAAAGTAGATAGTGCCTGTCTAGTTTCAGGGCGATGGTTTTTTTTTTAAATACAGTATAAACTCCATGTAACGGCACTCGATAACGACAAACTCCCAAAAGCGTCCAAATCAATTGGATCTTCCATACAATGAAATAAATAACTGTAAAATACCAGGGTAGCTAGTGCAGCTGGAGCCCAAGACACAAGACGAAAATTCCTGGTTCGGGCTCCAACGTGTAATACTATTGGAAATATGTAGTGTCAATTTTGTTCACATCAAGTAATTTATTATATGAATATTTCACTATTGTATTTATTATTGTAATTAGTTTCTACTGTATAAATAAATAATAATTATTATTAAAGATTCCATCTCCATTTAAAGACAAATTCAAATTATTTATTTCCATTTGATTCACAGGTAACACTCGGATATTGTCAATTTTTACAAATAAAATACAATATTATTAAAATTAAATTATGTATACAAATGCAATTGTTATTTCATATCTCATTGTTATTGTACTGATTTTGTTGGTTCTTATTTTTTTTTTCATTATAGCTAACAATGAAAATTTGTAAGGCTTTAAGATTAGATATTTTTTGTATACATAATATTGTAAAGGCTGTAAATTTTCCCACGAATAAATAAATAGATCTGTCACCATTTCAAATTTTCAAGTAAATCAGACAAGTAGTTCTCGAGATAGTAGTTTGCGGACAGACACTAGAGTCAAACATATATATAGATTCAGAGCAAGAGTCTTGCAAGACCAAGACCGAGACCAGCTGTTCTGCTGCTGGACTGGCCAAGTATTGACACTACTCCGTGGTCTAACGATAACTCCGTAGATTTAGACTAGGTGGTCTTAAATCTGACTCTTGTCGAAACACAATAATTTATTTGTGATATTTCTCGAGTTTGGTACGCCACAGAGCTTGACACTTGTCATGATAAACCTATAGTAAAGTTAGCTAAATGTAAATCCGTTTACAAGCGTGGTTTCTGACCACAAAGGAAGGGGTACGGTCGTGATAACACTTTACAAAAATATTTATGATATTGCAAGGGATCAATAGTGTTACCAATTTTGTGCTGGTGGACTATAAGTATTCTTTGTTACTGAAAAAAGTTAAGTATAGTATCATCACGATCGTTTCCCTTTCGAGGTGGTCAGAAACCACGCTAATAAATAAGCGTATTCACATTTAGCCAACTTTACTATAGACCAATCATGACAAGTGGCAAGCTCGTCGATGTCTCCAGCGTACCAAACTCAAGAAAAATATCAAATATTAATTAAATGTATTTACATTATTAAATATTTTTGTGTCCCGACCAGGAATCGAACCCGATACCTCCTAATCTAAATCCACGGTCTTAAACGCTAGACCACGGCGGCATTTTTTTTCTTCTGTGTGGTAAATAAAATCTATTAGAACAAGCTTTGTTAAAAATGTAATCTAAGCCAATTTGGATAGGTAAATAATAGATTTTGAGCCTCCAGACTTGTCGAGAAGCGTGAAACTATTGCCTAAAGCAAGACTTTGGCTTCTTGTATAGAAGCAACAGTGAGTTTTTTTAGTAACTGCTTATAATCAAATATGTTAAAAAGATCAAATATTGATTTTTTACCATATTTCATGCTAATAAAATATTTAATTCTACCCTCAAATTATTATAAAAAAATAATTAGTGTATCTCTATATGGAATTTACTATCTGTTACTTAAGTATTGATGAACAGTTTAAACTTTGACTTATATGTAACTGAGAGCTCGTGAACCCTCCGATGGAAGGTATGGTAATCATTTAAGTGAACGAATGCCACTAAGGCTGAGTTGCAAGAAAATTAACTCGGTAATTGTCGGTACCGTTTCCACTTAAACTTGTGGAATCTTTAATAAATTGTCATTAGAAAAGTAATACAGAACCTCTCCAACCCGTCTGGCCAGCGTGGCGAGTGTAGGCCAAATTGTCCAGTGTTGATGATAGCTTATTTCCACGGAGGTGTGTAGGTTCTAGTCCATGTTCTATATCTCTATAGGGACTGTTATGACTTGACCTCACAGAAATATTCGGATTGTTCACGAGTTCTAAAATCGTCTCTGAATAACCCTGTATGTATAGCTTTAAACCGTGTTTTAGTATATTATATAGTCAAAAATGAACATAGGTATATGTTAAGTGATATTTTGTATGGAACAATAAAAATAATCATTAATATACAAAAAGTATATATCGTCAGTGGAAAGGTAATATAAATAAAATATCTAAGTGTCGTTATGGGACACCCGGAGCCGCGTTCGTTTTTCGATACCGACATTCACGAACGATTTACGAGCAAAATGTCCCTGTCAAAATTGTTATTAGCTTATTATTATTAGCTTGTCTCTTCTATTATTATTAGCTCGTCGCTCCTATTATTATTAGCTCGTCGCTCCTATTATTATTAGCTTGTCGCTCCTATTATTATTAGCTCGTCGCTCCTATTATTATTAGCTCTCCTATTATTATTAGCTTGTCGCTCCTATTATTATTAGCTCGTCGCTCCTATTATTATTAGCTCTCCTATTATTATTAGCTTGTCGCTCCTATTATTATTAGCTCGTCGCTCCTATTATTATTAGCTCTCCTATTATTAGCTACCTATATTTATTTACTTATGGTACTTGTCACTTTGACATTGACAGGAACTCTGAGTTAACACCTAAACATTTTCATACGGCCAGTGTCGCTACACGGTGTTAGTTTACGAACGCGGCTCTGTATAGTACGTATAATATATATATGTATATATAACTAAGTTTAAGGCTTATGTGGCTGTTTACCTTTCTATTGACGATATAATGTTGGAGTTTTATTTACTAACCCCCTCTTAACTGCCATGTAGATTTAGGGCTTGTAATTCACTTTAACGAGAGAGAGAGAGAGAGGATTTAACGCTTTTGCAACCGACTCGTTTGCACAATGTAGTTTAACAACTTTGTAGGAAAACAAAATGACGGACATACTTATATATTTGTTTTAGTAAAATGGCGACAAAATCATTATAAATGTTTTTGTTTATTTTTCTCTGTTTTATATTATAATAATATATATCCATAATGTCAGTAATTTTATTTCATAGAAAGTTGATAGACAAGTTTTTCAAATGTACCCTCAGAATTGAAATATATTTTAAAATATTGAGTTGTGCGAGCGAGAGGTTTGCGAGTCAAGTCTCTTACTAACTGCACAAATTTGTAGAACAAAGTGGTGAATTACTCGCCCTTAGACATTAAGGTACTGGGTTCGATTTCAGCTGGGTGAGACGGAGTGCACAATCGTCCGAAAACGAATCGTCTAAGTTCAATTACGTCTGTTAGAAATGTCAAAAGCTAGGCTGAATGAATTTTGACATTTCTGACAGACTTAATCGATCTTAGACGATTCGTTTTCGGAAAAAAAAACATACAAAACGGTAAGTTATTGATGGCTTTCTGTACATAGCCTTACACTGATAAATTATAGCTTAAGGCAAGGTATTGAATACACCAGCAGCTAATCGAAAACGTTATTAGTGCATTCTGAATCATGCTCAGAGCGCTTAGAATGAATATGATACTGACAGTTGTTCCGAATCAAGTATCACGATTTGGATGCTCAGAGCGTGATATCAATTCGGAACGGTCTAAATCACATTTTTATTCATAACATAGTTTTTTTTTATGCATAGAAGATAAATTGCGGATTCCACATCTGAGTATGAATACTAACAAACACACATTTCTCGGTTTATTCATCTTTATATGTGTAACGTTTACTATATTGAATAATATACTTAAATATTAAATTATAGATTTGTTTTAGAAGTAATATACAAACAGTATAAACGAATTACAGTATTAAATAATTTAAAAGAAAACCTAATATTAAATAAACTTGAAAATGGCGCGGGCCATTATGATAAACAACTGACAGCGCTCAGAGCGATCTAACGATATCGGGAGCAGTCTAAGCGCGAGGAATGATGTCATTTATGACGTCACAAAGCTTTGGCAAAACAGTTTATGCACGTCTCGAAACACGTTTAAGCGTGCTTAGGTTACTATTATCGTGTCTCGGAACGTTACGTTAAAGATTGCGTCATAATTACAATATATTATTCAATTCTCAACTCTATAAGCGCTCGACCTCAACAGCGGCCGTGCAAATATCAACTACCCATTCACTGCCCAAGCTCAGCTGTAAAAACACTCGTGCCGCGCCACCATACTATCGTTTTAGCAGTTCGTTTGGTGACGCAGCGTATGCGTCGTCGGGCGCCGGGATACGGAAAAGTAAAATGGATGTACCTAATGCAATATTTCGATCCACCATTGAAAAAAATGAAAAAAACAAATAAATAATAGAGTTCCAACCACTGGATAATAAGTACCTAATATTGTATTGAAATATAAAATAAAATAAACTTAACACGGTTAAGTCCGTGGATTTAGATTCGGAGGTACCGGGTTCGATTCCTGGTCGAGACACAAAAATATTTATTAATGTAAATAAATACATTTAATTTATTTGTGATATTTCTCTCCTTTGGTACGCTGGAGACATCGACGAGCTTGCCACTTGTCATGATTGGCCTATAGTAAAGTTGGCTAAATGTGAATCCGCTTATTTATAAGCGTTGTTTCTGACCACCCCGGAAGGGAAACGGTCGTAAGATAATTTACTTTTTTTACTTCAAATCAGATCGGACTTTAAAAAGTCGTGTTCGTTGTGCACTTTCAAATTAATTTTGTTGTTTCACTGACAATATGCTGATCTCAGGAGCGGTGGTGGCTCGGTTGTAAGAACGCGTTTCTTAAATCCTACAAAGGTCGGTTCAAGCCCACCCGACATGTATCTATGAGAAATACACTTTTCTTGCGTACTGCAGTCATAGATTTACAACACCACCGTTCCCGTGAGGAGGAGAGCACGTTAAGCCGTCGGTCCCGGTTCCACTAATACCAACTTGTGGAAACGTTAATAAATTGTCATAAAAAAATTACAAAACAAAATATCATATCCTCGCTAAGCCGTTTGGCCAGCGGTGCGAGTTTATGCCAAATTCGCTATATATGTTCTGGAAGCAGTGGATTTCTAGGATGCTGTATTCGGGGTTGTAACGATGCCGATCTCATGTAAAACACGTGTCGAACATTTTGTTTAAAATTTGCATTAAAATTACAACCATTGCCCTCTATCTTATTGATCTATTTGGTGAAAAAGTATAAATCTAAAAATTAAGTAAAATAATGGTAATTAAATAATATAAAATGAAATAATGACTTTTATTTACATCATTAACACTACACAGGGCAGATTTTTATATACGAAGCAGACCATCCATATTTTTTTCGCGATATTGAAGAAAAATTTTACACAAAAATCGATCTCAGCCGATCCAGTAAGAAACAGGATTAAATGACATTAAAAAAGTTTGTGTAAAATTACTATTTTCTGTCTCTGTGCTCTAGCGGTTAGGTCCGTGGATTTAGACTCTGAGATACCGGGTTCGATTCCTGGGCGGGTCACAATAATATCGATTTAAATACATAAATTTAATCGTGATATTTCTCGAGCTTGTCACTTGTCATGATGGGCCGGCAGTAAAGTTAACTACATGTGAATCCACTTTATAAGCGTGGTTGATGGCCACCCCGGAAGGGAAACGGTCGTGATGTTGATACTATTTCTTTCTGACTACATTTTTTGTCCATAATCTGTAAATGCAGTTCAGAAATTATCTCAAAAAGTCTCGTCAGAACGTTTTCCTGTAACTACGAGTATTACGGTTAAGGTATCTGCTCTTACAATCCCGTTAAAAAATCCAACCAGAATACATTTCATAACTTGGTTTAAAATACGACGCAATGTATAATAAAAAACGAGATCTGGGTTCGAAGAGATCAATAGGGAAAGGTTTGGAAAATAAAACACAGTTCTTAACAATTTTCCTATATTTATGGCACTTCTTTTGTTTAAAAAAACGCACAAGCTTCCCTCAGAAGCTCAACAAAGCTACTTTAAAAGGGTTCACTTTTTAATCGTCAGATAATGCTATTAGATCATTTCAAAAAATACTGAAACTAAAAATTAATTGACGATTAAAAAATTTACCCTAAAAATACACTTCGACTTACATCTAAGAATCGGCCATTTTAAAGCTAGTAATAAATAGTTTTAGAACTGCCAAAATTAAAAGTTATCAGAAAAAGAAACGTCTTAGATTTTAACAGTAAAATTCAAAACTACATTATTACTACAAATAAAACTTCAACATAAAACCTACTTACAATATAAATCGTGTCCGCGCGGTAGTTATGGTGGTTATAACCCTGTGCTGATTCTCTGAGCGAGGAAAGAACCAGCGGGGTGAGGCAGAGGGCACAATCGTGCAAAAACGCATCGTTTAAGATCGATTACGGCTGTCAGAAATGTCAAAATCTTGGACATTCCGCCTAGCTTTGAATGACAGACGTAATCGATCTTAGACGATTCGTTTTCGCACGATTATGCACTTCGCCTCACCCCGCAGGTGTTCCTTGCAGACAACAGTGATGTTTTTAAAAAAAAATAGTGTTTGAACTCCACGGGCCTCTACGGCAAACGAGTCCACAGCAAAACAAAGACAGTCTTTAATTATTATTGTAAAGTTAAAAAATAATAATTCACGCGCTAATTTTTGACTATAGAATTTGAAACAACTACACGCACAATTCTATCACAAATGAGAATAATGGGACCAAAGGATCTGAATTTTAAAGATAATCTTATTACCGTATGAATGTAAAAAATATTACGACAGACATGGCTGTATGGGCTAAATACCTTTGCCTTCCCTTAATTTCATTCATTATCCATCAGAAGAATGGAACAATGAAAACTGTGTAGTAATGAAGATAATTGTTTGTGCTCGATCAGGCTTTGAACGTCTAAATAATAAAAGATACGGTTAAGACCTCTTCCTTTTTTCCCTCTAGTTAGACCAAGGAATATAATATATATATAACCTTAAAATTTGTCAGTTCTAAACGTGCTATACTACTAGTTCTGAAACAACCAGTCTTTATAAATCAATGATAATACTGCTCAGGTTTATTGTCAGCTAGGTAGATTCTATAAACTTTGACGCGAAACACAACAAGAACCCATTGTCGGTAAAGTTTCAGGTACCGAACACGTTTCGCGTTCACTGTACGAGTATCTACTTTTGCTATGTTTAACTTGAAAGCATATAAAGCAAAGGTTGCTTTTTTACCACATTTTGTATAAAAACCATAACCAAACGCCAAGTCGCACAACTTTCAAAGAGAAATAAAGTATAAAAAAAACGCTTAAAGCGACAAGTCGAACATTGTTTTTTGATTTGTGGCTTTTAACGCTTTTTTTCTTTATTTATATTGAAAGTCGTTCTATGTTCAGTTGCTCTATGGTTTTCATTCATTTTAAACAAAAGCGAGCCTTGATATCAAATCGCACACGGCTATATTAAAAACCTTTTTATTATATTTAAAGACAAAAAAAACTCGCGAATATTTTTACAGATTGCACATATAGGGCGTCGAGACGTAGATTAGAAGGGGCGTTGTAAATTACGACCTAAACAAACAGCTTTGAGATTTGTTCATTGTGCATATTTATTTTAATAACGCGAGATGCTGATCGGGATCGAAATGTACAAAACAAACGTCAGCTTTCTGAACGGGAATTTGATCGTCGCGGTCAAACTGTTATTGTGTCTAAACTACCGCGTAGATCACACTGAACGCAGAACACATGTGTGTTCGGTGCCTAATCAGGCTTAATAAAAACATACAATCAATAGTTTGACGGTAAATGGCATCATTTAGGTATTATTAAAAATTATATGTACACTTGCCGATGTTTCTAGCGTCAGCCTAGTTTGTCAGAAGTGAACTTTTGTTCTCAATCAGGAATCGTACCCGAGTTTTAAATGTACGGCCTTGACTTGTGATATAATTTAATTTAGTAATGTATTTACTAAATAATGCTTGTAATTATTTTGACAACCTTCTTTGAGTAGATAAGTTGTATGATATTTCATTACTGTTGAGTTTAAAACAGCAATTTACTTAAAAAGTCCAATAAGATACTTTACAGTGCATTTTTGTTCATCATCATTATCACGACCGTAACCCTTTAGGGGTGGTCAGAAAGCACGCTTTTAAAGAGGCTTATCCCTTTACAATAGGACCATCATGAAAAGCTCGTCGATGTTTCTAGCGTACCAAAGTCGGGAAATACCATAAATGAATGATTGTGTCACGACCAGCAGGATATAACCTCCACGAACTTAATAGCAAGACCACGGAAGACAGATTGGTTCTTTGTTGTGTATCCGTCTTTGGGTGACATCTATGAAGCGTTCTTGGACTGTGCTAGCATTATGCTAACATTAAATTGATTGTTTAATTTAGGACATTGACGGTCAGTTTAGGCGTCAAACCAGACGTAAAAGTGTGGATTACATCCAAAATTTGACGACGCGTCACGAAATTTGACATCCAAACTGACCGTGAGTGTGTGATCTGCAATCCAATCGCGTCAGCCGGATTAATTTCGTTCGATCAACTTTGTGCTATAATGGATTGTTTTCATAGTTACTATCGAAATTAATAAATTGATCAATTATTAAAAATCGTCTAATTAGTAAAAAATATATATAAATGTCCCGCCAATAAGAAGTTAAAACTTCCCGCTTATTTTTTCTCGACACAAATAGGTAGTACACGTCCTTCAAACAGTCGGCCGGTCGAAAACTGAAGAGCCGGTTTGACGCCAGTGAGTGGGAAATATAGTTGGCATAAAACTGTGGATGTAAGCCACAGTTTTACGTCTGGTTTGACGCGAAAAACTGTCCGTCAATGCCGAGCTTTAGACCAAAGTTCATCGAAGTTTCTGCTCTTCTCTTAAGCTACGATTTATTCACGTTATGTTTGACTAGATCACACTGGATAACTTTTAATTTTACGCTTTAGCCCATTCATAATTACATCACACGGTAAGGTTAGAATCGTTTATCCCTCATCAACAAAGTGTGACAGTGTTACAAGGGGTGGGTGCAGGAGTCATAAGATAGTGACGAGACATGTCAAGTCCTGAGTTCTCCGGTCCGCGGTCACACGTGCCCACACCGCAAGCGGTCTACAAATCTGGTTCTTTCGTTCACCTAGGTATCTCCGGCTAGTTCAGTTTATTTGACATTGGACAAGCACGAAAGAGAAGAGATAAAGTGTGTCGTCATTGTTTATTTATTTATTAAAAGGGTAGCTAACAGCGCTAATACCACATGTATTTTGTACTTAAAACAAAATTTAGAAGTTAGATGGTATTATGCACCTATTATAGGTGACCGTAACCTTTATAGCGTATAAAAAACAAAAATTTATTTAAGAAATCTCTCGCCAAACTGTCTGGGCAGCGAAGCGAGTGTAGGCCAAATTCTCTAGAAAATACAACAGTCAGGAAGTCTTGGACTCAGTGTTCTAGGGGCTGTAATAATGATGTGTAACTCATTAATTGTTTTATGCATAAGCATAAGCACAAGTAGTATACGCTTTATAGATCTGACCCTTAAGATTGTTTTTTTTTTATACAATTAACATATTTAATTTTGGTCCTAAAATAGTAATTTTAGAGTAATTGGTTGACAAATAAATCAATTGTAAAGTTAACAATTTTGTACCAACATTTGACATGAGAAAAATCTGACACCAGGCCACGAATGTGTCGATTTTTTTTTACAAGAAATTACAGTAAATCGACTCTTTTTATTCCGTGCATATTCTTTTACGGCTAAACCCAAATATTTGGTTTTTCTGAAATACGAATTTTGACATTTTTATGCAATAAATTTTAAAAATTGAATTCCAGTATGCCAAACCAAACATAGTTAGAATATAGATATAAAATCTTATTGATTGGTATATCCAATAAATATTTAAGACAGAGTTTTGTATTTGCGTTGTACATTATATATTATTATTAAGTTCAAACTATGTATAATTATTTTAAACTAAGCTTGTGTTTGGTTCTACAGAGGTCGCGATGTGCACACTAAATACAAGCGTCCTTAATACTGGTATTTGTAGTTTTATTTTACAGTTTAATTATAAACAAAACACAAGATTGGTTTAAATGAAGACGCAATGTACAGACAAAATACACAACTCTGATTTTGAAAGGTTTATAAGTATAGAATATGCATGGATAAGTTATGTTATAGGTTAGTTCGCAAAGCTAAGAGGTTAGGTTAGTTTATAGTGCAACAGGACTTTTTAAATTGGTAGGTTAGTATGAGTCAAAAATGATCTTATTTTAGTCGAATAAAACGATTTAGTACTTTTTATACCTTAAATCGGATTTCGCCACACGGAATCACACGTGTGATAAGTAGCTGAAAATAATGATGAATGATGCTTCAAATTGTCGTACTTAAACGCAAAAAATAGTGTGACGAGTTGACGACAACAAAAAAAAGACATTCAAAATGATTATTTGCGACCCATCACACGTGTAAAATTTCCTTTTAGCGAGATGACGACTTGCCATTTAAATTAAGGAAATAAATAAATTTTACTATTAATTTAAATTAATATTGGAGTTCTTCTCACCATTTTTTTTTTATTAGCACGACCAAATCTATACTTCGTCTATCATTGGCTTTGCTTACTGGTATACGTATATTTAGCTAGGTACATACATCATTATATTTAACAAATGGCAAAATTCGTACTTCATTAAGCAAAACCAAGGACTGAGAAAATATTCGTTCTATCGTGACGGTATTTACTTCTTTAAAAACATTAATTAAAAGTATCACGTCATAATCATATCCACTATAGCTGGATTCTTCACACTTCTCTGGTGCACAAAACGGCCTTACAATGACTTAAATTAAAATTATAATAATAAGTGACAGTTTTATTGCCTAATAGTTTTTATGATACTTTTCCAAAAGCCATAAAGTTTTGGTCATTTTTTTCATGTCAGAATTTTTACGAAACTTTTTCCAAGACTTATATTTTATGAAGCCTTATCCAAGTCATAATTTTTATGAAACATTTTCCAAGTCATAATTTTTATGAAACTTTTTCCAAATCATATATTTTATGATTTTTTTCCAAGTCACATAGTCTATGTTTTAAAGGTAGTTTACTTATTAAAGATAAAATCGTTTTATTCAACAATAATTATAATTTAAAAAATATCTAACAAGACTAATTTAATAAAGAATTATATTGGAATTAGAAAATTTCTAGTTTTTTTTCTAAAGATGCGTGATATATGCGTCAGGGCATGTGGGTCAGACAGAGCACATCTTTCCAAAATGCGAGTTAAAAATATTTTACAAAAGAACTAGGTAATAAATAATAGAAACAAAAAAAATATAGTTAAAACATCGTTAGGTTAGGTTAGGTTAGGTTAGGTTAGGTTAGGTACATTAGTGATCCACAGGGTCGAGGGACTGAGGAGGCGAGGAGGAGGAGAAGGAGGAGATCCCCTGTGCCATTCGTATAATGGCTCTGCGTTTGGCCGGGGGGCCCGGCAGTCACTGGGTTTGGCGGTCGGGAAGCTGGAAGCACCGTCGGCTGGTTCCCAGCCCAGACCGGCGGTTCTGGTGGAGGAGATAGGAGGAGATCCCCTGCGCCATTCGTATAATGGCTCTGCGTTTGGCCGGGGGGCCCGGCAGTCACTGGGTTTGGCTGTCGGGAAGCTGGAAGCACCGTCGGCTGGGTCCCAGCCCAGACCGGCGGTTCTGGTGGAGGAGTAAGGAGGAGATCCCCTGGTGTTTCGTTCGTGCTAGGGGGCCCCGACACAGTCACTGGGAGATGAAAATCGGGGGAGATAGGGACACCGTCGGCCTGCCCCAGCTAACCAGTAAGACGGAACGACGATGGAACCCTCACCCCGCCATTGTCGGATGGATGGGGGACCCTGAAATGGCTACTGGGACCTGGCCGTCAGGGAGTGGAGGGGCCGACGACCGCGCCCAACGGTTACGTTGCAAAGCGGCCGTGGGGGCAGGCGGTCGGAGGTGACGACGGAGTCGGCCTCTGACCCAGCCCACCAGACGGGTGGTGGTGGTCGGAGGTCGACTCGCGACTCCTGAAGTCGCGAAGGAGCGGTGGTCTCCGCGGTTACGTGCTCACAGCCGGCCGCGTCGAGACCACTCTAGGGAGGCAAGTCGTGCACTCCTCGCCGTAAACTTCTTTACGGTTAGCGAGTGCACGCACGCCCGAGTCAGGTCATGGAGTGTGACCTACTCGCGAGGGCGAGAGATGGCGCACGTGGTGTTCCCGTGTTCCATCTCCTCCTGCTCACTGGAGGGTCTGCCTTGGCGGACAGCGCCGGCGGTTAGCGGACGTGTCCTAACGGACTCCCGCGAAGCCGCCACTCAGGCGCCATGGAGGAACGCCGTCAGGTTTTAGTCGGTGCGAGTCCGACATAACCTTTCCCTGCTGCCTCCACAGCAGGGATTGGTATCCGTAGGGATTTCCTGACGAAAAAAAAAAAAAAAGGTACATTAGTGATTTATATAACACTTAAAATTATTTATTAGAATAATATTTAAAGCGATATTAATAATTATACTGTTAGTAAATGTTTCCTTTAATCTATTCATAACATTTAAGTTAGCTGTAATTGTTTTTCTTCTGTTTTTTGAAAACGACAAAAACAATCCTTTAAACAACTAACTTAAACAAAAACGCTTCATTCAAAGTGCCAAAACTAAGATCGTGTCGTTTTTTTAGCTTCTGTTGTAATCTCAGTATAATATTTTAGGCTATAACTAAAAGTGTAAAGTTTATAATTGGTGCACAACGCTTTGTTAGATCATCTAGAGATCAAATGTAGCGAGCAAAAAGGATTGATTCATTGATTGGCCATTATTTGACGTCGTCGTTGCTAGGCGTAACAAAAAAATACTTTTGCAAGTAAAAAACTTTCGATCTGTAACTTGGCAGGTGCCATCTTGTAGTCGCAGATTCTTATAAATCTATTGTAAAAAAAAACTTTTAATTATCGGCTGACTAAATTAATTTAAAAAAATATGTTTTTTTTCCTCTTCAAGATGCTAACGTTTAATGTACAAGTTAAAACAGGCGACATCGTTTAAAAATAATGCCTGTATTTGTCGTAGTTGTTGCTAGGCGTTCCAAACTGTAAAATGCCTATATTTGGCGCTGTTGTTGCTAGGCGTAACAACAAGAACGTAAAATGCTTATATTTGACGTAATCGTAAAAGGCGTCACAAACAAGACTTGAAATTGCCTATATTTATCATAGTCGTAAGGCGTAACAAACATGACTAACAAAAGCCATTTCACGTGGTCGTTCGAGGCATAACAAATCAGATAGTAAAATGCTTATACTTGACGTCGTCGTTGCTAGGCGTAACAAACGATTGTCATTTTAGATAAATTGAAAAACAAATCGTCTTTTAACTTGACAGGCGCCATCTCGTTAAAGCGCACCGATACCTAATTTCAAATATCCCGTGTCCATAAAGACAAAGTTTAATAAAAGCTTTTTAAAATCCCACTCTTTTTGGTGGTTTTTAGAGATCTATTGCAAAAGTTTAATATTTATAGACCAAGTTTATTTAAAATTATACTAGATTACAACATTATTATAATTTATAGCACGTTCACCAATACTCAAAACAGGATACTATAATTATTAGTACCTAACTAAAGACAAAAATTCGCTTAATAGTTTTTAATAGATAGTTGTAAATTACTTTCTCATAAAAAATCAATTTAAGTTACTGCGTTTAATTTTATTTTTGGTATACAATCTTTTACAGCAAAATAATATTTAAATTAAGAAATATTAGAACTTATTAATTAATATTAAATAAAGTCCTCGATTCACCAAAATGTATTTGAAAAATAGGATTAAGTAATTGGTGTCCGTGCCATACACGCCTCGTGTCACTCAGGCTCTAAGGTGCTTTATTAGGTACATGCTTCATAACCTAAATTTCACTTTTTGGCGGTTACAACTTAACTTTATACAAATTAATTAAAGAAACAATGAGATTACACTCATGCAGCTGTCAACTTTGTAACCCAATTTATTTATTACTTTAATAATAATTCGTAAGACGAATAAAAAGCATGCATATACAACAAAGGTGTGGAAGGCTACGACTAACGCGCGAGTAAAAAAATCCAGCATTAAACTATGAGGCTGCAGTTAGTAGAAATGTCGATGGTCAATGATTTCTAGGGCTATATTATAGTTTAAAATAAAGTACAAATTGAATAATGAGCGTCTCGTAGAATTGCCGCCATTTTTCGTCCTCCCGAAGCACACAAAAATACTTATGCCTTAAAACATGGATGCACAGACCGCGGCCCGCGGGCCGCATGCGGCCCGTGGGTCGAATACTGGTGGCCCGCCGACAGCAAAAATAATACTCTCGTGCATTCGAAAAATATTGAATTCTATTCCAGAATAAAACAAAAAAAAAATATGTTCGAAAAGTAATGTGAAACTCGTGCGCGCGCAATTTGAATCTAGCGCCCAAAATTGCTAAGTCAAGTAACATCGCTCGCTATAGAAATCAAGAATTTTCTAGCGCGGTGAGCAAGCGAGATAGATATAGTCCCGTATTCCCGATTGCTCGCGTATCTACACGAAGCTTCCAGAGTCGTTTGCGCGGTATAAAAATCACGTTAACCGCAGCGGCCGAACAGTTCGCTTTTCATTTGAGTGAAGTGTCAACAACAGAAAGAAATAAGCGCGAAAATACAAAGCGAAGTAATAAGTGATTGAGAATAAGTGCAGTTTATTAGTGTTTTTGGGAGGCAATAGTTCTAGTGTAGATTTTAACTCGACTAGCCGGTGTCATATATTTTGATCCACATTCAACGTAGATTTCCTGTTGCAGTGTTAACCCGTCAAGTGCCGTGTATAATTGTGTTGTGAAAACGTAAGTAAAACTCTGTTATTAATAAGTGTTTCCCTACCTATTTAATCAATTTTAATCAAATTTAGCTTTAATGTTGGCTAAATATTAAAATAAACAAAGAAATTACTATTTTTATAAGAATTTCTCTAACTGTAATAATTACGTCATTATTTCAGATAAAATCTGTATAAAAATCTTAAAATTTCTGAGAAATAATATTTAATCAATTATTTTTGATAATTTAAAAAAGGATAGGTAATTTAAGTGGGTACTGTAATTGTTTTTAGGTGCTGTGTTAATCCTAGCCAGGATTAGAACGCAACATGGAGAAGCCAGGACCTAGTAAAAAACGTAAGGTTAAAGATGAAAATCGGCAGTTTCAAGAAATTTGGACTGAGAAATACTTTTTTGTATGGTCGCATAACAAAGTCGTTTGTTTAATTTGCAAGAATTCTGTTGCGATTGCAAAGGATTATAATGTAAAAAGGCACTATGAAACGCAGCATCCTTCTTTTACCAAGTTTACAGGCGAATTAAGAAAGCAAAAAATGTTGTCTTTAAAACGGGAGCTTATTGGTCAGCAAGCTATGTTTACAAAACACATTCAAGATTCAGAAACGGCTACAGAAGTTAGTTATGAAATTTCTCGAATGATAGCAAAGCGAAGTCGCCCCTTCAATGATGGCGATTTTGTAAAAGAATGCATGGAAATTGCCGCTAAGAAAATGTGTCCAGAAGCAGCAAAAAAGTTTGAGAAAATTCAACTGAATCGTATGACTATCCAAAGACGAATTATGTCCTTGTCAGGTAATATTGCGGAACAATTAATTGAAAAAACTAAGATCATGAAATTTTTTTCATTAGCACTCGACGAATCGACTGATATTAGTTCCACAGCTCAACTTCTCATATTGTGTTACTCAAGATTTTGAAGTCTTCGAAGAGTTATTAGGAATGTGTTCATTGAAAGGTCAAACCAAAGGAGTTGATATACTCAATGGACTTTTGGACGAGTGTTCAAAAACTGATTTGGACTTATCTAAGTTATCGGGAGTTGCGACTGACGGTGCTCCTTCCATGATTGGTATCAATTCCGGGCTAGTTACTTTGCTGAAAAAGCACCTGCAAGAAAAAAACATAAACACTGAAGATCTCATGCAGTTTCACTGCATTATACACCAGGAAGCCCTCTGTTCTAAAAAAAATGAATTTCAAAATGTAATGAAAGTAGTAGTTTCGACTGTAAATTTCATAAAATCACGAGGACTCAATCACAGACAATTCAAACAATTCCTTGATGACATCGAAAGCGAATACGGAGATTTACTGTATTATACAGAAGTAAGGTGGCTAAGTCGTGGATTGACACTGGAACGATTTCTAAATTTAATAGAAGAAATTGGAATATTTCTGGCGGAAAAGCAAAGGGATGTCCCGGAACTTAAAAATCCTGATTGGTTGTGTGATTTAGCTTATTTAGTTGACATTACAAATCATTTGAATGTCTTGAACACACGGCTTCAAGGCAAAAATCAACTGATATCCCAGCTCTATGCTCATGTAACATCCTTTCAATGCAAGCTGACACTTTTCAGATCACAATTGAATTCTGGAAATTATAATCATTTTCCGAATTATAAGAAAATGGCTGAAAAATTCAACAAAACTGCGATTAATTTCAGTTATGTAGAAAAGCTAGATATTTTGATTCAACCTTTTGAAGACAGATTTTCGGAGTTTAAAAAAGTGAAACCTCTGTTGGACATATTCAGCAATCCTTTCACTATTTCAGTTGAAAATGCGCCAGAGTCAATGCAGTTAGAAATTATCGACATTCAAAATGACCAAGATTTACGCAACAAATTCAACGAAGGAGACTTGCTGAACTTTTACCGCTGCATTGATAAAAATATGTACGAAGAGTTGCGCATAAACGCTCTGAAATGTGCCAGCTTATTTGGTTCTACCTATATATGTGAACAAACTTTTTCAATACTAAATAATAATAAAACAAAAAATCGAAACCGCCTTGCAAATGAAAGTTTGGAAGCAGTTTTACGTGTTGCTACAAGTAAATTTGAGCCAAATATAAAAAAGATTGTAAGCACTATGCAGTGCCACGCTTCAAATTAATAATTTCTTTTTTAATTTTAATAAATTTTTATCAATTCTTTATTGTCTTTAACTACCTATACCTACTTCTGGCGGCCGGCCCGCTATCAGTTCATGATTTGGCCGAGTGGCCCCTAGTATTAATAAGTCTGTGCAACCCTGCCTTAAAACTAAAAATGGGAAGAGTTCTTCGCGCCATTTTGCGCGGACATGTCAAGTGCAAGTTTTTGTTTTCTGAATTAATTTAGTGGAGATATTGTTAGTCAAAAGTGGTGTTGTTTTGTTTAATAATGTGCTGTAGCAAATTTTAATGTGAATAATTATGTAAAACGATAAATAGGACTTTAAATATGGGGCACAAGTTGCAGTTTATTTTTTTGCGGTTTGAGTGCCGCGAGTGACTACAAGAAAATCATCAAATTCTGCAACATCTGGAATTTGATGATGACCCCATTAACTCATAAAAAGAAAGATACATAAGACTTGGCTGTATGGGCTAGACCCTTTGCCTTCCCTATCACCTCATTCATCATCCATCAGGAGAAGAGAACACAAAAAAAATAAAAATGTTGTGTTGTCATGTTTAGATTTTAATTATAAGCTTTTGTTTTTCTTCTGTAACTTTAATATAGTCCTAGAAATCATTCACATAGTTTAGAATTTTGTCTACTGTCTGCTAACTTTAGCCTCATCGATTAATTTCATGTTCATGATGACGTAATGTGATAATGTAGAGATACCATTAGTAGATCTTCCTCGCTCACTGCTCATTTCCTTTTATTTAGTAAAAAAGCAGCCTTATAGAGGCATTAAAGTTAGTCAACTTTTTAATTTTGCTTGTAAATATCGTCTATTTCTTAGTTTTATTATTAATCTTAATTATTAAGTTACAAAGTTGAATAATTATTTTATAAATAATCATGCGAATTATCAAATGTTACATAATTACGAAAGGAAAACAATTTCACAACTTTTATACACAAATATTAACTTAAATTAAAAATTACTTCTACTTTCAAATTATAAAGACAACGACAAACTATAAACACAACAAATTAAACACAACCTATCTAAACTAAATGCTGTCTTGTAACAGAATTTAAGCTCACAGATTTTGTGATAGTCAAAGTATAAGACATTTTATTTACTTTAGTTTTAGTGATAGTCAAAGTATATCACATTTAATTTACTTTAGTTTTTGTGATAGTCAAAGTATAACACATTTAATTTACTTTAGTTTTAGTGATAGTCAAAGTATAATACATTTTATTTACTTTAGTTTTAGTGATAGTCAAAGTATAATACATTTTATTTACTTTAGTTTTAGTGATAGTCAAAGTATAACACATTTAATTTACTTTAGTTTTAGTGATAGTCAAAGTATAATACATTTTATTTACTTTAGTTTTAGTGATAGTCAAAGTATATCACATTTTATTTACTTTAGTTTTAGTGATAGTCAAAGTATATCACATTTAATTTACTTTAGTTTTTGTGATAGTCAAAGTATAACACATTTAATTTACTTTAGTTTTAGTGATAGTCAAAGTATAATACATTTTATTTACTTTAGTTTTAGTGATAGTCAAAGTATAACACATTTAATTTACTTTAGTTTTAGTGATAGTCAAAGTATAAGACATTTTATTTAATTTAGTTTTTGTGATAGTCAAAGTATAATACATTTTATTTACTTTAGTTTTAGTGATAGTCAAAGTATAACACATTTAATTTACTTTAGTTTTTGTGATAGTCAAAGTATATCACATTTAATTTACTTTAGTTTTAGTGATAGTCAAAGTATAATACATTTTATTTACTTTAGTTTTAGTGATAGTCAAAGTATAATACATTTTATTTACTTTAGTTTTAGTGATAGTCAAAGTATAATACATTTTATTTACTTTAGTTTTAGTGATAGTCAAAGTATAATACATTTTATTTACTTTAGTTTTAGTGATAGTCAAAGTATATCACATTTTATTTACTTTAGTTTTAGTGATAGTCAAAGTATAATACATTTTATTTACTTTAGTTTTAGTGATAGTCAAAGTATAATACATTTTATTTACTTTAGTTTTAGTGATAGTCAAAGTATAATACATTTTATTTACTTTAGTTTTAGTGATAGTCAAAGTATAATACATTTTATTTACTTTAGTTTTAGTGATAGTCAAAGTATAATACATTTTATTTACTTTAGTTTTTGTGATAGTCAAAGTATATCACATTTTATTTACTTTAGTTTTAGTGATAGTCAAAGTATAATACATTTTATTTACTTTAGTTTTAGTGATAGTCAAAGTATAATACATTTTATTTACTTTAGTTTTAGTGATAGTCAAAGTATAATACATTTTATTTACTTTAGTTTTAGTGATAGTCAAAGTATAATACATTTTATTTACTTTAGTTTTAGTGATAGTCAAAGTATAATACATTTTATTTACTTTAGTTTTTGTGATAGTCAAAGTATAACACATTTAATTTACTTTAGTTTTAGTGATAGTCAAAGTATAACACATTTAATTTACTTTAGTTTTAGTGATAGTCAAAGTATAATACATTTTATTTACTTTAGTTTTTGTGATAGTCAAAGTATAACACATTTAATTTACTTTAGTTTTAGTAATAGTCAAAGTATAACACATTTAATTTACTTTAGTTTTAGTGATAGTCAAAGTATAACACATTTAATTTACTTTAGTTTTAGTGATAGTCAAAGTATAACACATTTTATTTTGTAATAGTCAAATAACGGCACATTTTATTCACTTAAGTTTTGGTATCAGCCAAATCATATAATTTCTTAGTGTCTTGACAAAAAGTAATTTTTAAAACATTTAGGTACCTATATTGATTTATTTTTCGTTTTCAAATACGCAAAAACTAGAAAATAGAACCTCGTTAATATTTTTCGAGTGACAGATTTGTTCATATAAGGCGGTTTGTTATATATGTTTACTTAAATTGTATTACAATAGCATTTTCAAAAAAAAAAGGATTCCAATAGAGCAATCTTATTGCGAATCAGGTATTCAAATTTTTCTTATTCACCAATTAAAAAAAAAGAATTATTTATTATCTTTGGTATATTTATAATAAATTTAATAATAATATAATTTCCTAGCCTACAATACTTAATTATAAATTATGATATGATTTAATAATGGATTTTTCTAAATGTATAAATATGGAAAATATCCACTTGTTATTAACTATATAGCTAGGTATATAACGCGGCTTCTTCCTTATAATATATAAAAATTTGGAACAAGGACCTACCTTTTGATAAAGCTATATAAGTATATCAGACATAGTAATATAGAATACTAATTACTTATGTAATCTGTAAGTTCTAGTGGTGGGTCGTTGTCGAATTTTTATTGAAAACGAGACGCATCCGTTTTCCGTTAAACGAAAACTAGTTACGGAAACGGTTCTCGTTGCAGCTGGTTTTTTAGGACGGTGCGGCGGCGGCAGTTCGATGGAATAATGATGGAAACCGTTATAAAATATACGTTATTTACAAGTAAAAATGATTGCGGGCGTAGATTAGAATACAAGAGAAAGAAACTACGTTAATATTTATATGTAAATTGAGGTGCTTTTTAATTTAGAAATTAAGCCTGAAAAATGTAAGTTTTGTTTCAAGCGGTGTTATTTTTATATAAATACGAGTTCTGTAAGTAAAAATAGGCATTTGACATCATTGCAAATGGCACATACCTTCAACAAGAACAACAAATAGGTGGTAGGCGGATTGATGGTGGTAATTTTTTCAGTCTGCCGGGGCGGGTAATAATCCATCGTTCGTGCCGATAAACCCAGTAAGTGTATCGTTTCACATTTCGAGATCAGGCTTGAATTGCCGTCAAGCCGGCAAAGTGTTAGGGACTGATGTCAGTCATAAGTGTCTGATTCCAGTTCCTATCATTCATGGACCTCGCGCGCCACCTACCAACAAGTGGGCGCAAGGTCACATGTCGTGCTAGCATAAAAACAATTAAAACAATACTTTTTAATAAATAATATAATAAGGAGTCTATTTCATTTATAAAAGAGCTTACGTAGCCGTTCTTTTTTACTACTACTGTCCTGACCAGTAATTTATAAATCAGTTCCGAGTACCTATTATTAGTTGTTTAGCTGTTATTATGTTTCTGTTTTGATCACTAGTAGATATTAAAATGTATAGATTCTATTATATAAAATTTAATATATAATGTAATAAAATTGTCATGACGTGTTGAAGAATGAAGATATTGCCTATTTATAGATTTTTTAAATATATTTTTTAAATTAATATTTTATTATAGAACATAACTATTTTGCAAACGAAACGGTAAAACGTGTATACTCGTAGTTCTCGCAGCGAAGACTGTTTCGGTCCAAATTTAAAAACGATTCTATTGTTGCAAAAACTGATTTTAAAAACGGTTCGTGTTTGAAACGCCCACCACTAGTAGTTTCTGTAAGCTGATTGTTTTATTAAATAAGGATTTGTTTTAAGTTAATTGCTAATTAGAAATACGATTAAAATTACTTGGTGTTCAATTACTTATCATTCCTAAATTCGCGTATAATACATTCACGTTATATCTCCTATATGTCTTGTATAATCCTTACTTATTATGTTCCTTTAAACACCAAACCACACAAACAAAACGTCTTTGAACTAACAAAATATATGTCATTGACAATAATCTATGTTTTTATTGCTTCTCTAGTTCGACAATAAAACAATTTGAATTGCGTCGTTGATCCCGCTCTTGTAACTATTTAGTTACATAACTATTAGTTATTTAATCACACTTGTAACAATATAAAAATTTACGCATGAAATTAGGATTAATGCAGTAAAAATGAGGTAGTGGCGTCGGATATGCGGCGTCACTATGACGGACCGCATACGTAACGTCGTAATACGGACAAGGGTTGGTATGAAAGAAAGCATAGGGACAAAAATAAGGAAATGCATGCTACGATGGTTCGGACATGTTGAAAGGATGAGCGAAGGATGATTAACGAAACAAGCAGCCCGATTCTGTTAGTTATTTGCAAACGTTTTAAGTGGATTTCGTTATTTGCGTCAGACCTGGCATCATAATTACAAAATATTATTTAATTATGAACTCTATAACAGCGCCGTGCAAATACCAACTTTATCATATATAGTTAACGGATTCCATTATATAACGTTTGCGCTTAAGTAACAAATAGAGCTGCAGTTATATAATGCGAAAGTTGTGGGTAAAAGAGGCCCTGGCAGACCAAGACCCACATACCACGATCAAATAAATAAAACACTGGCTGAAGGTGCATTAAAAAGCCTTCATAAGAAAAGGGCATGTATGAAGAGGTTGATGAAGGGAAAGAGGTATGTCGTGATCGTGTCAAGTGGCGCTCAGTTGTCTGCCTACCCCGCAAGGAATCTGGCGTAAAGATATGTATGTACTTGTAATACTTATTCCAATTTTAAAGATAATAAATTACCTAACCATCCTACGAACCCGTCTAGCCAGCTAGGGGTTGTTGTGATGAAGTTACTTCTGTACACTTTGACAAAAACCTGTCAATTGCTTTTTGACACCCGTATTAATAATAAAAGTAAAAAGTTAAGTATCATTACGACCGTTTCCATTACGGGGTGGTCAGAAAACAAATTTTGTAAGGAGCGAGTCCACATTTAGCCAATCACTATAGGCCTTTTTAAAAGTGGCAAACTCGTCGATGTGTCTACCAAACTCGAGGCATATTACAAATAAATTATTGTATTAAACTCGGAATCTTTGCGTCAAAATTCACGGACTTAACCGCTAGACGACGGAGTGTGATATTGATGACAATTAATAGTTATGTAACCAACTAACCTTTAGTTAGATCATTCGTAACAAAGATTTAAACTATATACCAAATAACTTTACTAATACAAAACTAAAACCTAAGGATACATTATTTGGAAAACACAACCGTCATTTACATTCTAATGTATTTTATTGTACCTATCGTTTTAGACCTAACTAACTTCGTACAATACAATTATTGACAGTATTTAACTACAATATACTTTTTAAGTGCGTTAATTAATTTGAAGAAACAGAGATTAAATGGAATTAAATAAAATTAAGAATGACTATAATAATAAAAAAATAATTTAATAGATATTAATATCAAATTAATACTTTGATATCTAATATTACTAGGTATTTTTATGTTGGTATAAAATATTAGAAAGATTTACTTGTGTCAAATATTTGAACATACTTTTAAAATAAATTTGAACAATTTTCTTTGTATCATATATTTGAACAACTTTTAAAATAAATTTGAACAATTTTCTTTGTATCATATATTTGAACAACTTTTAAAATAAATTTGAACAATTTTCTTTGTATCCAATATTTGAACATACTTTTTAAATAAATGTTACACAATTTTATATAAAAGTTTTAAAGATTTTTTTTTAGGATTCAACTTTTTCAACCACACAATTTTTACTATTCATATTTTTCGTTTTGTCTGGGCGTTGACTGCCGACAGACAGACCTATACATATAGGCTTAGTTCGGCAAATTCTTGTTTTCCTGTGCCATAATGCATGATGATATACATATGTTATTGTTTTCATATCTTGTAAACTAAACTGAATTAAGTTATTATTATTATCTAATACAGACACTTTTTACAGGTAACAGTAATATATTATATGATTATTTCTTCAAAATATCGCCATTTATTATTGGTAACAAATAATGAAGATACGTTTTTTAATCTTATTTTATAAATATTTTTTATTTCTATCCATTGAATTTAGTCAAATAATAAATCCATTTATTTTTTGTTTAGAGTCGTATAAGTCTACTATTTTTAAAAGTACAAAAATATTTTACTTTTAAGTTTTATATGCTAAAAAAGCGAACGCGTTATGCCAGCTGACGTATTCGGAACGCATTTTTTTTACCATTTTTTTGTGATATCAATTGTAGGTAATTATTTGATTGAAATAGTGTCAATAATTGTATGTCTTTACCTAAAATTATCCTTTCTTTTTCCGTAAATATATCTATACGTTAGGGCAGTTCTAGCTAGCTTCATTTCTTCACACCTAATTCCTATTAGTGTTGTCGTAGTATTGTATCGATAAATATTTATCGACTTATTTTGCTAACCGGTTCCCAAATACGTAAAAAGTATACGTCAAAATCCATCGTGTTTTACGTAATTTTAATTTGTACTTTTTCTATACTATTATTATTACCTCCTATTATTCGTAGTTTTTTTTAAATTTTGACAGTTTAGTAGTTAAAGATCGCAGGTATGCGTTGTAAAAAAGAGCAATTGGTAGAAAATACTGACTGACTATATAATCTCTTGGTAGTACTTTAGTGCAATGTTGGAAATTATTAATCATTGATTAATATGCTATAACTTCGTCAGTGGTCAGTTTAGTAACATTAAATTGTAATAAATATGGGATATATACTACTTATATTAAGTTATATTAAGTTATATGTAGGTATTGTATAGTTCTATTTATAAATACCTTATAAAAACTTGTTTTTTTATAGATATATTTTTTGTTTATCCTGGCCATCACTTTTTATGATCCCCAAGCGTAGCTGGTGAAGAATGGCTTATGGCCCTAACCTCGCCTATGGACCTTCTAGGTTTTTAAGTGATAAGTATTTAAATTGAAAAATAATAATAATAATAACGTATGATTTTGTACTCTTACTTTAGACTAATATAAGAAACCATATGTCGGAAGTGATAAATTTTTTTTTGCCTTCTCCATACAATATTTTACCTTTAACAGTTTGTATGGAGAAAAAAAAAAATTAATAGAATACTATATTAGATCAAAGTAAGGACATACAAAAAGTTACCCTATATAAAATAGTACCAAAAAAAGAATACTTAAGTTAAGAATTAAGTCTTAATATATTATGAAGTTAAGAATAAACAGCATTTATTAATTGCATTTTGTTTTATGTAGCTGTCAAAAAGTTACATAGTCAGTCAGTTAATGTATGTATCGACAACACTTCTTTTCGTCTAACTCTTGTTCTATCTAGCTAGGGTGCTTCCTTATCACTTCTATTTAACGTGCAAATATTTTAAATATGAGCAAAAATATTTGGTCTAAGTATTTGGACCAATAGGTTTAAAGCTGTAGAACAAACTAAAAAAAAACGATCGACGCTTTTATCGATAGTTTGACAACACTAGCGCATAGTATTGCCACTCCATTTTTTCGACGACTTATATTTAATTAGTTTAGAGCAAAAATGGACTGATATCGCGCTAAAACCAAATTGAGACTACATTTAAAGTTTTTTTAAATGTAGTATCAGTTTTCTAAGCTACAAACTACTTTTGGACGAGAAAATTCAAAAACTCTTACCAATGAGAGGCTAATCGTTGCTTCCATAACCTTTATACACTACTGGGGTTACTTTAGTATATTACTTTAGTTTTAGTATAAAAATATTACATCACATTGTTTTATTGTAAGGCAACAGCATTTTCTTTTGTACTAGAATGCCAGTTTTGTTCCTATATTGGACGTTATGTTGTGAGAACCCCACAAGGCATTTTAGCAAACAATTCGAACGTATTTTTGTGTTATTTACAATATTATTTAACTATATAGTTCTACCATTTATTTATTCTCCACATTGTTATTATTCGTTCTCCAGTTATTAAAACTTTAAGATATATTGCATAAATTTTTCTTACTAATGGTTTTTAAAATACCTTGTGTGTTAACAGATGTTTTAATTTACAAACGCGAATTTTACGTGTAGTTGTAATAATGCACATGCACATTATTACTGTGTTAAGCACACAACACACGTGTAACACACGACAACTACAATCAAAATACGCATATCGTGACTATCCGCCATGTTTTTTCATGTTAAAAACATATAAAAAAAATATAATAATAAATCAATCCTATATTTATTCATAAAAATATATATCCATATGTGTAAAATAATAGTTATTACCTTGTTAGTTATATTTTAAGCTAAGTGTTTTGGACCAGTAGAGTGAGTAAGTACAGTCATATCACAAATTTATTAAGTCATGGCATAGGGAACTTATTGTATATGACGCATAACGTTTTATTTTATATTTATTGATATCTATTTTAAGTAGTAAATAAAGGATTAGATTGATATTATCAGATATATTTTTTTACACAAAACAAAATGGCGTCTCATGCAAAAACATCTGCATCTCTTTCATCGGTTAGCCTCTAATTAGTATTGTAATAGGGTTCACCTGCGCCATGCACATGCAAGCAACGAGCTTATTAATGATGTAACGATGACAGCTAGTACTGTCCCGAGGCGAGTAGTCGAGTTACACATATCTTCTTCACAAAAACACATGTGACCTGTGCCAGTACTTTCCATCATGCAAACGTGGTCCACCATAAATAAGTTTATTTGAAGTTGCGACGTGCAGGTTCGACGAACGACTTCGTATGCTGAAAATAAATAAGTATGTACTTATTAGAATTCACTCCAAATATTAGGTTTGTGTAGTTCGCAGATGAACTAGTTCCATTAAGCGCTCCTACAGAGGGGTAGTTCCTCGGTACTAGTCAGGGGTTGGAAACTTAGCAATTGTAAAATTTTGATTTATATGGAACTTGGAACTAACTTCTTGACTGATTTGAATGTAATAAAGTTGTCATTTATTTATTCAATTCATTCAACAGGTCGGCCATTGTTGTTGTCAACAGGTGAGCCTAAAAAAAATAATTTAAATGTTTTGTGTAAGTTCTTAGTACCATATCGTATGGTAAAATAATTAGAAAAGTTAAGTTAAGTATCGTCACGACCGTTTTCCCTTTCGGGGTGGTCAGAAACCACGCTTATAAAGGATCGGATTCACATTTAGTCAACTTTACTATAGGCAAATCATGACAAGTGGCAAACTCGTCGATGTCTTTAGCGCCCAACTATAGGCTGGTTTACAAAGGAAGAAAGGTCACCATCCACCATTCTGCTCCTCTTCCTACCCAACCAAATACTGTATGATTCCGCTAATCTCGTCTTCGATGGCTTGTTCCATAAATGTATTCACGGCAGAACGATCAGGTGTATAATATTATGTGTGAATTTGTAAAAAGTATTGTGGAACTTACGACTCTTGGAATAGCGCACCATCTTAACGCAGCATCCATTGCAAGTTTGCAGTGGGGGCTGGTCTCTCGGCAAGGCGGTGTAGTTGAACGGATCTTTGCAACGGGGGTCCGTCCAACTGTCACATTCGTAACAATATATCGTACGAGCTGAAAATATTTTTAAAGAACGCATTCGTAAAATTAAAAAAGAAACAACTGGAGAGTTCTTGGAGACATGCAAGTTTTTGTTTTATTATTATTGGTGTTGTTTTGTTTAATAATGTGCTACAATGTGAATAATTATGGAAAACAATAAATTATGGGGCACAGGTTGCAGTTTATTATTTTACAGTTTTCCCGCGCTGTGAACTCCTATAGTTTACCCGACGTGTTTAGGCTATAATGTCGCGAGTAACTCGAATAAAAGCATCAAATTCTGCAACATCTGGAATTTGATGATAACTTTAATAACTTATTCAAAGAAAGATATTACGTCAGACTTTGCCTTCCCTATCACCTCAATCATCATCCATCGGGAGAAGAGAACACAACACAAACAACAACAAAAAAAACAACTGTCATTGTTAATTTGAGTTAAGCGGAAAACCGTATTGTAAGCTCAATACTCGTAAATAATTGATAAATTATCATAATTTTTAATATTTTTTTTTTAATTAATTAAGAAATCATGTAATTATTATAATTATAGGACTTTTAAATATATTATTTTACAAAATTGCTTTTAGAAATATATAATTAATAAAATAATAATTTTATTTTAAAAAATGGAGGGAGATGTACTGTTCCATACTAGAAGGCCATGTAATTTTTTTTAGTTTTTTTTTTTAATATTAGTAATTTGCTCCAGTATTGTTTGAACTAGAGTACGTCAAATATTGGCTTTTTACTTATGCCATTTTAACCCTTGAGGATGGGAATTACGTTAGTGTTATTGTGTCAAAAATAGGGAAACCGCATTCTACAGAATTTCTTTTCCAAAAAAAAAGTTTATTTTTTATTATTAAAATTATGGCTACAGTTTTAACAGCCACATTTGTTGGCGTCACAAACCCTTCTTAAATCTATGGTTATTTCAATAAAAGTTACATTCCGTAAAAAATATCTAAGTTAAAATTTTCAAGTACAACCTCAGGTCTAATTACTATGAGGGTCATATTTACCCCCAGCTCGATATCAAGCACGGCAAGGTTAACTACAGCTTGTTAAAATCATAAAAACTACTTTGCGTGTTGGTTGATACGACCTTTAAGATAACAAATCAAAAATAACCCATAACTGTTAATGCTTTTTGTACCGAATAAAACCTCGAAATAACCTAGTTATATTCAAGTTATGTAATAAGCACAAAAATACTAAGGTATAAATAAATTTAGGTCAAGATCACACGTTGTTTTTATATTACTTCCATAAAAATCTAAACTATCTAAGGACTATTTATTTCCTTGATGAAATCTAATTTGTAATTAAATATTTCTATATTTTCGACAAGCCCTAATGCGTCTAAAAGGACACTATATGTAAAATTACTTTTAAAAGCGCTGTAGGGTAAAAAGATTGGCACTTACCTTGATCAATATCCCTGGCGAAGATAAATAAGTGCAAGGTAAAGTTACCATTAATGGACACTATAAATAAATAACAAAACAATCAAGTAATATTATTATATGAAAATGATAGTTTTATTTTGAAAGTGTCTATAAGTGGTACTGTTACCTTACACGACACAATGTACTATACAAACACACATGCTGTTTTTGTATATAGTTTGACAATATGTATATAGTTTATATATTACATATAATATTTATAACCCAGTCTACTGTGTGTTTTGTAATAAAAATTAAAATATTATAATACGTTTAATGGGGTGTATCACTAACTTTTTATCACGGTAGATGGCGCATAATAGATGGTACCTAATAGAACTGTCAGTTGCATAGAAAACTTGAATTTTTATTACGAAATAATTTATTGTTTTCTGAATATATTGCGCAAGTCAGCAACTTTTAAGTGTACAAATCGAGATTTTCAATCGAAATCAAAGATATGGTGATCTCAAAATTGTCGATCTATTAATTAAACCTTTTTTGTTTTTAAAGACGTTTTTCGTTTTCCTAATTAGTCTTTTAAAGTAGGTAACGTACAATGATTTAAAAAAATAATAAAATATTAATTAAACTAAAAACTTACATCTTAAAACATAAATTACTATTCATAAAAATAAACCTAATTAATAAATAAAAATATAACTAAAAACTAAAATGAAGAAAAAACAAAATAAAAATTATTATAAATAATAAATTTGCTCCAAATCGCTGCCAATGGGCAAGGTGCCAAGGATACTGGCAGCATTGCCACGTTGAATGGCAATACTGATCCTTTGGCCCAAATATTGCCCAGCCCTTTTGTCTCCCGAGGTGTTGACGAGCTGTTTTGACAACGCCTTAAAAATTTCGTGTGCACTTGGTCCCCACGGCCCGAGAGTTTCAACTCCAAACGGCGCAAAAACACATCTCCCAATAAGCTGAGTGTATTTCCGCCGCTTGAGGTTCTCTGCTTTTAATGCAGCAGCGCCTGGGTCCTTAGAAGTCAAGGACAAGTGGGAAGGCGCCAGGGTGTCCACACAGGTGGCATCCCACACTAAAGGCAAACCAATCCTCCATGGAACCAACGTCATTCCATCGGGCCGCTTGCCATCGTCGCGGGCCATGCCACTGGGTTCTAATATTGCTGGCGAACCCACAGACACAAGGGCCCGACGAATGACGTCATTGAGACAGGCGTGCCTTGGGATGCGACCTGTGCTCTTGCTGCAGGAAAGGCCGTGGTGGCCGAGTGCCCCGACGTTGTCTCCACATTGGCAGCGATGTGGAAAAGTGCAAGGAGCTCCTAGACGTAGGCTGGTTATGGTGCTGAAACATTTGTTGTCGAAAAGAGTTCCAACAAAAGATGAAGGGAGAGCCTGGAGCCACAGTCCCGATTCCCACTTCGACACCGCCAGAAGACGAGCACGCTCTGCCATATTGGTTGACGTATTTAAAAGTTGATCCCGTACCAATCGGCAAAGCGGTTCGTCCCACCGGCGCTGTGATGTAGTGAGAGTCGGGACGGACGTATTGGGGCAAGCAAGCTTCCACGCGCTTACAGATTCTGCCATATATGAAATATTATATGAGGTAAAGCATTTAACTAAAATTTTGTTTATAAGGCTTTCAGTGCTATGGACAGATGATAAGAAAGCCGGTAAAGCCACGCTAGAAATTTGTCGGACACCTATACCACCGAAACGGATTGGCAACGATGCCTGGCACCAGGATCTGTCTTCGAAAGAAATGTTTATTATGGATGAAAGGGTTTTTTTAACAATGTTGTCCAAAATAAGCAAAAGGTCACATTCCAAATGTGACAACATCTTAGAATATAGGTAAATTTTGGGACAAAAAGACAATGACGGATGATGTAATAGGCCATATGGGAATTTATTTTTAATAAATGATCGGAGCAGAGATTAAATTTTGCAATTGTTTTATCTATGAAAGAAGGAAAAGAATTTTCGAACACCGGAGAGCCTAGTATGTGGAGCGACGTTTTGTCCAACACACTAATATTTGGGGCAATATTATTAAATTTTTCAATAGTTGATATTTTTAGTGTATCCGGGGCAGAGACGAAAATTTCGCATTTTGAGAAATTTAGACTAAGACCAATTTTTTTGAAGCTGTCGATTAGAGTGGAAAGGTCATCTAAAACAGTATGGATGTCTCCTCCCAGAGCTCCGTCGTCAAGGTACCAGACATTAAATTTAGACTTTAAATTTTGAATGATGGAATGGATCGCTAAACTGAAGATCGCTGGGCCGAGAGAGTCACCCTGTTGACAGCCAACTGAAGAAGAGATTAAATGATTTTTATATAGTAACTTAGACGGGGAGCTGTAGCATTGCCACAAAAAATTGAAAACAGAAGGTATATGTGATTTAACTTCTGTCAGCATGGCATTTCTGTCTACAGAGTTGAAGGCATTTTTTATGTCGACCTTTAATAAAACCTCACCGCCGTTATTTAATAAAAAGGTACGTAGGGAATGGACAATAGCTTCACAGCCTCCTTTAGAACCGAAGCCAAGCTGAAAGGGTTGAAAAAAAGATTTGAGGTATTCTGAAATTTTCTTAGCAGCAATTTTGGCTACTAAGCGGCGGTAGGTAGTGCCGATAGCTATGGGTCTGATTCCGCCATCTTTTTTTAATAGAGCACAAAGGTTAGCACCGTATAGTATGTCCGTAATTTCTGCGTTGACTTTACCGGCCAACATAAGATTTGCCAAGGCCGTTAAATCTTCCAAGAGTTTTTCACCAGTATCTCCAACTGAAAAACATAGAAGATCCTTTAAATGTTGAGGTGTAAGTGCATCTAATCCTCCAGCTGAACCACTTCTAAAGGATAAAATAGCCTGGTAGATTTGATCTGACCTAACTTGAAGGGTCAGGTCTGAGGTAGATGGAGGATCGGGAAGAAGATCATTTATTAGAGGAGATGGATGTTTGCTGGCGAGAGCTGCTACGGTGTCAGGGGTATCTGGAGCGATCACATCACTCGAAAATAAAAGCCCCGCAGCACCCTTCAAGTCTCCCTCACTGACTTTAGATTCAACCTGCTTATAGACATTAAAATTTGACTTCTTCAAGTTTTTAACATTGTGTAAATCTAAATTTTGAATATTATGGGGACTATAACAATTTTGTTTTATTTGATTGGTTAAAGTTAATTTTGTTTTTAAAGTGGTTTTTGCATGGTAACGTTAAGTTAAAATTCATTTTTCTGTTACAAAATAAAAAAAACTACAAAAACATTTAAAAAATGATCAGTCATAGGTGTAAACAAGGTACCAGTGCCGCTAGCGACATCTACAAAAAGCTTTGCCTGATACACCCCATTAATGTCGCGCTCCAGTTATAAGTCGCGCTAACATCACATGCTATAATCATAAATGTATGTACCACATTTAAAGCAAATAAACGATTTTGAATTTGAATTTAAACCAGCGCGCGCCACCAACCGTTTCATTTACCCTGTGTTTGACTTGTCTCTTTAAGCAGTTTTTTTTAACTTTATTTAGCTTTGAAAGACGTTCAACTCAGCGTTTGTCTGTGGTTTTCATACAAAAAAACAATCTTTGCTTTATTTACTTTGCTTTGATAAATAATACGATTTTTTTTTTTTTTTGACATTGATTTTTAAAAAAGTTATTGAACCAAATTGAGCAGTTTAGATTATACGTTTGTCCACTGTTAAAACAGTTATTACGCTAAAATTTTAGCATTTATTGCTAGCGCCGCTATTATTGTTTATAAACGGAACGCGTCTTTAAGAAATGGAACGAAGTCATCTTAGCCCCGCCCTCCGACCAATAAAATAGCTGTAAATCATCACGTCAATTTACAGCAATCTTATTGGTAAAAAGACGGAATAGAACGTATTATAATGTTGTTTTACAAGTATATTTTTATAATAAATAATAAAATCAAAAGATAAACGAGTGAATTGTGAAGGAAGATTTTTAAGATTTTGACATAACTAGAATGCCGATTGGTGGACTCCACAGTGGAAAGACCTAGTTTATTAATGTATAATGATTATCAAAATCATCTTTTACCTAACTTCCTTGAATCTCATTAGTTGCAATTTCCTATACATTTTAATTTACATATAAACAATATTAAGGTCGGTAATAATAATGATAGTAATGTAGAGCTGTCTTGAATTCAATATTTTTGAATTCAAAGTAAATTTGATTTAAAGTAAAAATAAATTAAAATATTTACATGATGTTTGAAGCACCAAAGAATTATGTTTATATATCCGATCCAATTTTGTTGGCGTATGCAACTTATAAACTTACGAGTTACAATCGTCATTGTACCTTGTTTTTTGCAATAATAGTATCGCACACCTAGATCTAAACAGCACTAAAAAAACACTCATTTTCGAAAAAGGCGAAAGTGTTTTCTGTATCCCTGTGTGCTTCAGAGTTTTTTTGTATAGAGATATGTAGTCGCGATCACAGCGACATTATTGCCGCTCGGCCAATACCACCGTTGGATCGGTGGCCAGCGCTCCGAGCGGCGCCCACGAGTGTGGAATCAATCCGCGCACCGAGCGGTCACACGCTTTTCTCTCTCACAATTTATAGCCTTAATTTACTCAAGTAATTATTTGTAACTTCTTGTTCTACAATAAACCATATACAGTCCGCTAAACAATCTTTAATTGAGCCATCGAAGACCCGCAGCAGTATCCCTACGTGGTTAGCAGCACAAATAGGGACTGACGATTTTATACATGGTCTTCGAGCTTTCACGTGGAAGAAGATTTTTCAAGGTTTTGCTACACACGTCGGTCAAGGAAGAGGTCATTTGCCACGGCAGCCTTCACATATCCACAAAGAAGATCGACGCATAGTGACGAGTGAATTAACGCAACACAGTGAAGTGCATTTTGTGAAGTTTGTTGCAACAGGACGACAATCGACGCAGGGGTCAACGTCCTGGCATAAATACAAATACAAGGAATCACTAAATGTCACAATGATATGGAGAATACAAGGATAGACGTCGTCAACAGCTGATTGGAGACAACATTTCCAAACCGGTGAGAGCGTTCCATTATCCTATCATTCTTCACACATCCATCTTTCACACAATCACAGCTTATTATGTAGTTAGATGCGATTCATTTCCTCATAATTCATTGTTATAAACATTAAAAATCATATCAAATTCACTTAAAACGTAAGTCATAACCTAACCACCACTTGCAAATTTTTTAACTAACTTTTTTTATACGGCTATTAATATCATTAATTTCTAGAAAACAGTATAAGAATATAGTTGTATAGTGGTTACACAGTGTTTACACATACTTTTCGTTTTTTATTTTGTAGTAATTTCGTCATAATTCGTCCACGAAAGTTTTTTTTAAAAACGCCTGAAAATTTTAATTAGTGATAAATTTCGGTACATTTGAAATATTTTACAGTCACAAATTTAGGCATTCAGTCAAACATTCACTTCATTAAAATAATCAGAAAATTTTACTTTAATCATAAATTCATTTAGTAATAAGTGCATTAAGGGTTCATTGCATATTTTCATTACATTTGCATCCCCTTTTCTGCATGTCTTTACTGTCTTTCTTGAGTTTTGTTTCATACCTTTTAGTCAATAATAATAAGTTTTTTTTTTCAGTTTTTTTTTTAAACCTAATCAATACTGTTATCATGTCAGACGTTAAATACAAGGATCTTATAAAGAGGAGAGGCACAGTTAAAGCTAAAATGACAAATTTTAATTCATTTCTCAGTATTATTCAAAAAAATGAAAACATTAGTGATGTGCAAATTACAGAATTACAATATCGTTTTAGTAAATATGAAAATTTATATGCCGAATTTGACGAATTTCAGACCGAGTTGGAAATGTTGGCGGATCCACCTGACGAATTATACAACGAGAGACAGCAATTTGAGAATCAGTACTACGGGCTACTAACAATGAGCCGACTACTCATTAAAGAAAATAACGTTAATGAGGTAAGTTCGGGTGTTACTGCCACCGCAGACTTAAACAGACATACCAACAATAGCTTAATAAGACTTCCTAAAATTAATTTACCTAATTTTAACGGTTGCTATCAAGATTGGTTAGAATATAGGGATACATTTACATCTCTTATTCATAATAATGAAGGCATCGACAAAATCAACAAGTTTCATTATTTGCGCGCTTCCCTTCAGGGCAGTGCGGCATTAGTAATAAAGTTTTTCGACTTCAAATCAGACAACTATGACTCAGCCTGGTCATTATTGTGTGAGCGCTATGATAACAAACGTTTGCTAGTAAATAATCATGTACAATCTCTTTTCAATGTAGACTTAATTCAAAAGGAATCAAGCAAAGGTTTGCGCCATTTAGTTGATGTTACAAACAAAAACTTACGAGCACTGGCTACTCTGGATCAACCTGTACAGCATTGGGACACCATCATCATATACCTCATGTCATCAAAACTTGATGGTGTCACTAGTCGGGAGTGGGAAGAGTTCAGGAATAACATGCGCAGCCCACCTACTATGAAAGATTTTACAACGTTTATTAGCAACAGAGCGGACCTTTTGGAAACGATTGAGGAGTCGCGTAATGGCAAAACTAAGCAAGACTTCTCTGTCACTAACAAATCTAAAAGTTTCGTCATATCTACGGGTAAGAACAAACCACTTGCCTGCCCACTATGTAAACAGAGTCATTTTATTTACAGTTGTCAAGCATTCAAGGATCTTCCGGTTTCGTCACGCATTGACAAAGCAAAGCAATCAAATGTTTGTATGAACTGTCTTCATCCAGGACACAGCGAAAATAATTGCAAACGTGGCCATTGTAAATATTGCAAACTCAGACATAATACATTGTTACACATAGACTCAGATAATTCAGAACCAAGTCATTTTAACGCTTTTCATTTACAACCCTCTCAAACACGTATTGTGTTACTGTCCACAGCCATCGTGAACGTGCTGGACGCGAAAGGCGAGCTACACAGTGCTCGGTTACTGCTCGACAATGGCAGCACGGCTAACTTCATAACACACAGCTTATGTAGAAAGCTTAATTTACGTACGCAACATAACGTAAATTCTAAGGTAACTGGTATCAACAATCAGACATCTAATAGTACACTATCTTGCACAATAACAATATTATCGTGTTACGGAGACTATAAGATAAACATTGATTGTCTCATTTTACAAGAGATTGCCGCATCGTTACCTACACATCAATTTGACATCAGTCATTTAAATATACCTACCATGGTCAATTTAGCTGATCCGTCCTTCAACAAACCGTCCTCCATCGACATTCTGGTAGGAGCAGACATATTTTGGAGCATTATAGGATCCAAGCGCATGCATTTAGGTAAGAAACAACCTTGCTTAGTCGATTCTAAACTTGGTTGGCTTCTATCAGGCGTCATAAGCCAGCCTACACATAACGTTCCCGTGTGCTTTTTTACACAAGGGAATCAGTCACACACAGACATCAGTCGTTTCTGGGAACTAGACACTATTCCTTCAAAATATGATTTAACATCAGAGGAACAATCATGTGAGCGTAGTTTTACAGAAACAACCACCCGTACTAGTGATGGCCGATTTATTGTCACAATCCCACTTAAGGAGTCCCCTAAGGTTCTAGGTAGTTCATTTGATAGGGCTAGGCGCAGGTTCTTTTCTTTAGAGCGTAAGCTAGACAAAGATCCCGCCTTCAGGAAATTATATCATGAATTTATCAGTGAATATATCGCCTTAGGTCATATGACTGAAAACAAAACTCGAAATAATTATCAATATTCTTATTTTTTGCCACATCACGGAGTACTCAAGGAATCCAGCATTACTACGAAGCTGCGTACTGTTTTTGATGCATCTGCCGTTACAACTACAGGTAAATCACTTAATAATATTCAAATGGTCGGGCCCACTGTGCAGGACGATCTCATTTCAATATTGTTAAGGTTTCGACAACATAAATATGTTGTGACGGCCGACATCAAACACTTTTACCGTCAGATACTCGTAGCACCTAGTCAGCGATCCCTACAACAAATTATCTGGAGGTTCGATCCCTCAGATACATTGAAAACATTCACACTTAACACAGTTACCTATGGCACGGCGTCAGCTCCGTTCTTAGCCACTAGGTGTCTCAGTCAGTTAAGTATGGATTCAACAGAAAAATCAATACAACAAGCTTTAGCTCACGATTTTTACGTAGATGATTTTCTCTCAGGCTCAGATTCTATATCGGCCACAATAACGCTGTGCAAAGGCGTCATAAAGGCGTTGGATTCAGCTAAATTTCCCTTAAGAAAATGGCAATCCAACTGTTCAGAAATAATACAACAAATAGACTCAAGCAATGAAAACTTACACATATTAAATTTAAGTGAACATGAGTCATGCAAAACATTAGGTATTAATTGGAATAGCCGTGAAGATACATTTTCATTTTCAATTAATATTACACCAACACACAAAATAACAAAACGACACATTTTATCAACCGTAGCTCAAGTGTTCGATCCCTTGGGTCTTGTTTCTCCTTGCATAGTAGAAGCCAAAATTTTACTTCAGAAATTATGGCGACTTAAGTGTGATTGGGATCAAGAAGTTCCAGTCGAACATCAAAGGGCGTGGTCAAATTTTCATAATTCATTAATTAAATTAAATAATATTAAAATACCACGTCTTACAATATGTGAATGTCCTGAAACTTTAGAATTACATATTTTTTCAGACGCTTCAGAGAGCGCTTATGGATCGTGCATTTATATTAGGTCTATCGGTAGGGACGAGTCAATCAATGTTCATTTTCTAGTCTCTAAGAGCAAAGTTGCACCGATCAAGCAAACCACGATCCCACGTCTTGAGCTCTGTGGCGCATTGCTTGCTACAAGATTGTGCACTAAAGTTTTAAATTCATTAACTTGTACCTTTGACAGATGTATTTTTTGGTGTGATTCAACCGTTGTCCTGGGGTGGCTATCGTCCACATCTTGCCAGCTGAAGCCGTTTATACGCAACCGTGTCTCCGAGATACAAGACAGCACAAAAGGACATTCTTGGCGGTACGTGCCCTCAAAGGAAAATCCGGCTGATCTTGTGTCACGGGGACTGGGTTCTGAGACGTTGGACGGCTCCAGACTATGGTGGGACGGTCCATCTTACTTGAAATTAGACCAATCATTTTGGCCTCAATTTCCGAATACATTGGTTCCCGGTACAATTGTTCAGCAGTTTCACATTAATACAGATAATCAAAATACATTATTTACAAGATTGATATCGGATGCCTCCGACTTTACTAAGCTACAGCGCATTGTTGCGTACATACATAGATTTATACATAACTGTCGTCATAAAAATCAGAAACAACTTAAATTTCTTCACAAAACAGAAATTCAAAATTCATTAAATTGTCTTGTAAGAATAACTCAGCAGGAGTCATTTCCTGATGAGTACACATCACTTAGGTCAGGTAAAACATTACCACATAAAAATAGGCTCCTATCGCTGTCACCGTTTTTAGATTCGGACAGTATCATAAGAGTAGGAGGCAGACTTCATAATTCATATTACGATTATGACACTAAACATCCTATTTTATTGTGCAGTAAATCTAAACTTTGTCAGCTAATATTTACAATGTTTCATAAAAAACTATTTCATGCAGGACCTCAGCTTCTTTTAGCCAATATCAGACACGTTTATTGGCCGCTAGGCGGTCGAATGCTGGCTAAGAAGACAGTTCATACTTGCATTACATGCAGTCGGTTTCGCGGGAAGACCGTACAGCCAATTATGGGTAATTTACCTGTACAGCGAGTTCATTTAGAGTATCCATTTCTCGAGACGGGCGTAGACTACGCCGGACCAATCTTTATAGCAAACCGGAAAGGCAGAGGTTCTAAGTTAGTAAAAGCATACATTTCTATCTTTGTCTGTTTAGCTACGCGGGCGGTGCATCTCGAGCTTGTTTCTGATCTTACAAAAGATGCGTTCATTGCTGCCTTAAACCGTTTTATAGCTCGCAGAGGTAAACCCAAAACTATATTTTCCGACTGCGGTACTACATTTGTAGGGACGTTTAACGAATTATCACATCTTCTTAAGCTCGAACCCTACACAGAATTAGCTGAACACGGCATCAACTTTTCATTTATTCCAGCCTATACTCCACATTTTGGTGGCATATTTACGACGTATTTTAGGCCTAGCACATTTGGATTATGAGGAGATGTCTACCTGTTTGACACAAATCGAAGCTATCCTCAATTCCAGGCCCCTTACTCCACTCTCCGACGACCCCTCCGATCTTGTTCCTCTCTCTCCTTCACACTTTCTTATTGGGCGCTCTCTCGTGTCTGTACCACATCCTGACATCACCAATGCTAACGTCAGTTCATTGCAGCGTTTCAAAAGGATCGAGTACTTAAAGCAACACTTCTGGAGACGCTTCTCAGAGGACTATGTTGTGATGCTCCAACAAAAAACCAAATGGTGTCGCACAAATGGAGAGCTAAAGTTGGGGACAATGGTGCTCGTCAAGGACAAGTCTCTTCCTCCAATGCTATGGCTTCTTGGTCGCATTGTCAATCTCCTGCCTGGCAGAGACAACGTCGCCCGGGTGGCAGAGATCAAGACCAGAAAGGGTATTATACGCCGTGCCTACAACACCATATGCCCACTACCAGTCGAAACTATTGAAGACAACTCTTCAACGCCGGGAGTATAGTCGCGATCACAGCGACATTATTGCCGCTCGGCCAATACCACCGTTGGATCGGTGGCCAGCGCTCCGAGCGGCGCCCACGAGTGTGGAATCAATCCGCGCACCGAGCGGTCACACGCTTTTCTCTCTCACAATTTATAGCCTTAATTTACATATGCTTTTATTTTATCTCCAATTTGTTGGCGGAGGGCACTCGTACTTATAATATTCTAAATCTTTTTTTATTGGTGAGTAGGTAGTGAGATAAGGAATTTAATGGTGTCAATAACTCAAAAATGTTGTTTTTGAGTTAACTCCCTTTAGACCTAGGTGTGCGATATGTATTATTCGAATAATAACTTAAATAAACTAGAATTTACAAGTATAATTTTCTTGCAATAACTAAACTTTTTTATTAAATTTCATTATTAGTAACAAGGGTAGCACAATAGCGAATAAAACTTGCAAGTCACTTGTGCTTATAATTATTAATTTTGTTTAAAAAAATATATATGCCAGCCATGTTTTTGCATTACTACAAATATATAGCCCCCTAAAAGCAATTGTATAACTATTAAATGGTTTGTCTTGTATCAGAAACATTTGACAACAAACTAAGACAAGTCTTTTCAATAATTAAACAACTGAGTAATAAATTTCGGTAAGTGACTTTATTTTCAAGCTGCGAGGATCGGCTTACTGCAGCAACTAGAAATATTGCAAGCTTATATTACCTACTGTGTGTTTCTCTAAATATTGTAATATTTATTTGTACTGTGTATTGTGTCTTAACCTTACTTCTGCTAACGAAAGATAAACCTCTCTAATGGAATATTGTAATAGTTAATCGCCAAACCAATTAGGTTTTACCCATATTCTTTTCGTATTTGATTTTAAAAAAAGACATCAGTATTCATTCTAAATTAGTATGAGTTAGGTCTGCAGCCCATTATTCTGTTAGTATTCTCTTACTTAAGCGCAAACGTTATATAATGGAATCCGTTAACTAAATATATATCATGCTATTAAAGTTGATATTAGCACGGCCGCTGTCAAGGTCGAGCGCTTATAGAGTTGAGAATTAAATAATAATTTCTAGTTATGACGCAAGCTTCGACGTAAATAACAAAATCCACTGATCAGGTTTGCGGCTAAAGTAATGGATTAGGGCTGCTGGGCTCATCGGCAACTTATCACTCTGTTAGGGTATATCTAGTGAAGAGCAGGTAACGTGTCATTTGTAACATGTGAAGTGGCTCCATCCTATACATTTTAATTTACTAATTTAATTTAATTTTAATTTTGGTGGAAAAGTGTGGCTACGCTACTCAATTTACCCAAAGCAAAAAATCACAAACGAAATTAAAGATATTCCGCGTGCCCCATACGCTGGGCTGACCGGATCCCTACATACCCAAATGCACGATGCCCTACATGTCAGCCGTAAACCAACCCGGATGTCGCAGCATCGAGCGGGACAAAGTGATACGTGGAAGGGACCACGACCCTCAGCATTGAGGAGATCGACGCAAGCAGGAGGAAACCAAATTAGAATGAATTTGTTGACTTTTTATATCAAAAACGAAAAGTATTCTTTACTTTAACAGTATTACTAATTCCTTAAAATGAACTTAGATATGAAATAATTGGTATATTAATAATCTTACAGCTAGAGTGTACCAGTTTTTTTAATGCCGAAGATAAATAATATTTTTTTAAATTTATCATTCTATCCTTTGACCAAGTCCGAGTGCTGTTAATCACGATGTCATTTTTACAGCAATCTTTTTAGCTAATGCTACAATTACTCACAATTTCTTTGTCATTTAGTTAACTGTACTGTAAGTACGAGTTGTTTTTTTTTTATTTAATGGGAGCCATAGAATATTGTATCAAATGACGCCACAAAAATTAAGCGCCAAAGCATTATTTTAAAAGCTTTCTTTTTATTAAAATATACTTACTTTGGCATTCGGCCTGTACTAGGGGGCTCAGTGTTAGAGCCCATAATGCTGAAAACCCATGCTTTAATTAGTAAAATCAAAAGAGGGATGATTAGCTCCAACAAGGCACGACCTTACTATTGTAAATGATTCAAAAGAACAATTATTATTTAAACACGTACACAACATCTTATAAACATGTTGTAAGCAGATAATAATTTTATATATTAAGAAAACAATTAAGGTCAATGTACTTTTATCATTATTATATATTATTATTATTATTAAGTTTAATTATATTTATCGATCTGTTGCTAGTTTAGTAACGATGTTAGTCTTTGCTTTTCTATGCTTTTCAAACTAACAACGATTACAATATTTTATTATATTTACACTTAAGTGTACAACTGAAAATAGCAAAGTCGTCCTCAGAGAGCGTTAGTTTCAGGATATTTTTCCAAAATGTGAACATATAATGATAGAAGAAGATAGACAAATGAACGAAGAGACACTACACAAATTTATAAATAAATAAAAAATAATAATTTTGATATTCCTGTAAATAACTGAAACTACGTTCTAAATTAAACTAAATTAAAACTGTAGACTGGGTTAATTTTGTATTTCTATAATCCGCTAATTCCTATTACAAATTTTATCTAAGATTCTATTTCTTTTTATAATGTAATCTAATTAAAAATAATTTAAATTATTAGACATTACAACCTGACACCTTTCTTATTAAACAATCTTGTTTTTTTTCTCTATTTCTTTAATTAATTTGTTTGAGTTTTTAAATGCGGTGTGTTAAATCCTGGTCACGACCCCTGACCAATGAGAACGCCGTAAATTCAGGTGTGCAGTTACGATATTGTCATTGGTCTAGAACTGGGTATTAACATAAAAAATGTATAGTATTACGTTTCTTATAAATGTCAGTTTATTAGTCGTTTTGGTGACGTAATTTAAAGTATGAAATATATAAAACTAGGTTACGACCGGAAGTGATATAAAGTAAAAGAAGAAATACCAATATAATTAAAAATAAATGAATATAATAATTAAAGAAACTACATATAAATTATTTACATAGAAAAGTTTTTTTTTTAATTCTGAAAAAGAAGAGTATATCTCAGTTATTCACAGGAGGATAGAATTAGTACATAAATAATCCAGATTATTAGCTGTTAAATATAATTATATTTATTTACCAGAAAGGTATTAATTATTTAATAAATAACCCGCCTTTATTATATAAAAATAAATATCATATCATATAATTCCTATATCCAAAATTTTATAATGTTAATTGTGTATTGTGTTTGTGTGGTTTTAGTTCCATGCAAATTATCCAATACAAAATAAAAATCACGAACATACTCGATCAACACTCAAAAACATTACATAACACGCTGACTTTTTCATCGATACTTTAAACAAACATCGATTAATCACATCGCATCACTAATCACAAGAAAAAGTACCAACCGAAAGATAATAAAATTTAAAAATACACTTATTTAAAATTAAAAAAATAGTGATGGACAAGTTAAAAATGTTTGTAAAAAGACCGATAGGTGAATTAACGACACAAATCTATGTCACACACAACGACATCTAACAGGGACGTACATAAAGGGGTGGTTCATATTGTAATTCATGTTTTATATTACCAGTTCGTATGCAAGAGTTTGCCTTGACTTGATCTACGCCGAACCACGACATCAGCAATACTGAAATGGTGAAAATATACATAAGTTATTTAATTTACATCTATTTTAGAACCAAAGACCCTGATTTTTTTTCTCTTATAGCATAGTCCGAACAACAACTACGATCACTAGTGATAGGATGTGCAGAAAAAGAACTACCTTTGAATGCGAGAAAAACCAAAGTGTTTATAAGAAGAAGGATGACAAACTTGACGATAAAGATTGATGATGAAACTCTAGAACAAGTAAATGAAATTATATATCTGGGCAGTGTTTTCACTGCGAATAAAAGTATGATATGGGATTTTGAAAGAAGAGTGAACGCGGGAAATAGTGTTAACGGTGCCCTGGGGTCACTTATCGGCAGTCGAAATGTCAGTGACAAAGCTCGGGTCGCCATACACAATGCCATGTTAGTACCAACACTGATGTATGGAAGCGAGACGTGGATACGTCAGAATACGCATGAGAGTAGGGTTAATGCAGTAGAAATAAGATCGTTGTGTCGGATATGCGGCGTCACTTTGGCGGACCGCATACGTAACGTCGAAATACGGAAAATGGTGAGTATAAAAGAAAGCATAGGGACAAAAATAGGAAAAGGCATGCTACGATGGTTCGGGCATGTTGAAAGGATGAGCGTAGAAAGATTGACGAACCAGATATATGTATAATGCGAAAATTGTGGGTGAAAGAGGCCCTGGCAGACCGACTCACATATCACGATCAAATAAATAAAACACTGGCTGAAGGTACACTAAAAAGTCAAAATATCTTTATTCACGTAAACCTATTACAGGCATTTGTAACACGTCATTATTTAAATTATTTAGAATGATTCTACTCCTGTTAGTGGAAGACTAAGCAGCGAAGAGGTCCAAGGAGTAAGCTGTTAGCAGTAGACTAACATTCCAGTGACCTGTTAATATTTAATCTGACTGAGAAAGGAATCTGCAAGGAAAACTCAGCTATAGCAGATTTACAAATGAAACAAATACAGAATTACACAACAACAATAAATAAATATCTTTCAAATTCACCCATGAGATTATAATACCTGGTACAGTGGTACCCCACCAGGTATGACTAGGACAATTGTTTTTACTCAATAAAATAATTTTCAGCATGCAAATTTTGACATTAACATTGTGTTATAATAATTCCAATAAATTGACAAGAACAATATTAAATATTAACATAAGCATATCTATATATCAACTGTAGTTAGATATAATTAAATAGATAGATAATCTAAACAACAAAAAAAAATTGAATAAAAAAAAATATATCTTACAACCCCGGAAGGGATACGGTCGTGATGATATTTTACTATTATAAACAATTGTTACCTGCTAATATGAGCTTCATTGGCATTTGGACAACACAGGTGAACGTAATTTTTTAAACAATCTACGAGTATGTATATGTAACACAACTTTAGAATCCCTAGCTTTTAAATAAGCCGATGCTTATTAAGTCAATTTCCGGGCGCTCTATTTAGTGGCATCTCTTCAGGAAACAATCCACATTGACTTGAAAGTCTATTAGATTATTTCCAATGTTAAACTCTACCAAATCGTATGACGTAACATATTCATATCTTTAGACAAATTGTGAAATCTATTTTTCGAAGCGTAGGAGTTGATTATTTAGAATTTGTGTCATTTTCGCCGCGGGCATATTATATTAAAGTTTGTAAATTTAGAATTATGTCAAAAACAATTCTACATCTCTTAAACAGGCGGCCAGGTAGATAAATTTACGCTGCTTTAGCGTGTAAATATGACATTTAGTAGAGTTTAAAATAATATAATACAATGGTTTTCAAACTGCATCTAATGACCGAAACTAAATAATAGTTTGAGGAGGCCCATTGCTAAAATATCTTAAAACATATAACTAAGATTATGTAATATTAAAAAAAAATATGACATTTAAGTTACTTTAATAACATACATAATAGTTTTTTTTTATTTAGTTTTTAAGTGACAACGCCTTTTATACAGCTGCTTATCTTACATAATGTAATATATATAAATTTAATTTTAATCCTCCGTGGTCTAGCGGTTAAGTCCGTGGATTTAGACTCGGAGGTACCGGGTTCGATTCCTGGTCGGGACACAATATTTATTAATGTAAATAAATACATTTAATTAATATTTAATTTATTTGTGATATTTTCCGAGTTTGGTACGCGACGAGCTTGCCATTTGTCATGATTGGCCTACAGTAAAGTTGGCTAAATGTAAATCAGCTTATTTATAAGCGTAGTTTCTGACCACCCCGAAAGGGAAACGGTCGTGATGATACTTTACTTTTACTTTAATTTATTTTGTGACATTTACTGACATCTAATTTAATTAAGTAGGTTTAAAAAGAATAGTAACTAACAATGCTCTCAGAATCTACATTTAAGTGATTTACATGTTTTAATTTGGTAATGACGATGGCTATTCTTTTCACTAATGGTCGATCTTTTGCTGTCCTTCCATGATATGTAGGTACTGTTATTTGTATAACTGACAAAACCGTTATGTATCTTATGGTGAATAAATGAATTGAATTGAATGGATAGAATTGTTATTAGCTTTGGATTTAAAAAGTTTGTTTGCCCGAAATACCTATTCAGTCGTACTAGTTCAGGTCTGATCTATAATACAAATATATTAAAAAAAAAAAAAACAAAGTAAGTTACAATAATATTAAAATAAAATATATTATATACTAAACTAAAATCCAATAAAATTAAAACTATTTTACAAAATAAACTAAGGGAGGGTACCAAAAACGCTCGCCGCACTTACTTGTTTCGGGATGCTCGTAAACCACTATATCTGGAGAATTTATTTATCAGACGGCTTGGCGAGGATATGATGTAATTTTTTTATGACAATTTATTAATGATTCCACAAGTTGGTATAAACTGGGACCGACGGATTAACGTGCTCTCCTCCTCACGGAAACGGTGGTGTTGTAAATCTATGACTGCATTACGTAAGAAAAGTGTATTTCTCATTGGTACATGCCGGGGGGGTTTGAACCGACCTTTGTAGGATTTAAGGAACGCGTTCTTTTGTCTCTATGTTTTCTTTTATACCTGCTCTTTTCCGTATTTCGATGTTACGTATGTTATATTACGTTACCTATCCACCAAAGTATTATTAAGTTAAATATAAGTACTTAGTTCATTTCAAAATTATAAAGAACCCTTCTAAATTACATATAAGTAAATTTATGAATGAACTGTTAGGTTAATAGTTGTATCCATTTGCTCTCGTATTTTAATCCATTTACATATATAAATATAGATACTTAATATTTTAGTAACACGCCTTGATACAGTTTCATGCACTCACCAGGTACTGGGAAGATCCACCTCATCTTCATCAGGCAGGCTTGTGTCGGCAAGTCTTCAGCTGCACTGCTCCATCGGCGCTGTAACAAATTATATGTAATTTATAAAATCGCTCATTAAAATCTGGCTGGTGTTCCTTATTTTTCTGTATGCTGCAGAAATGTCCACACTACGCGAAACAGAAAAAATAGTTAATTACTGTTGCCCAATCATGGTCTTCGTCTTGCAGTTTTGGTCTTTCTTTTTTGCGATACCAAGACAAATAATAAGTTAGCAAGACCAGTACCAAGACTAACCCTAGTCTTAGAATTGGTCTTGCACAAGAGTCTTTCAAGATCCTTGCTTCAGACTTTTCTTTTTCCTAATTTTGCTAAAAATTAACATATTATTTACTTATATAACTCCCCATACATACATAAGATATTTTTGTGAAACCCATTTCTTGCAAAACCTAGTAAATTTTTACTTGAGAAATTATTAAGTACCAAAAATACATTCGTGAAGCTGGGTGTAAGACCACGGTTGCAGTATGCTTGTTTTAGGAATCGATATTCCATCGATACCTAGTGCCTAAAATAAAGGCTTTTATGTGGATAAACTATCGACTTATAGACAACTTCTATTAGAGGAAATAAAGTAAAGTATCATCACGACCGTTTCCCTTACGGAGTGGTCAGAAACCACGCTTATGCATAAGCGGATTCACATTTAGACAACTTTACTCTAGGCCAATCATGACAAGTGGCAAGCTCGCCGATGTCTCCAGCATACCACACTCGAGAAATATCACAAATAAATTAAATATTAATTAAATGAATTTATTTACATTAACAAATATTTTGTGTCCCGACCAGGAATCGAACCCGGTATCTCCGAGTCTAAATTCACGGATAGACCACGGAGGCAGTTATAGGAAATAGGGTCTATTATAGAAAAAATATTTTTTAGTGACTAAAATGCCTGGTAGATGTGCAAATTTTATTTAATTTGTAAATTTAAATTATTCTATAATATGCGCCGTTTGGGGTCGAGACGATGGGCTCATGCTACCGGAAAAGTTCCAAACTTACAGACAGGAAAGCTGGCAATTATTTCTGCCAACGTATTAACCTCATTATACAGAGAGGAAATGTTGCCAGTCTTCTTGGGACTATCTCTGAAGGGTCGTTTTTTACTTATAGTTATTTTTTTATTATGTTTGGTTTATATTTATTTAAATTTTTACTTTTAGTAGTTTTAATTATTTGGAATTAAAAATATAATTGATTAATGTGAAAACTAGTAATATTAGTAAAAATAAATGTATTAAATAATGTAGGCCAAGTTGTAATAGTTGATTTGACTTTGATTTTGATTTTAGGTATTACTTAACCACCTTCGCCATATCTATGTGTAGCCAATTAACTAATTCAATTACCTGACCTAATAGCATAAAACAATAATAACAGAAATACGAAGTGACTTAAAAACTTCATTGTAAGCCCAATATTTTCCCGTACAAGTGGACTTTTTAGTTATAACTTTTAATATATAACACGTGAATTTGTATAAAGCGTGTTTTTGAGGTTTAGTACGATATGACAGCGGTATAGTACTTACAGCAAAGTTGCGCGCGCATTATTGATTTTGGACGTTACTACTCTTTCTCTATAACCACAAATGTTTATCTACATTAAAAATACCTAATAACCGATTCCTTACAATATGCATTAAAAAAAGAACCTTTTTATGACAGCTATAATTGCAATTTTTGAAATTGGAATATTTATTTCCCGCTAAATTAACAATCCAATTAACTTTTTTCAGCTTTGTTTTTTTAATATGAATTCTATTATTTTTTATACATTTAATAACGTAGACATTTTTTTTTTATACATATAAGCTAGGATATAGGACTTACCACCAATTTCGTCCATTTCAGAGTAGTAAAGAAAAGAAAACCAAGCGCCGCTGTTATAAAAAATCTGACATAGTTTTGTCCTAAAATTTTGTATATATTTTTAAAATATATTTTATTGCGTTATTTCGCGTGTATATTTAATTTTTGCTCCCATTTTTTTGGGAACCGACGGCTCTTCGCTGTACCGCGGTATGCCGCGACTATTTGTGTTGCCAGCTTTTGAAAGAAAAATCTCCACAATTGAGCAAAATGTAGAAAAAAAAAGTTCCACTATTGTTTTCCAAGTGTCTTTATTCACTATTCCTATTAGTATAATAACGAGTTCCATTTGTGTACATCAGAGATTGAGCTTGACAGTTTTGACAGTACTCTCGTACATTACATGAGGGAAAACAGAAATTATGCCTAGTCTTTTACGAAATACTTTTATTACAATCACATGTGTGTCTCTCTCCTGCCCCCTCTTCCATGCCTTTCCAAACCCTCCAGCGTTTTTCAATTTATTTATTTTTGCGAGTAGGCATAGGACAGACATACAGTCGTCCAAACTCGGATGGCTAATGAGCTGTTAGTTTTTTCCCCGGCAAGGATCTCGGGCATCTCTCTATACCGTCATCATGTGCTTTTGGTAGTGTTCGCCGTTACAGGTTTTTTTACAACAATGTAATATCATGTTATAGTACACGTTTGTGTATCCGGAGGAGTAACTGAGAACCATTTGAAAAGAGAAATAATAAATAAAACAATAATTTATAATTTAAAATAGATTGTAAAAATAGTTGAACAAAAATTATTGTAACTACCTAATACAAATTTTTATTTTTATTACAGCTCCTAGTCTTCCAGTTGAAGTGGCATTCCAGAAATTTCTGGAGAAATTGGCCTAAACTCTCCAAGATGGGGAGGGATTGATGTCATTTTTTATGACAATTCATTAACGATTCTACGACGGCTAAACTTGCTCTTCGAAGCACGACAACGTGGTACTCATTGGTATATGCCGGGGTCAGAACCCACCTCTTTAGGATATTAAGGAAAGCGTTCTTACAACCGAGGTACCACCACCGCTTCTTACATTTAAAAAAAGTATTGATACTAAATCCAAGTAGCCAGTAGAAAAAACAGAATTTGTTGACAATCTAAACTTCATATCATGATTAAAATTACATATACAATGGTAGATAACCTTACGCCAATCCAGCACGCCACGTTTCTACTATATTCCTTAAAAATAGTGTAAGTTCATAATCTGGTAACACTATTACTTCTATTCTATGCGCATTGCTGCTATGCGGTGTTTTGTCTGGTCCGGCCTGACACAATGTGCGACACTTCACACATACAAACATACATGCATACATACTTATGAACATCTACATACACGACGTCATACCTTGCATTCATTATTTTCCATAAAGACCTCTTTTGAGAAGCTCCTCTTTTAAAAAAGACAAAAAATGGTATTTTATAAAGCGGTGGTTCAGTCTAGCTAAAGTATCTATAGCCAAATTAATCCTTTAACTAACGGATACTAACTTGTATGAAATGAAATGAAATATTTATTTGCAGGAAACATGGTAACAAACAATATTAGGTCTTATTAATATTAAATGGGTCACATATTTCGCCATAAGCATGCAAAAATTTACAACAATTGTTATAGAAGTAAAGTTACTAAAAACTCAGCGGTGCTTCTTTAGTAAGTAACTTTACTTCACAAAAACCTTTGTGTTGCTTAAAATACACATAGTATTCCTCCAAAGTATAGAAACATTCCTGAACTAGCCACGCATGCAGTACTGTTTATAAGGCATCTCTGTCCATACCTTTGGCAAACAATTATATATTTTAGCGCTCATATAGGAGGCGTTTCGTCTAAAGATTTCTAATTTAGGTATAGGCATTACTAAGGATGTGTGTGTGATGGAACGTTTGCCATTATTATTACTTTGTTGATACAGCTCAATATTTGACTTAACAAATTTACATGCCTCAAAGATGTATACACATGGTAAGGTGAGTATCATATATTTTTTAAATAAAGGACGACAAGAGTCAGTCCACTTTAGACCTCCAATAGCACGAATACACTTTTTCTGTGCTATGAATAAGCTCATTAAATCTACTGAATTACCCCAAATTATAATGCCGTAACGTAGCAGTGAGCAGACATAGCTGTGATAGACCATGATGGCTGTGTCTGTAGATGTCACCGATTTTATAGTTTTAAGACCATATACACAGCTATTTATTCTCTTCCGAACCGTCTCAACTTGGTCTTTCCAGTTGCAATGTTCATCTATAATTAATCCTAAGAATTTAATTTTACTGACTTGTTCTATATCTTCTTTTTAGGCCCGTGGGGTCCAAGCGCTAAAACATTTTTTTAAAAACATCACCTGTCATCTAATTGTCTGCTCTGGTGACAAGATGCCTGGTTCTTTCCTCGCCCAGAGAATCAGCATAGCGAGGAAATGCGGCCAGCGTTCTTGTCACCATGCGGATACGGTTTATATTTAAATTCGGTTTTGTAAGTAGGTTTATTTTAATTTTGTTTAATTTAAGTTATTGATTAAAATACTTACATTAAATATTGGATTGTTCGAGCGAGAGACATGCAAAACCATTAAACATTCTTAAGAATAAAAAGTTGCATAATATATATAATATTTTTCTCATTATTCTTATCATATTTTGCACTTATCCGGTTCAGCCATATATATGTATAGTACGAGTATATACCATCGATATATTAAATCTCGTCTGGCCAGTGTGGTGAGTGTTGCTCAAATTATCCAGAAATATGTTCTGGAAGTCTCTCTAAGGTAAGTCTTGTTTCAAGCGGTGTTATTTTTAATTAAAAATATATCCATAGCAAGCTTACAATATTAGTTCTCCTTGAAAGTAAAAAATGGCATTTGACATCATTACAAATGGCATATACTTTCAACGAAAATAACAAATACGAGTAGGTGGTAGGTGGACTGATAGTGGTAAACTGCCTCCGCGGCCTAGCGGTTACATCCGTGGATTTAGACTAGGAGGTACCGGGTTCGATTCCTGGTCGAGACACAAAAATATTTATTAATGTAAATAAATACATTTAATTTACTTGTGATATTTCTCGAGTTTGGTACGCTGGAGACATCGACGAGCTTGCTTGCGAACTTGTCATGATTGGCGTATAGTAAAGTTGGCTAAAAGTGAATCCGCTTATTTATAAGCGTGGTTTCTGACCGGTCTGTCTGAAACGGTCGTGATGATACTTTTTTTTTACGCCTGGGCCCCGTCTTTATCAGCACTCAGTAAAGTGTATCCACACGTTTCGAGATCAGACTCGAATTGCCGTCATACCCAGTCAAGCCGGTATAGTATTGGGGACTGATGTCAGACATGAGTGTCTGATTCCAGCTGCTAATATTAATGGGCGCAAGGTCATATGTCTTGCTAGTATAAAATAATAATTAAAAAATTGGGAAAAATTAAACACAATATTACAAAAATATATAATTTTATTTATTTAAAAGTAAGAAAAAAGTATAAGATTGATCTTAAAAAAAATATTAATATAAAATAATCAGTCGAAATTAAACTTATTGTCTAGTATTAAAATTTGTACAGCAGTCGTATTCCATTACTTACGAGTAAGTGCAAACGTTAATTTTTGAGACGGGACAGTAACCGTTATAGTTTCGCTAAAAACATTTTACACAATGGGGTGTATCACTAACTTTTAATCACGATAGATAGCGCATGATAAATGGTACCTAATATAACTGTCAGTTGAATAGAAAACTTATATTTTTATTACGAAATTTATTATTTTCTGGATATTATGCCGAAGTGAGCAGCTTTTGAGTGTACAAATCGAGATTTCTAAGCGAAATCAAAGATATGGTGATCTCAAAATTGCCGTTCTAATAACAAAACCTTTCCTTTTTTTTAAAGACTGTGCGCTTTCTTAATTCGTCTTTTAAGGTAGGTAACGTTAATTTAAAATACATTATTTTGTTATAAAAATGAAAAATACAAAAACATTTAAAAAATGATGTAATATAGGTGTAAAATAAGGTACCATTGCCGTTAGCGACATCTACAAAAATTGCCTGATACACCCCATTACATATTACACATAGACTTTTTTGATGACAATCGATCCTCTTTTTTATGAGGATTCTGTTACTAAAGCACAAACGTTATATAATGGAATCCGTATATATATATCACGCTATTAAAGTTGATATTAGCACGGCCGCTGTCAAGTTCGAGCGCTTATAGAGTTGAGAATTGAATAATATTTTGTAATTATGACGCAATCTCTGTCGTAAATAACGAAATCCACTAATAACGTTTGCGCTTGCGTAACAGAATAGGGCTGCCGGGTCTTCTGGGAACATTTTAACTATAACGGTTAGGTGCCCTTACTGCAGAAGACATAAAGCTTTTAGAGTTGATATTGGCACGGACACTGTCAAGGTTGAGCGCTATTAGAGTTGACAATTGTATAGAGGTAAAGTATCATCACGACCGTTTCCCTTTCGGGGTGGTCAGAAACCACGCTTATAAGCGGATTCACATTTAGCCAACTTTACTATACAGCAATCATGACAAGTGGCAAGCTCGTCGATGTCTCCAGCGTACCAAATTTGAGAAATATCACAAATAAATTAAATATTAAGAATGTATTAATTTACATTAAACCACGGAGACAGCTATAATGATAATTGTATAATATGGTTGTAATGTTGACGCCTCATCATCACATGCCCTAGAACGCGTGTCTTAAAGCTTCACTGTTGGAGATAGGAATTCCAGGAAAATCTGAAAATTTGACCTACACTCGTCACGCTCTGGCCTGACGGGTTGGCAGGGTCAATTTTATAATGACATTTTATTAACGATTCCACAAGTTGGTATTAGTTGAACCGGGACCGACTGCTTAACTTGCTCTCCTCGTCACGGTAACGGTGGTGTTGTTAATCCATGACAAATGTCGCTTTTTGACTAACAGGGGATAGTAATGGGGACACGGCTGCTAGACTCGTAAGACTTAGTAATGGGGACACGGCTGCTAGACTCGTAAGACTTAGTAACATGCGTTGTTAAACCTCCACCAGAAAACGAGGAAAAAAATATCCACAATAGGGTTTTTGACAATTGTTTAAAAAATATGTGTCGTTTTTATTTTATAATAATATTGATTTTATCTAAAATCTACTGATTTTCGTTTTAATGAATTAATATTTCAATAAAATAAAAACATTATTTTGCAGACATTGAACGTTACCTCAAAATATTAGTCAGCGGGAGTGACGTCACTTAATAGTAAATATTGTCAACTGCCAATATTTACTATTAAGTGACGTCACTCCCAAGGATACATTCTATCATGATTGCAAGTTTTTTTGCAACTAACAGTAAATGTATTATTTGAATTGTTACAGTGTTATTAACTTATTATTATGATAACTTTAATAATATAAAAAAAAAAAATTGGAGATTATGTTACACTTAAACTATTTAGGCATGAATAAATAACTGTTGTTTTTTTTTTAAAGTAGTATATGTAGACTGAGGCACTAAATAACTTTTGTAAGTATTTTGATTCATTTTGGTAATCTGTAATTTTTGTGTCAAAAACTAAAGTCGTTGTTATGAAGTTTTATTTCAGGTATCACACCCATATCAGTCACATTTCACAATAAAACTATAATACAATTATAAAATTTAAATAACAGAAATTAAATTAAATTTTGACACTAGCGTACGACTATTCTATTCGACTTTACCAAGTAAAGCTCTCAGAGGAAATCAAGCAGAACACCCACGCCCACTCCCAAGCGCCAAGATCGATTTAAATTTATTTACGGTTTAGACTTTGCTGAACAGACAGTCAATGTGAGAGTATTTTACTGGGGATCCCATCACAAACCGCTCTAAGAATATTAAATGAATTAGTTATTTATTTACTATTACGTGACGTCAGACGGCAGCCATTAGCAACTGCAGCATTTGAAACGAAAATTTAAACACGATATTTAAACGTAGGTTTTAAGGCGATTTAGACCACATAAAAAACTAAGTATTTTTTCAGGAATCCGTGAGTAAATATAAACGATTTAAATCACATTTAAAAAAAATACATGAACAGTGAAGTATAGCTGTTTCACCCGGCTTTTCTCGTGTATAGTCTCTTAGATATAGTCCTCGCGCATTTCTGGTGTGCGACCTCAAACGAAAGGATCAGCTATAGGTTTTTCCACCTTCTCGAAGGGGTAATACTGGTGGGTTTGCCAGAACGAAGGTAGGGTGTATCTCCTATCAACATTAAACGAGTTGATCTGCTCTATTTCGGCCTGGTCCAGTTTGAAGTCGAAGATATCCATGTTTTGGGCCAAACGCTTGGGGTTTATCGTCTTCGGCACTGGAATTGCTCCGCGGTCCACCTGGAAGACATTTTTTTTGTAAATACATTTAGGTTTAAATCGACAATCTTCTGGCCCCTATTTCACCACGTCGACAATTGTCAGTGACCAGTGACAATTATTGTCAAGCGATAGGTGAAATATGTCAATTTTTTAAATTGTATCTATATCGAATGACAGTTATTTTGTAAAATTAAAGTTTTATCACGACCGTTTCCCTTTCGGGGTGGTCAGAAACCACGCTTATAAATAAGGAGATTCACATTTAGCCAACTTTACTAAAGGCCAATAATGACAAGTGGCAAGCTCGTCGACGTCTCCAGCTTACCAAACTCGAGAAACATCACAAATAATAAATTAAATGTTAATTAAATTTATTTATTAAAATAAATAAATAAAATTGTGACCCGACCAGAAACCGAATCCGGTACGTCCGAGTCTAAATCCATGGACTTAACCGCTGGACCACGAAGGCAATTACTGTACTATACGAAATATGGAGCCACTCACCAGCCATCGCAATACAATTTGCGGCGTAGTTTTTCCGTATTTTTCGGCCATGGCCTCGAGTTTGGTGTCGTTGATCTTGGGGGGTGGCAAGTCCAGCCCATAGCGGTCTACCAAAGGACCAAATGGACTGTACGCCATCACAGCTATGTTGTTCTGCTTGCAGAAGCTAATTAACTCTTCCTGTATAAGGTTTGGATGTACCTGGAAAAAGGACATTCATCTTATTTATATAGTACACACAGCAGTACATATATTATCACACACATTTATTTATTTATTTATTTAATTAAGCAAGTCAACAACATATTTACAAAATCTTATACAATATACAATCTAGAAGGTATCTTAATAGTTTAGTAAACATGTTACTTACAGACCAGCATTGCATTCAAAAGGTAGGTAACATCGTTTACTAAAACACAAAAACTAAGTAGTACAATTTAAAAATATAGGCATGACAAAAACAGTAAGCTACAGAAAACAACAAAAATGAATATCGCAAGTACTTACAAATAGAAACAGTATAACCTAAACAAAAATAATTGAATTATATGTACAAATCAACACAGCGACACCACAGTCACCAGCAGTGCACAATAACAACAAAAAAAAACAAAACTTAGACCGAGAGTCGGCGACCCAAAATCACCTTTCGTGCAAGTAACATAGTATAATTATAATTTATCTAATATATGTACCAATTAGGTGTCACAGCATTCACCAATATAAAAAGAAGAAAATAGAAACTTATTACTGTTAAAAACAAAAAAAATATTTTTAACAAAATATAACATAAAAATATGACTTCTAAAATAAAACTATACATTTTTTCTTTTTTAATAGAACTATGAAGGAAACATAAAAATTGCACAAATTTGGTACCTTAAAAAAACGACAACAAAACACTTGTTAAATAAATTATAAGCTACTCAAATATTAATGGTTTGAAATGTTCGAGAACATTTTTTCTGAATACATTGTAACGGTCATGAAATATGTCTATATCATTATTGGCACTGCAGAGACTACTGTAGGTGTTGCACATTCGGGATGTTGACGAATGTAAACCTACATTAGTTCTTGAGGGAGGACTGCACAGGATCTTGTATGGGGATTTGGGTTAAATTGTATTCACAGTCTTCTTCTTCTTAGTCGCTACACTCTTGGCAGAGTGGTCGTGGTCGTCACTTGAGTGTCAGTGGCACGCTTAACAAGCCGTCGCTACTCGTCTCGAACTGCAGCCTTCCTGGAGCACTCATGTAGGGGGTGATCCATTGCTGCTTTAACCTGGTCAGTCCATCTCATCGGAGACCTACCACGCATTCTCTTGCCATCGACTTTTCCCTGAACTACAAGGCGCTCAATGGATGTATCTCCACGCCGCGACACGTGTCCAAAGAAAGTGAGAATGCGTGATTGCACGATTGAGGAATGGCGCTGTCCTATCTCTAGTTCCTCCAGGATGGATTTGTTGGTTCGGAACTCCGTCCACGATATGCCTAACATTCTCCGCCAACACCACATTTCTAGACCATTAATCCGTTATATTTCAGTTTCGCGCAGGTCCACGTCTCTGCAGCATACAGGAAAATGGGGAACACAAGAGCTCTGACCAGCTGGATTTTACTAGATTTAGCGTGCGAGGTCCATGAATGTTAGCAACTGGAATCAGACACTAATGACACTAATGACCTAACACTATGCCGGCTTAACTGGGCATTATGGCAATTCGAGGCTGACCCCGAAACGTGTGGATACCACTTTACTGGGTTTATTGGCACGAACGGTGGATACCTCCACGCCCGGCAGACTGGGGAAATTACTACCATCACTCCGCCTACCACCTACTCGTTTTTGTTGTTCTCGTAGAAAGTATATGCCATTTGTAATGATGTCAAATGCCAATTTTTACTTTTAAGGAGAACTAATATTGTAAGCTTGCCATGGTGATATTTATAAAAAAAATAACACCATTTGAAACTCTTCTATTTCAAATCGTGGGTGAAAGAGGCCCTGCCAGACCATAACTTACCTATCACGATCTAATATTATTTATTACACAATTAAATATTACAATAGCTGAAGGTGCATCAAAAAGCCATCGAAACAAAAGGGCATGTATGAATAATATTATATAGTATGGTAAATGGTTTACGTAAAAAAAGAAAAACATTACCTCTATCTGCAAGACCGCCGGTTTGACGTCGCATTTTTGCATTAACCGAGTGAGCTGGTTCACATTAAAGTTGGATACTCCAATAGACTTGGCAAGTCCTGCCTTCTGCAACTCTTCCATTGCCTTCCAAGTGTCAACGTAGTCGATGTCGGAGTGGGAGTAGTTGGCCTAAAACAATACATCATCTCTAGAACACAGGTTCCTAGAGCTCTACTGCTGGACATGAGCCTTCCAGAACATATACTCTTAGTCTTGATTGCCGTGTTATGTTTACCCGATGCGGCTGCGCTACGCGACGCAAAAAAGGGTTGTGTGTTTATCAGCCTATGTGTGTATGTTTGTTCCTTTGTGGCACACTGGAGACCAAACACGTTGGCCGTTGATGATTCTCATGATTGCAATTCAACTTCATCACGCGAGTGTCACAGAAGATATTACATTAATCAGATTTCATTAATGCGCCAACCAGACGCTATATTATGAAAAATAAAACAATAAAAGTCGACGACCTATATTGAGTAGGGTATCATCAAATAGGTATTTGAAAATCATAATAAGTTTTTTTTATCATTTTTCATTTAGAGTGACCATTTAGGATCTATAACGATTTAAAGTCGGTTAGCAACCATTATTATTTAAAAATTCATTGTAAGTCCTATCTTCACCTTCCTACCTATAACAAAGTTTTTTTTAGACCAGCACGACATGTGACCTTGTGCCCACCTGATGGTAAGTGGCGCGCAGGGTCCATGAATGTTAGCAACTGGAATCAGACACTTATGTCCGACATCAGTCCCTAACACTATTTATTTAAAATATTAAGCTATTGCATAGCTTTTATCGCGGGCTTTGAGCACGGCGGCGGAATCAAGAAATTCCGTAACAAAAATAAACCTAACAGCATCGTCTAACGTCTTGTTTCAGTTCGGCAGACTTCGGCACGGTGTTTGTGTGCGTGCGACTAGACGTGTGTAGACTAGCTGCTAACTGCTCATAACTGAGTCTATCTCTTTTAGACACAATGCTAGGTGAGACAGCGTGCTTTTTGGCCGCGTCCACGAGTAATATAAAAAACTTGAATTAATATCAAAGAAAAAAAATACTGCATAAATAAAATAATTATATAATTATAATTGCATAAGTTGATAAAAAATGGTATGCAATAGCTTTACCGCGGCAGTCCCCGAGTGCCACACGTATTTTTTTTTAAATATTAATATGGTCAATGGAGGTGGACTCCGTGTTCTGTAATGATGCCAGGTTAATACATTTGCAGAAATATTTGCTTTCCTTTCTCCAGGTTTGGACAACTCCTTGGTCATATAAAAATAGCTTATATAGTTATAATCTTAATTTAACTTACGTGAAGGCCTATTGGCCAGTGCATCAGATACAGGTCAACGTAAGACAGATCAAGCTTCTTCAGAGATTCGCGCAAGGCTGTCTCCACTGCTCCATGTTCTGTGTTCCATAGCTGAAAATAAAACGAAATTAATGTTTTCTATGGGGGCGGTGGTGGCTCGGTTGTAAGATCGCGTTCCTTAAATCCTACAAAAGTCGGTTCAAACCCCCCGGCATGTACCAATGAGAAATACACTTTTCTTACGTACTGCAGTCATAGATTTACATACAACACCACCGTTCCCGTGCCTCGGAGAGAACGTTAAGCCGTCGGTCCCGGTTTCACTAATACTTGTGGAATCGTTAATAAATTGTCATAAAAAAATAACATCATATCATCGCCAAACCGTCTGGCCAGCGTGGCGAGTGTAGGCCAAATTCTCCAGATATATGTTCTGGAAGGCCCATCTCCAGCAGTGGAGGTCTAGGACGCTGTGTTCTTGGGGCTGTAATGATGATGATAAGGTGAAAACGATTTTAAAAAATAGCTTCTCCATATCGTTGTCCTGTAGAATGGTGCCCAATACACTAGCAGCACTTCCCCTCTGAAAAGCTGCCAGCCCCCATTGTCACCAGAGAAGTCAATGAGCCTTGAAACAATTTCTTTATAGAAAGCTTTAATCTTTTACGGGCTTATCGTTTTTACAGCAAACGTCGAAAATAAGTAACTATTGCAAATCGTTTCATATTTTTGATGCTTGCTGATCTGCGCTTGTTGTGCTGGCACCAGCTCTAACAGAAGTGCCTTGAAGGTGGGAAGGGGCTAGGGAATCTCAACAGGGAAAATTTCACACCAGAGATTGGCCAAACCTGAATAAAAGTGTCATATATATATAGAATAACTTAAATTTTGTGGATGAATGACAAAGAATAATATTATAGTTAAAGTACATCTAAGAGCGTCATTCAGCTATCGAGTTATTATTATTATTTTTTATAATAGCACGTCATGTGACCATGCACCAACCTGATGGTAAGTGTCGCGTGAATGTTAGCAACTGAAATCAGACTCATGACTGACATCAGTCCCCAACACTATGCCGGCTTGACTGGCCCAACACTATGCCGGCTTGACTGGGCACGGCGGCACTTCAAATTCAAATACAAAATGATTTATCTGCTTTAAATGTGGTATATACAGTTATATGGGTAGTAAGTTGGCTCTGCACATTAAGCCATTGTTGTGGCATGCAATTTTTTTTAAATTTTAATATATTCTTATCTACAAATTTTCATCATTACATAATTAAATTTAGGTCAATAGATATAATACTTGTATATTATTAATAACATCATCATCATCACGACCGTTTCCCTTTCGGGGTGGTCAGAAACCACGCTTATAAATAAGCGGATTCACATTGAGCCAACTTTACTATAGGCCAATCATGACAAGTGGCTCGCCGATGTCTCCAGCGTACCAAAGGAGAGAAATATCACAAATGAATTAAATAATAATTAAATGTATTTATTTACGTTAATAAATATTTTTGTGTCTCGACCAGGTATCGAACCCGGTACCTCTGAGTCTAAATCCACGGACTTAACCGCTAGACCACGGAGGCATTTTTTTAAATTTTATTAATAACAATTAATCATTGAGCATGATTCCGAAACGTGTGGATACACTTTACTAGGTTTATCGGCACGAACGGTGGATACTACCCCGCCCCGGCAGACTGGGGAAATTACCACCATCAGTCCGCCTACCACCTATTATATTATTATTTATTTAATTTTTTATTACAGCCCCTAGAACACAGCGCCCTAGACCTCCACTGCTAGAGATGGGCCTTCCAGAACATATATCTGGAGAATTTGGCCTACACTCGCCACGCTTGCCAGACGGCTTGGCGAGGATATGATGTCATTTTTTTATGGCAATTTATTAACGATTCCACAAGTTGGTATTAGTGAAACCGGGGCCGAAGCACGGGTACGGTGGTGTTGTAAATCTATGACGTACGTAAGAAAAGTGTATTTCTTATTGGTACATGCCGGGTGGGTTTGAACCGACCTTTATAGGATTTAAGGAACGCGTTCTTACAACCGAGCATCATCATTGGCTTTTTTTTAGGAATTTTGTAACTCTCGTAGGTTTAATTAAAATAAATAAATAAATATTTCCAGACAGGTCACACAGCGCCATCTAATTTCCGTGGTAAGCTACGAGACTTGTGTTACGGAAACTAGATGGTTGATAAACTACATATTATACTTTTTTTTTTTTTTTGTAAATATATACATATTATACATATAAACACCCAGACCGAGACAAATTATACAATGTACAACTTGCCCCCGATGGGAATCGAACCCACGACCTCCCGAGTTCACAGCAACGTTTGTTACCGCTAGACCACGGAGGCGGTCAATTTTAAGCGCTGTTGAATATGTAACTAAATAAATAAATAAAGTTTTATTATTATTATTTATTTCATTTAGATACTTAATCGGTGAATATCGTTCTAAGGATACTTTAAGCTTTAGTAGGTTTCGGATCTTTAATGATGATAGTTTTTGAAATTCAATTGGTAATTGCTTGACATATTTCTACTAAATCGACCCGTGCTCACGGCCGATGCAACTTGACCGAAATGTCGGAAGAAAAAATATAATAAGGAATTAAGAGTGTAGAGTATAATAGCTATATTTTTCGTCGGAGTTTGTAATATCACTATGCCGTCTTTATTTATTTATTTTATTTATTTAAAACTTTATTGCACTTTATACAAGGGGCGGACTTAATGCCGCTAGACATTATCTGACAGCCAACCTTAGGGACAATGTCGACCATTTCAAATGTAAGGTAGGTGCAAATATTAATATTAATAATAATAATAAATAAATCTATATACATATAAATACAATGATATTGCTAAATACATACTAACTATGATATATTACATACTAATAATACATATATTACATATGATATATGTATTATCACATAACTTATGAACCATTTAAATAATGCGATGACACCATTTTTTAAATCATTTTTCGGTTTACTTTACCTTAGTGGTCACGAACACATCTTTCCTCTCAATTGTGCCATCGTCTATTTTGTTCTTGATGGCTCTTCCTATCTCTTCTTCTGTTTTGTAGACGGTCGCGGTATCAAAATGCCGGTATCCGATGTCTATGGCATTTTCGACGATATGCTGTAACTCCCGATCTTTGGATTCCATTACACCATTCTAAAAAAATAAAAAAAATTTTTTTTCCTATTAAATGAAATAAAATCTTATTATTCTATGTTGATCTCGGTCATAGAATCAAAAACATGAAGTATGAGATTTTAGACAGCTCTGAAGTATGAACAGTTACAGTTTGACAGCTCGGAAGTAAAAAAAAAATATGTAACAGAGTTTTTGCGTGCTAGACCTATTGACACTGGCTTTTGAGACTATTAGCACTGGGATTTGGTTTAATGATGATAATATTACCTGGTCGAATCCCAGATAAGTGCCCAGAGCGAGTGCTGGAATCTCCAAGCCATTGTTAAGAAGAATTTTCGGCAACACCCGTAATCCCCTAGACATCTGTAGACAAAAGCATAAACTTCGTAAAGTGCTGGATGATATGTCTCTTGTACCATGGAGTGAGGCAAGATGTCTTGTTTGGGATGCCACCTGTGTGGATACCTTTGCCACTAACCACATTTGCCGGTAATTCAATTTAGGTTAGTATTACATCTATTATAATACTTTTATATTACTAATAACATCATCATCATCACGACCGTTTCCCTTTCGGGGTGGTCAGAAACCACGCTTATAAATAAGCGGATTCACATTTAGCCAAGTTTACTATAGTCCAATCATGACAAGTGGCAAGCTCGTCGATGTCTCCAGCGTACCAAACTCGAGAAATATCACAAATATATTTTTTTATTTTTTATTATAGCCCCTAGAACACAGCGTCCTAGACCTCCACTGCTGGAGATGGGCCTTCCAGAACATATATCTGGAGAATTTGGCCTACACTTGCCACGCTGGCTAGACGGCCTGGCGAGGATATGATGTCATTTTTTTTAACAATTCCACAAGTCGGTATTAGTGAAACCGGGACCGACGGCTTAACGTGCTCTTCAAAGCGTGGTGCTATAAATCTATGACGTCCGTAAGAAAAGTGTATTTATCATTGGTACATGCCGGGGGATTTTTCACCGACCTTTGTAGGATGTTAAGGTAAGTATTCTTACAACCGAGCCACAGCCGCTCTTTGTTTATTGATTGATGAAAAATCGTTTATTGACACTATTTAACAAATAAGGTTTATTCACTTTAAATTTAGAATGGATGTCATAGATATAAACCCGCATTTACAGTCTGGTCGCTAAAATAATATGTTCCTGACTAGAGGGGCTATGGTACATACTCGTAGATAGCTAAAACTACTGATTTTACAACGATTGCTCGTTTTGTAGCGAAATAAAACTATCTACTCGTCATAACACTACTTGAAATAGCTTTGTAGCGATTAGTAGACAGATTGCGATGCGGCATTGCGTTGAGCACGAATGAAATAAAGGCATTGCACATTCGCCTGAGTGCGAGTGAGAAAGCTGCACGGAAGTGACCTTGGCGTTTAATTTCAGAGAATAATCATTTATTTGTCTATGCACAAGTTAGATAACGAATTAAAATAGAATATATACTCTATGACACATGCAAGATTAAAAGAGTCCCAATTCTTTCATAACTAATGATAGGAATTATAGAATGTATACCTTGTATATATATGTACATATATATTATTAACGTTTAAGGTACGCCTGTATAAATAATATGAACAATTAATTTAAAATTATACAGCCAGTTCTAAGCCTAGTTAAGTACGAATGGAACTTCAATCATAATCACTTGTAGTCTTGTAGACGAAGAAGCTTCTAACTTGCGATAATGCGACGTACTTAAAGTAGATAGTTTTTACAACGACTTTTTACTATATTAGTTTTTACTATTCCTGACAGCTAAGGACAGAGACAGAATGTAACTGTAGATAAATTGAAAAAAAACTTGTGATTGGTCGTTGTCGAATTTTTAGAAAACGAAACGCTACCGATTTTTGCAGAAGGAAAATATAGTTGCGAAAACTAGTTTTAAGACAGTGCAGTGGCAAATAACGTAGGTTATCAAACTAAATAGTTGCAAGTGATATAGATTAAAATACGAGAGTAAATGGAAATAACCAACACTTCGAAAATATGTAATTTAAGTACTTTATAATATAGAAAAATATTTACAAAATATGTTTTTTTTACTAGATTTAGTTTATAGTTATTTAATTTAATTTAAGTAGTTTATAATTATATTTTTTAGATTGCGTAAAATAAAGTATAATCACGAGTTTTTTCGGAGTGGTCTGAAAGCAAGTACTTTTTTTATTTCTTAAAGAAGGGGGTTCACATTTAGCTGACATTACTGCCGGCCCATCATGACAAGTGGCAACCTCATCGATGTCTTTAGCGTATTTACTTAATAACAAGAGGTTGCCAGTACTTAGCTTAGTCACTAAGCAGCTCAATGTTTTTTTTTTTGTATATATCAGCAACAAAGGAATAATTGTTGATAAGAATTTAGTTAGCAGTGTTTTTGTTTAAACAATGATAAAAACTACCAATTCATCGCTTTAAAGTGTTTATTATTTCACGTTGTTATTTGCAACACAATTGTGATTTGACAGATTTCATTGTAATGTATCATCACATCGGAGTGGACAGAAACCTCGCTTATATATGGAGCGAGTTCACATTTAACCAACAATAATGCCGGCCCATCTTGAGAAGTGGCAAGCTCGTCGATATCTCTAGTGTACTAAACTCGAGAAATATCATAAATAAATTATTGTGTCCCGACCAGGAATCGACCTCGGTACCTCCGAGTCTAAATTCACGGACTTAACCTCTAGACAATTGTGTGTATTAAATTTATTATTGCAGGTCTGCCGTTAGTAATTTTTTATAGGCCAGCATAGTGGTAGGGACATATTATAGTAGGACAGGGAGGTGGGCGCGATGTTACATGTCGTTCTCGGTATATATATATATAAGGTGACTGCTAGTCATCGTTATATATTTTTTTAATAACAATTTATTAACGATTCCATAAGTTCTATGACAAATGATTTCTCATTGGTAACCCCAGCATGTACCGTCAAACCGTCCCTTTATCATTATAGGATTCTTTCAACCGAGCCACTACCGTACTTGCGCGAGCCACTACCGTACTTGCGCGAGCCACTACCGTACTTGCGCGAGCCACTACCGTACTTGAGCGACGTTCTAGTTTTAAAAAATCTGATTGAATTAAAAAGCCGAAAATATTAAAAATCCAGACTAATTAAACATCCGGACAAATAAAATAGCCGAAAATTTCTTAAACCCGAACAAATAAAAAAGGTGGATATATAAAAATTCAGACTAATTAAACATCCGGACAAATTACAAAGCCGGTAGATTAAAGGAAGAACAATGTCCGGTCTAAAGTCTAAATCAGGACAGATGGTATTACCCTATACACAAAGCGATAAATTACCGGCCTCAAATAATAATTGGGTCCATAACAAACAGAAACTAGTTTTCTGATTAAAAAAAACAAGTTGCATTTAAAAATTTAAAATAATTTGAAAAAGATGATGCTAGGAAAGAGACAGACTTATGGCTTTCGAAAGTGCTAGAGAGAGTAGTAACGCAACTAAACATAAAAGGGTATACGTTTCGCTTCGTCCTTTCTTTTTTTAACAAACTAGTTTAGATGCCCAAAATGGATTTTAAAAAACCTAATAGATTAGTTAAGCATACATCTATGCGGGTAAAACGAAGCGAAAAAAGTAATCGGAGATTGTGACAAATAGCGTTCAATTGTCTATGCCTAGCCCGCAAGGAAGCTTGCGTGAAGATAATATATACCCATTCTGGGAGCTGTTAATTTTGTTCACAACACATATTCAGCAGTCGGGAACAAGAGCGAGACGGCTGAGAGTTTTGTAGACCATTCTTCTGTCGCATAAGCGATAGACAAATATACTCGTAGTACAAAACTACATTAAAAATGTTGTCTTGTTAAAAAATATATTCTTATTGTTTATTAATTGTTTAATTATATTGTTTAAAAATAAATGTTCTCTTTTACTAATATAGAATAAGTAAACACTATGTTACTAACCCCTATGGATACTATTCTGAAACAAACGCATTTTATTTTATTTACAATTCGTATCGCTAACTTTTTATCATGGTAGATGGCGCATGATAGATTATTTTCTGGATATTATGCCGAAGTGAGCAGTTTTTAAGTGTACAAATCGAGATTTTCAAGCGAAATCAAAGATATGGTGATCTCAAAATTGCCGATCTATTAATTAAACCTTTTTGTTTTTAAACAAAGACGGTTTTCACCTAGTTAGTCTTTTAAGGTAGGTAACGTTAAGTTAAAATTATTTTTTCTGTTATAAAAATAAAATACTACAAAAACATTTAAAAAATGATCCGTCATAGGTGTAAACAAAAGTACCAGTGCCGCTAGCGACATCTACAAAAAGCTTTGCCTGATACACCCCATTCAATTTGTATTGTAAGAAATAATAATAATTTAAATACATACATACATACATATCTTCACGCCAGATCCCTTGCGGGGTAGGCAGAGACAATTGAGCGCCACTTGACACGATCACGACATACCTCTTTCGCTTCGTCGACATTCATCATCCTCTTCATACATGCCCTTTTGTTACGAAAGCTTTTTAATGTACCTTCAGCCAGTTAAATAATAATAATAATGATTAATAAGGTTAATAATAATTATGATTAATAAGGTTGACAAAGCTCTATCACAGCAACATCTACACTTAGGTAGTTTTTAATGTACATAGTTAGTTGACTTGCTAATGACGATGGCTGTTCTTTGCACTAATGGTCTATCTTTTGCTATCCTGCCATGATTTGTAAACTGTTAATAGTAGATATAGCTGACAAAACTAAGTGTAATGTATCTTATGGTGAATAAATGTATTGAATACCTAATTGGTAGGTACTATAACAATATAATAAAAGAGCCCGATAAGGTAATAATTGCAATAAATGATTTGACATTGACTTTGAATTTACGGGACAAACAAACAAAAATACAAAATATCTTATGCATTTATAATAACAAAACACTCACTCTAAAATACGGCACTTCACAACAGCAACTCGAATACAAATGAACAAAATTAAACGAACAAGTCAACGGCCAGTAGGTACTGCCATGAAAATATTTCAAGGACATAATTAAGGGGCATTCACGCCGCACCAGTAGATCAAACAGTGCAGAGGACAGTAGACGCGCTACCGTTTTTTAAGACATTAAAAAAAAATGGGTGTAAGTAGTTGTATTTTTTTTTCTTTATACTAATCTATTGGTAATAATAATAAGGGCTGTAAGTTTAAGGATTAGAGGCGAGTGAGATGGATAGGATGTGAGGATGGAGCAGGTATTTCAAAAATGAATTAAGAATTATTGACTATAGTTATTAATTTTATTTTATATATGTACTTTTGCAATTTTATCTATGAATAATATATTTATTTAATAATTTAATCTAGCGGTTAACCATAGATATAGGGCCGGTAACTTAATCCATCCATAGTGATTTTTGTTTACTTAGATACAGAAATTTATATAGGAATGCAGCCATAAATGAATGAATACAACTTAGGAGGATTCAGCCGGCCCTTAGACGTATATATATATTTTATTTATTTATTTGTGACATTTTTCTAGAGTTTGGTAAGCCAGATCATTAACTAGGTGTTAACTTATTGTATGGTGCGGCTGACTTATATATTCCATCGGCCCAGAGTTTATATAGTATACGGCACAAATATGTAAATGTGTATGTAATCTTTTAATATGGATATATACTTGCGCCGCTTACCGGACTCCGTATTTATGCGCTCTCTCTCTGAGGTGAGACACCAGAGTACGTCCTTGTCGCCAGGGGACCAACGTCATACCATCGGGGCTCTTGCCATCATCGGATAACTCCAGCAGGCTTTAGAAGAGCTGAAACCTCGATGGTGGCTAGAGCCCTTTTAATAATATCGTTAAGGGAGCCGTGGCATTAATAACCACAATCAATATTATTTTGAAACAACTGCAAATAAACTAAAAACACGAAATTGTTTTAAAGTTAGCAACATTCAGACTCTTGTACTGTCTTGCTTACTGCCTAGTACTCTACTGCCTTCGTGTGCACAGGCATTAAGGTAAGGGGTACGATAACACATTTTGGGGTGACGCGAGGGGTGTAGTGAGGACGGTGTGGGTGATATAAATTGATAAAAAACCACAGATTTCCGATTTTAACCTTTTAGGGCCGGTATTTCTGTATTTTAGTGACAACTTCAGTTACCGGCCCTTACTATTCTGGACAATTGAATATTTATAAAAAACCTATCGATCATTAACTGCTTTCGTGGTCTAGTCAGTTAAGTTCTTGGATTTAGACGCGAACGAACCGGGTTCGATTGGGATTTGTGATATATCTTGAGTTTGGTACGCTAAAGACATCGACAAGCTTGCCACTTGTCTCTGGTGTAGTGTGTCAGTAATAACCTGTTTTTTATTCCATTATGAACATTTTTTTATTCAAATGCAACGACAAAAAGGGTCAGCTATTGTTTACCTATAGAAAGGGTGTACAAACCCGTGTATGTCAGTCCTGGCCACTATGCCGGCCTCACAAGATGTTTATCGCATATAGTATGAAAATAAAATACCTATCTTTTACGAAAATGATATAATAGATGCAAATTGTTTTTTGTGGCCTCATGGAAATATGGTATACTCGAAAAACAAATCATCAAACTGAATTATGTGTTTTTTTTATATTTATCCAAAAATAAATCTCAATAAAAATAATTACACTCGTATTCTAAGACATTTCCTCAACGGCTCCTCCACTCAACTATTTCTATCAGCTGTCAAACGGGTTCCCTCAAGCGATCCTCGAAATTTGTGTTACAATTTTTAAACTCTCCATATCTCGAAAGGTTACCATCTTAAATATTTTCGATGAGATATTTTTTTCTGGCAACATTGAAAATAACGTTCCCGTATTTTAAATATTCATTTTGTAAGTATCTATATTCTACTTCTTTTGACATCTCTAAGTCACTCTCTTTCATACTATGAATATGCATGTGTCACAAAAATTATTTATAATTTTGGAATGAAATCTGATTTAAATGTATTTGTTTTGTTTAAAACTAAAATAGGTAATTTAACTAATTTTTGACCGCCTCCGTGGTCTAGTGGTAACAAACGTTGCCGTGAACTCGGGAGGTCCCATCGGGGGCAAGTTGTACATTGTATAATTTGTCTCGGTCTGGGTGTTTATATGTATAATATGTATATATTTACAAAAAAAAAAGTATAATATGTAGTTTATCAACCATCTAGTTTCCGTAACACAAGCCTCGTAGCTTACCACGGAAATGAGATGGCGCTGTGTGACCTGTCTGGAAATAAAAATATATATATATATATATTAATATTATTGACATTTAGACCAGAATCTCTAAGATCTCTAAAATCCCTGGTACGGGATTTTACCTGTTGGGTTATTTAGCCCCTTTCCACCTTCAAGGAACTTCTATTAGAGCTGGTTTTGCAGCGGAACAAGCGCAGATCAGCAAGCGTCGAAAATATGAAACGATTTGCAACAGTTACTTTTTTTCGACGTTTGCTGTAGAAACGATGGATCGGATATGAAAGCATTTTATAAAGAAATTGTTCCAAGGCTCATTGACGTCTCTGGTGACAATAGGGCTGGCAGTTTTTTCTCACAAAAATTAAGTATCCTAATTCAAAGGGGAAATGCTGCTAGCCCAATGCCACCATGCCACAAAGGGCACCATGCCACAAGACATTTGGAGGAGCAATTTTTTTTGTATGTATTTAATTTTTATTTTCTATGTATTATCATTTTTATTTATCTTTTAAGGTTAAATTTAGATTTTGTTGTAATATAGTTTATCTAAGATCTTGCAATTTTTATTAATTTTTTATTTAACCTTTCGCAACACCATGTATTAAACCGCACTGCGTAAAATAAATATCACAACTTTTATTTCAATATTCTGAGCCATTATCGGTACGAAAAATAAGATAATAAAAAAATACAAGTTTAAATAATAGCCAAAAATTATATAAAGACGTTTCAAGGTATTTCGCAATGTACCTTGAGTTTGACAGAGTTCTTCGCGTCATTTTGCGCGGACATGTCAAGTCCAAGTTTTTCGTTTCGTAGTTTACTGTGGATATTGTTAGTCAAAAGTGGTGTTATTTTGTTTAATAATGTGCTACGTTGTGAATAATTATGGAAAACGATAAATTTGACTCCAATCTGACACGAGTATATGGAGCAGAAGTAACACTAATTTTTTTTTCGGTTTTCCCGCGGTTTGAACTCCCGTATACCCTTCGTGTTTGGGCGATATTGACGTGAATTACTCCATGAAAAGCATCAAATTCTTCAACACTTGGAATTTAATGATCCCCAACTCGGTTATGAACATATATTATGTAAATAAATTACTTGTTTAGGGCTGATGTGTTCTGTACAATGTCCTTTAAAGACACTTATAAAAAAAATTGTTTATGACAGTTCTATTTCTCGAGCTCAGAGACCACAGATTATATAGATCAGAGACGTGCTGAGTGAATTGGGTGCGAGGTCATGAATGTAGCAACTGGAATCACACACTCATGACTGGAATCAGTCCCTAACACTATGCCGGCATGTATTTGCACATTGCAATTTTTTATTTCAAGGAGAACTAATATTGTAAGCTTGCCATGGTGATATGTATATAAAAATAACACCGCTTGAAATCTAAAAAAGTTTAGATGTTGATGTTATATCTAATCTCCATTTTTTTTTTTTCAATCTTTTAACCGTGATTTGAACAGGAAGAAGGCTATAGTTTTATAAATTAAAATAATACTCACGCAAATACAGAAGTTTATTAAAACCAGACCTCCTATCTTATTCATGGTCACAAACTGACTGGTCTAATGATATGGATTTAAAAATAGATAAAAATATTCAAAACAAAAAAAAAACTTTACAGGTTGGTTAAAAAATAAACCCTCGTCGGTTATGGAATGTTCAACGTCTTTTTTTTCCATACACCATAATTCATAGGGTGAGATCTATGAGGTATGCTTGAACTTTGCCTAGTATGCAAGATTAATTCATTTTAAACCTTAATTAGGTACCTTATATACATTAAATATAAATTAAAAGCTACCTAAATAATAAAATTAGGTACCTATAAACAATTCATTCGAAAGAAATTACAAATTATTATGAACTAAGTACCTAATAAAAAAAATACAAATGAAATTAAAACAAAAAAATAAACAAAATAATAATATAAAAAAACACCAAAAATCTCGCTCCAGGACCTAGGAGTATTATAAATGTTTTATTACTTTTTGTTTTTCTTTTACTTTTCAATTAATGTGTATACCTACTAACATAGTTCCAAGTTCAGTTACTTAAAAAGTAACATTTTAATTAAATATAAACTCAACCTAATACAAAATATACTATAAATAGTTAGTCCTCTCATGACGACCCCTCAGGTCCAGTCCCAATCCTAATACGTCAAAGTCAAAATATCTTTTTTCTAGTAAACCTATTATAAAACGTCATTAATTAAATTATTTTGAATGATTCTACTCCTGCTAGTGGAAGACTAAGGCCGCGTTCGTTTTATACCATTTCCAACATTTAGTAGCAACTTCATAAACCAGCGTAAATTGTCGTTTTTGTTAAGAAATTCCACTTTTTATAAAAATGCATTTATTTTTAAAACATTTTTTTTTTTTTAAATTATTTATAAGTTCTCCAACAAAATCAACAATATTTCAATTTTTGAGTACATGCATACATAATTAACAGAGTAAATGTGATTTTAATTAAAGGAGAAGACGGCCTGCTCATAATTGCCATTGCGTATAAATTTAAAACTAGGCATGCAATAGATATTATACATTACATAAACAAATTATTCACCTACCTAACAGTTAAATCTATTAAATTAAGTTATAATTAATAAAACTAATACCTACCTAATTACCTAAATAAATGTTACAAATATTATATATAATACTGGAAAAAAAAAACAGTTTTAAGAAAAAATTACAAACAAAATTACTAAAAGCTAAAATTAACAAAAACTACCGATTTTCTTTGTTTTAATGCCTTTTTAAATTTAAGAGATTTTGACAAGTAACAAATAATAACAAATCAATTGACAATGTATTATGGCCTTTGAATTTATTACATAAAATCGTTTAAAATACATTTTAAACAAATATAATATAAACTATAAAGTATACAACAATGTAAACAAACCATTTCTTATGTTAAATGACATCTGTCAAAAAGTAACATCAATAACCTGACATACGAAATTAGCATCAAATGTTAGAATTTTCATTAAACGAACGACTTGTGTTAAAAAAGAGGTATTTTCATGCTAACATTTTATAAAACGAACGCGGCTTAATAATCCTTAATCATATTCTTTATTTATTCTTTATTCTTAGTGTATCACCGTACATTCCCACCGGAATTTGGTTAAGTCAATATAATTGAAACAAAATTGTACACAATATATATTTAACGTTAAAATATCTGTCTTGCCTGGAGAGTGCAATGTGAAGACAAGGAGCAGAACTGGTAGTGTCATATTTAGTTATTTTTACATCAGATCCTCGTCTGACCAGCGCGTGCAGCGTGACGAGTGTAGGCCAAATTCTCCCTATGTATGTTCTGGAAGGCCCATCACCAGCAGTAGAGATCCAGGACTATGAGCGCCTAGAGGCTGTGACGACACTAAGCTTGACAACATCCAATTACGCTTTATAGATCTCGGCCTTAGAATTAGGATTTTATTTTTATTTATTTTCGAGCAACCTGTATGTAACAAGTTAAAAATGTAGTTTCACTATTTTTTATTTTATTTATTTATTTACTAAAGTATTTAAATTGTTACCATGAACTTTAAGTTTAGATTTTCAAGATTATTATTTCACAAAGAGATCAAATAGATAGAGCGGGCATTGCTTGTTATTTTAATACCAAAATATTTGTTACATTTTTTTTGACGAAGAAGAACGTGGTCTTGAATATCGGACGATTTTGCAATTCCGGTATATTAAGTACAATATTAAGCAATTAAGTGCCGGAATTTCGGAGTTTGCTTTAAAAATGCTACACAGGGCCGGCAGTCTCGACATATCGCATCTTAGCAATTTCAGACTACGGTTTTTTTTTTAAATTTATTTATTTAACGGTCTACCGTCATAAAAAATGTTGCCACACACAAAATCAAAAAGCTGATTTGGACAAAATTATTAGTTCCAAAGGACGGTAATATTTTAATATGAGAACTTAATTGTATGTCATTAAAAACTCTGACAGCTCTTTATTAACTTATTTTATGCCCCTTAATATGTGTATTAATGGACAATAATATTTATCCATTTGCAACACTAGAGGCAAATGTCAGCTGGCTGCTGTCACAATTTGTTAAAATTGCTAAGTTTTTGTTTTGTAAATTAATTTACTGTGGATATTGTTGGTCAAAAGTGGTATTGTTTTGTTTAATAATGTGCTTCAATGTGAATAATTATGAAAAACGATAAATTGGACTTTAAATATGGGGTACAAGTTGCAGTTTATTTTTTGCGGTTTTCCCGCGCTGTCAACTCCCATATTTTACCCGACGTGTTTGAGCTATGGTGCCGCGAATGACTCCAAGAAAAGCATCAAATTCTGCAGCATCTGGCATTTGATGATGATCTCATTAACTTATGAAAAAGAAAGATATATTACGTCAGACTTGGCTGTATGGGCTAGACCCTTTGCCTTCCCTATCACCTCATTCATCATCCTCCGGGAGAAGAGAACAAACAACAAACTTCTCTCAAAAACAGACTGGGCTATACCAGCCGTATTCTTGGACAGCTCCTCCACTCAATTATTCCTTCCAGCTGTCAAACGGAGGGACCCCTCGGCACGCGAGAAATAGAACTGTCAAACTCAAGATACATAGTTCTCGAGTTATAAGTGTTCTAACAAACCCGACTTCGTTTTATATATTAAGATTTACTTATTATGCAATCTAATATGTCAGGAAACTTCCCCGATTTTCCCACAACATATTCCCAAAGTTTCATTCCGATCGGTCAAGTAGTTTTGCAATGCATAGGGAACACATACACAGACCCCTCATTCCGATTCGCGCTCAGAGCGCTTAGAACGGTTATGACACTGACCGTCGTTCCGAATCAAATATCGCGATTTGGATGCTCAGAGCGTGATATCAATTCGGAACGGTCTAAATCACATTTTCATTCATAAAATGTTAGTTTTTTTTTAAATGCATGGAAGATAAATTGCGGATTCCACATCTTTGAGCATGAATACTAACAAATATACATCTCTCGGTTTATTCATCTTTATATGTGTAAAGTTTAATATTATTAACTTATTTTGGTAATTTAAAATAACTTGCCGTGTTACAGACATTTTTTTTTCACTTCCTACTTAAATATTAATTATAGATTTGTTTTAGAAGTAATATAGAAACAGTATAAACGAATTACAATATAACAAATATACATCTCTCGGTTTATTCATCTTTATATGTGTAAAGTTTAATATTATTAACTTATTTTGGTAATTTAAAATAACTTGCCGTGTTACAGACATTTTTTTTTCACTTCCTACTTAAATATTAATTATAGATTTGTTTTAGAAGTAATATAGAAACAGTATAAACGAATTACAATATAACAAATATACATCTCTCGGTTTATTCATCTTTATATGTGTAAAGTTTAATATTTTTAACTTATTTTGGTCTTTTAAACAACTTTTAAAACAAATCTATAATTAATATTTAAGTAGGAAGTGAAAAAAGAAAGTCTGTGACACGGCAAAGATTTGTTTTAGAAGTAATATACAAACAGTATAAACGAATTACAATATTAAATAATTTAAAAGAAAACTTAATTTAAATAAACTTGAAAATCGCGCGCGACATAATGACAAAAAACTGACAGCGCTCAGAACGATCTACCTCGATATCGTGAGCAGTCTAAGCGCGAGAAATGATGTCATTTGTGACGTCACACAGCTTTGGCAAAACAGTTTAAGCGCGTCTCGGAACACCTTTAAGCGTGCTTAGGTTACTATTATCGCGTCTTGGAACACCTTTAAGCGTGCTTAGGTTACTATTATCGCGTCTTGGAACACCTTTAAGCGTGCTTAGGTTACTATTATCGCGTCTCGGAACACCTTTAAGCGTGCTTAGGTTACTATTATCGCGTATCGGAACACCTTTAAGCGTGCTTAGGTTACTATTATCGCGTCTCGGAACACCTTTAAGCGTGCTTAGGTTACTATTATCGCGTATCGGAACACCTTTAAGCGTGCTTAGGTTACTATTATCGCGTCTCGGAACACCTTTAAGCGTGCTTAGGTTACTATTATCGCGTCTCGGAACACCTTTAAGCGTGCTTAGGTTACTATTATCGCGTATCGGAACACCTTTAAGCGTGCTTAGGTTACTATTATCGCGTATCGGAACACCTTTAAGCGTGCTTAGGTTACTATTATCGCGTCTCGGAACACCTTTAAGCGTGCTTAGGTTACTATTATCGCGTCTCGGAACACCTTTAAGCGTGCTTAGGTTACTATTATCGCGTCTCGGAACACCTTTAAGCGTGCTTAGGTTACTATTATCGCGTATCGGAACACCTTTAAGCGTGCTTAGCTTACTATTATCGCGTCTCGGAACACCTTTAAGCGTGCTTAGGTTACTATTATCGCGTCTCGGAACACCTTTAAGCGTGCTTAGGTTACTATTATCGCGTATCGGAACACCTTTGAGCGTGCTTAGCTTACTATTATCGCGTCTCGGAACACCTTTAAGCGTGCTTAGGTTACTATTATCGCGTCTCGGAACACCTTTAAGCGTGCTTAGGTTACTATTATCGCGTCTCGGAACACCTTTAAGCGTGCTTAGGTTACTATTATCGCGTCTCGGAACACCTTTAAGCGTGCTTAGGTTACTATTATCGCGTCTCGGAACACCTTTAAGCGTGCTTAGGTTACTATTATCGCGTCTCGGAACACCTTTAAGCGTGCTTAGGTTACTATTATCGCGTCTCGGAACACCTTTAAGCGTGCTTAGGTTACTATTATCGCGTCTCGGAACACCTTTAAGCGTGCTTAGGTTACTATTATCGCGTCTCGGAACACCTTTAAGCGTGCTTAGGTTACTATTATCGCGTCTCGGAACACCTTTAAGCGTGCTTAGGTTACTATTATCGCGTATCGGAACACCTTTAAGCGTGCTTAGCTTACTATTATCGCGTCTCGGAACACCTTTAAGCGTGCTTAGGTTACTATTATCGCGTATCGGAACACCTTTAAGCGTGCTTAGGTTACTATTATCGCGTCTCGGAACACCTTTAAGCGTGCTTAGGTTACTATTATCGCGTATCGGAACACCTTTAAGCGTGCTTAGGTTACTATTATCGCGTCTCGGAACACCTTTAAGCGTGCTTAGCTTACTATTATCGCGTCTCGGAACACCTTTAAGCGTGCTTAGGTTACTATTATCGCGTATCGGAACACCTTTAAGCGTGCTTAGGTTACTATTATCGCGTCTCGGAACACCTTTAAGCGTGCTTAGGTTACTATTATCGCGTATCGGAACACCTTTAAGCGTGCTTAGGTTACTATTATCGCGTCTCGGAACACCTTTAAGCGTGCTTAGGTTACTATTATCGCGTATCGGAACTAGACAGACATTCATTCACCTTTATATACTCGTATATAGATAGATAGAAGTTTTACTAATGACACCTGAAACTCTTTTGACAATTACACGCGGTATTTTAAATAGTTTATAAATAAATTAAAGTAACTATAAAACTAAACCTAATACAAAATTAAACTACTTATAAATGAAAAATGTCCTCAAGAGACGTCCCATCAGGGATAGTCCCAAGAAGACTGGCAAGATTGGCAGAAATAATTGCCAGCCGTCCTATCTCCAGATTTCTCCGTCAGCCGTCTGGTCAACTCATTGGTCAGACGCTTGGCTAAGGATCCCCATGGTCCTATCGTCTCGACCCCAAACGGCGCAAACTCGTAACCTGTACTGAGGTTGGACTATTTATAAACAAATTTCCATAATACATATAATACAATACATATATATAAACTGCCTCCGTGGCTAGCAGTTAAGTCCGTGAATTTAGACTCGAAGGTACCGGGTTCGATTCCTGGTCGGGACACAAAAATATTTATAAATTATTTACATAATATTTAATTTATTTGTGATTTTTCTCGAGTTTGGTACGCTGGAGACATCGATGAGCTTGCCACTTGTCATGATTGGCCTATAGTAAAGTTGGCTAAATGTGAATCCACTTATTTATAAGCGTGGTTTCTGACCACCCCGAAAGGGAAACGGTCGTGATGATACTTTACTTTACTTTTACAATTCATATTCTCTAGCGTACCAAACTCGAGAAATATCACAAATAAATTATTGTGTACCGACCAGGAACTGAACCGTGTATCTCTGCGTAAAAATCCACGGGCTTTACCGCTAGCTACGGAGGCAGATTCTAATAGTAAAAGTAAAAAAGAAACTCCGGACACTGATTCTGTATTTACAAACAATTTTAGCAATGGCATGGATTATTGATAACAAGTACAGTCAGTAGAGCAGTTCTGATTGGCGGGAAAAAAAGCATAAAAAATACACTATAATACCTTCTTACTGGAAGTGTTGCAAATATTTTCAAATGAAGTGAAAAATAATTTGGAGTCGACAAAATGGAGAAGGAAAAGGAGGGTAAACTTTTAGCGGTTGAAAGTGGTATTTCACGATTTTTCGCAATTTGCAACGAAAGTAAAAAGGAGGTCACTCCTATCGAAAAAAGTTAAATAGCAAAGTGTTGATAATAAAAATATCTACATACTTAATAAGTAATAATAATACAATATTTAAATAAATATAAACTAAACCTAGTAAAAATTTAACTATAAGTGAAAAATGTCCTCCAGAGACGACCCTTCAGGGATAGTTCCAAAAAGACTGGCAACATTTCCAGCAAATATAACTTTTGTAAGAGTTCTTCGCGCCATTTTGCGTGGACATGTCAAGTGCAAGTTTTTGTTTTGTAAATTAATTTGCTGTTGATATTATTGGTCAAAAGTGGTGTTGTTTTGTTTAATAATGTGCTACAATGTGAATAATTATGGAAAACGATAAATTGGACTTTAAATATGGGGCACAAGTTGCAGTTTATTTTATGCGGTTTTCCCGCGCTGTGGACTCCCATATTTTACTCGACGTGTTTGGGCTATAATGCCGCGAGTGACTCCAAGTAAAGCATCAAATTCTGCAGCATCTGGAATTTGATGATCCCAACTCGGTTATGAACATATATTATGCAAATAAATTACGTGTTTAGGGGTGATGTATTCTGTACAATGTCCTTTAAAGACAATTAAAAAATATAACTTTTGTATCTACCTTTTTTCCACATAACCTCAAATTTTCCCAGGAACTCGTTTTTTTTTCAGTTTTTAATTTGTTTCTCACGCTACATTCTATTGTTTTTGTATGGTATTGGTCTTGCAAAAAAGCATGAACAAGGCCAAAACTGCAAGACCAAGACCAAGATTGAGCAACACTAGCTAGAGCACTTTTAATAGTATCGTTAAGAATACAATAAATTATTATAAGATGACGTCTTTTTTTTTATTATTATAATTATTATTTTAGGTTTTATAAATTTATAAATTATCTGACATATGTATATAATTTCTGTACATCATAATTATTAAGTATTTAGAATGTAAACTGACACGGCCTCTTTACAGCCACGATCTTATTTAAGTAGTTTCTAAGTTAGTTAGTTTTACTTGCTTGTAGCAGTAATTAATGTTGTGCCTAACATACATAAATATGGATTATTGCCTGTTTACGGTCCAACCATTATTACCACTTTGATTAGTACATATGTTTTAATAATTGTATTCATTCTATTAGTTCTGACTGTATCCAAGTTGTTTTAAGCGAACCAATGGAAATAAATTATTATGATTTCATTTGATTTAAGGGAGCCGTGGCGGAAAAATCTGCCCGCACTTTTGAAAAGGAGAGCCCATGAATATTGTTCAAGTTGTGTAGATGATTGTACCGACTTTTCTTACCTGGTTTTAGTAAACAGTGAAACCTTCAGTCTAAGACAAGTTGTAGTTGCTTGACGATGTTTTTAATCTATGTCATTTCAACTGTAATTTTGAGTTGTGTTAATGCAGAAACCGTAAATAAGTCTGCTTATAAAGATCAATGTAAGTACATAGCTTACACAAAAAATATATAAAATCGCCTAAAATAAAATAAAAAAGGATCGAACCAGCATGTACAGATGAGAAATACACTTTTCTTACGTACATTTGTCACTGCACTGATTAAGTGACAGCAGGCCTAAGCAGGTCTGCCCTTAATACATTTATGGAAAGAGCTTCCAAGACGGCATTAACGGAATCATATTATCACGCAATAAATTAAAAAAAGGAAGGTCTCCTTTTTTACCATTATTTGATACCATTCTTCTCATCTCTTACCCACACACGATGGACCCGGCACCCGCACAGTGAATCCATGGAAAGCTTAGAAATATTTATTGTCAGCCCTATGCTGATTCCTGTTTGTCTAAAAATGATGCAGTAACCAAGCGTTTGAAGACGTGAACTGACGGTGCGTGTCTAGCCAGTGGCAGTTTGTTCCACTGGTGAGCTAGAGACATAGTAAACGAATCTGAATATCTGCTAGAACGATGTCCTTTTAATGACAATTTATTAACGATTTCACAAGTTTGTGGAACCGGGACCGACAGCGTAAAGTGCTCCCAAGACACGGGAATGGTAGTGTTTGTAATCTATGAAAATTCTATGTTAGAAAAGTATTTCTCATTGGTACAAGCCAGAGTGGTGCATTCTGCTAGGATGGGCGGCATTCAGGAAACTTAGGCACATCCTCTCATCGTCTGTACCACAATGTTTAAAGGTCTTTAACCAGTACGTCCTCCCGGTAATGTCGTACGGAGCAGAGACGTGGACACTAACAGTGGGCCTGGTCCATAAATTTAAGGTCGCTCAGCGAGCTATGGAAAGAGCTATGCTTGGTATATCTCTAATGGATAGAATTTGAAACGTTGATATTCGTCAGAGAACGAAAGTTACTGACATAGCTTTTAAAATTAGCAAGCTGAAGTGCCAATGAGCCAGACACATCTTCAGCAGAACCGACGAACGATGGGGCAAACGGGTTCTAGAGTGGAGACCACGTACGGGAAGACGCAGGGTGGGACGACCTCCCGCCAGATGATCTAAAGAAGGTCGCTGGTGGGGGTTGGATGAGGGTAGCGAAAGATCGCGTTAAGTGGCGAGCCTTGGGGGAGGCCTACATCCAGCAGTGGAGAGATACATGATGATGATGATGATGATGATGATGATGATGACATGCCAGAGTTTGAACTGCGAAACTTTTTTTGATTTTTATTGAAAAGCATTCTTACAACCCAGCTACAGCTCCACCGCCTAATAGACGTGAATGCGATGTTTTTGCAGACTGCACAGATCCACGAACGTTTAAGAAGCACGCAGCATTCTCAGAATGGGCCGACGCGTATTCTTGCACTCGTCATCGATGCCAACCTGGAGGAAGAAACCTGGCCATTTATACTGTTGGGTGAGATAATTTTTCTTTGTGGTCTCTTCTCCTGATGGATGATAGGGAAGGAAAAGGGTCTAGTTCATTCAGCCAAGTCTGACGTAAAGTATCGACACAAGTCGCATCCCAGACCAATGACATGCCATTAGACCAAGGACTTCGGTCATTCCTAGTTAGACATGGCGTCTATAGGATTGAAGGCATGTTAGCAATTGTTAATACCGATTTTTATAAGAGGTTTTTCTTTGTCACTGTTTCATTTCGCTGACCACCTATATAACATTAGATTGAAATTTTCAGGTGCAAGCGCGTGGAACCTCCTGAAGCAGCAATAGAATGCGAGGAAGTGGTCGAAGACACCAATATGCAGTTTCCATATTGCTGTACTCGATTGAGGTAAGCCTAGTCTAAAACGAACAGGGAGCAAAGCTTTTAGGTAAGTCTTTTTTCAATTTATATAAATATCACCATGGCAAGCTTACAATATTCGTTCTACTTGAAAGTAAACATTGGCATTTGACATTATTGCAAATGGCACACAACTTCAACGAGAACAACAAATTAGGTGGTAGGTGGACTGATAGTGGTAATTTCCCCAGTCTGCCGGGGCAAAGAAGTATCCACCGTTCGTGTATAATGTGTATATATTTCCAAAAAATAAGTATAATATGTAGTTTATCAACCATCTAGTTTCCGTAACACAAGCCTCGTAGCTTACCACGGAAACTAGATGGCGCTGTGTGACCTGTCTGGAAATATTTATATTTAATGTCTCTATGTAAACGTAACTGTAATGTTTCTCAATTTCCTAGATGTCTGGTGGTGATACGCGGAGAGGTATGGACCAAGGTTCACGGCCAGCCCTGGGAGACGCTACCAGCTGCACCCTGGAGTCATATGTACAAAATGAAAAGACCACCTCCATCTGGACCTGGATTTATACCCAAGTGAGTACAAGTAACACTTGCCACTGTGGCAATTTTCTCCGGAAATATGTTCTGCAAAACCCATATCCAACAGTGAACAGCATTCATCAAGTCCTGAAATAATATGAAAACAAACTATTTAAAAGGTATTTGAATGAGTTTCAATTATGGTAATACTCGTAGCAATATAGACAACTTCTAGAATGTTCAATGTAATTTCATTTAAAAATTAAAATAATATTAATTTAATCAACATTTATCTTCGACACGAGGTTCTCTTGTCTTTTTGATATAATTTAGTTTATAATTTATTTATTATTAATTCTTTTTTGACTACGTGACGCTAAGAAGGGTTATGTTGTTGTGGCGGCTGATGGTCAGGTAAATGAAAGACTTCTTCAGCTCACCGGTCTATTGCCAAAGACCTAACTGCCTAGACATAGGCTAAGAATTTTTTTGTTAAAAAATTGTATTGAGTGGCGCGACCTCACTCTTCAAGGCCGTAGGCTGCACTGTCAGTCAGCTGTCCACCGTCGTATCGCTGCCCCGGACCCCGCGCTCCGCGGTTAGTTGTCGCTCTGGCCGCAACAGTTGTATTGTTAGAAAGATGTTTATAATGGATCCCGACTGTTAAAGTCGCTATGTAATAAAAAATATAAAATTATTACAATGGTGTATGTACTCGTACTTAAGCAGTTAGCAAACTTTTTGGTGAACCCTTAGGCTTATTTTTTATTTTCCGCTTTTAATTAAAATATTTGTTTTGCTCAATCGATTTGTTTTATTTTTGAAATTAACTTTGGGTTAAATTTCTTCATCTGAAAACAATATGATTTTTTTGAATAAGGATTTAAGCAGAAGTAGAATTTATTTATTTATTGAAATGATTAAAACTATTTAAAAGTAAAAAATAAAATTATTATAAACTTACCTAATAAAAAATAAACTACTGATAAGTAAAAAAAAAATAGTATAAATAATAACCTTATCTTTTTTTTCTATTGCTCACGAGACTATAGGGGTTAGTAATCTTGTTTGTTGTTGTAGATCTATCGCTGGAGAGCCGGTTTACGAGTTGACAGCGGAATCATCAGCACCGGCCAAGGAAGGCCTAAGATCCTCTCGTCAAAGGCACGAGTGTCCTGAATGTTCACACAGCAGGGCATCCATGACAGCTCCTGATATTGTGGTATTTATTAATTTAATTTTACAACTGTCCCTTATCAACATTTAAACCGAATTCGTTCCCGCCTTTTCCACGAACATGTCAATTCAGAGACATTTAACATGTAACAAGACAGGGCATGAAACTAAACGCTATAAGAATAAACGCTAGACCAATCGCTAAAGAATTAATTAGTGTATTATTATAAATATATTATTAGTAATTGCCGGTTATGGTGGTGTACGATGTGCATTTACAAATTGATTACTTTGTTGTTTCACGGACACTATGCCGATCGATCAAGAGAATGTTAAAGATAATATTTTAAAGTTTTTAATTAAAATTCATGATACATTCTAAAAGTTGTCATTAAGAAAAAGTTCCTCTACTCGATCATAGATGGCGCTATAAATGCACACAATGCCCCCCACCGGGAGACCACTTCCTAGAGAAGTACTCCTGGAGGAGAGCTGAAGCAGTCGAACTTAGCCCCCTGGGTTCGTGAGCCACACGGGCGCTGTTATAGGGGAAGTACGGACAAAATGACAGGGTGTTTTGTTTTTCAATCATATTTATTTATTTAATGGCATTATAATTAGTCTCAATCGTTTATAGTCATCTTAGGTTCATTGACTATCAGTAACACAGTCTTTTAATTAAGTAGGAACTATAATAAAATATATAATAAGAAAAAATATAACTAATCACAAAAACCATTTTGTCCATATAGTATGGACAAAACGACACATAAGGTAAGGACATAATGACATACTTTTTTTTAAGAACAATATTCACAAATAAATCCTTTGGTCTTCTTTGGGACATCAGCACATGACGCATGAGCCCAAACGGAACAAGTCATACATCGTAATCAACCTTTGCCGGACTTAGAACGGGAAAAGAGGTCTCTACTTTTTTACCGGTGGATCTTTTGGTCTATTTTTAGAAATATTTTCATGCATATTTTGAGAAGAAGTTAAAAGCCAAAAGAAAAAAAAAATATCTTTTTCCTTGGCCTCGAATGAACTGCCCCTGTGGTACTGGCGAAATAGTAGCAACTGGATATGTCAGTAATTGCTTCGATGGACCAGGTCTCACACCATCATCGTATGCTGCTCCTCAACCTCAACTGAATTAGGCTCCTCTACACATATTTCCAAACTCAGGTTCGTCACATCAGTAACAACATCTCCAATATGAGCATTGGTGGTGACTTGCGTTGTGTTCTTTGAAGAATCTACTTTATCGTCATTTGTTGCTGATATATTTAAAATAGATGCAACATCGTTATTCGGATCTTCTTGGATAGAAGAGGTGTTGATACATTCAGTTGATATCACCTTAACGAAATTATAAATGTTAATTACCAGAAACACTATGGACAAAATGACATACCATGTCGTTTTGTCCAGTTTGTATGTATGTCATTTTGTCCAAATTTACCCAAAAACGAATAAAAAACATAATTCCATCAAATAACTAATAATTGCTATAAATTTAATCGAAATCACTGGGTACTAGCATAGTTCATCGATTTTAATACATATAATTACAAATAACAACAAATAACTCACTAGAAAACAGGAGAAAACCATCTGTAAAATAAACTTTTGAAGGCGAGATACACGTTTGAACTGGTTACTGCGGAGCAACTGTGAGAATGGCGCTTAACGTCTGACAGGATTGTAAATATGGCTGCCGTCACGGGATACAGTCACGGAGATGTAGCTAAAACCCGCCAATTTTGAAATAAGGGGACCATGTCATTTTGTCCATACATGTCATTTTGTACGTATTTCCCCTACTAGTAACGGCGCCCAGCACTAAACGTGCATGAATTACCGGCGGGTGGACATCCACCACTGCAGCTACTCCGACCGTCACATACCTGGGCTGCATCATTAACAGGACGTCGACAATGGGTGAAACGGCGCCACGCTGTCGATCGGGTGAAGGCGGCCCGAGCTATGTTACGTCCTGTTATGCATTCCAGCTTGCCGCTCAGGTTGAAGATGTTCATCCGTTCTCGTCTGACGTGGTAATTCCGTCATAGGTCGAGATTTTGAGATGCCTACTATTGAGGAGTGTGTCGCTGGCCTTACTAGACATTATAATATTATGTTCTATCGGGCCGACGACGGACACTTCAAGCATCTCTAGAAAATCGCTCCGTCTTGCCTCCAAACTTTGCTTACAATCTTCATTTTAATGCAACTCAGCATAAGAAACAAAATTATATATTCTTTTCAGATTGCACTAACAACTGAAAATGATGACAAGGAAAATAGGAAAATTGACGAACGAAATAAGTAAGTATTTTATAGATTTGATTACTAATGCTGAGTTTACTATACGGCGTACATCGAGCTCTGAGGCAAAATGTAAACAAACCAACAAAAAGGTATTTTAAGGGAAAAGTAAATTATGAAAATGGCAAATTATCGCAAAAAATGCAAATAGTATTTTGGAGAAAAACATACACCTAACATCTATTGTTTCTATCAATATTAGTAGTAGTTTCTATCAAGTGGCAGCATGGAAAGTCATCCAGTAAATTCTGTAAGGCCCATCCTTCAACAGTGGAGGTCTAGGACTATGATGGTGATATTTTAAAAGCCCAGAAAAATGCAGCATTAGTATAACCGATGATATACGCATTAGTCCATTATAAGTAATTGGTCTAATTTTTAGGATAAAAAAGTTCGGTCGCTATAAAACTGACGATGAAGAAGAATTGGAGAAAGTAGAAGCAGAAGTAGAAGATAAACGTGAAGTATCAAAGGTAATGTTTTTAACAAATATTTAGCTTACTTCTTGGACCGATCTGATTAGGTTTACTCCTGGATAAAGCTTCTCTCACAATAGAAATGTGCCGATCGGGATAAACGTGACTCAAATTAACTTACTTATTTTTTTATACTAGACATGACACGACATGAGACCTTGCGCCCACCTGATGGTAAGTGGCGCGCGAGGTCCATGAATGTTAGCAACCGGAAAGAGACACTGATGACTGACATCAGTCCCTAACACTATGCCAGCTTGATAGGGCATGACGGCAATTCGAGCCTGAACCTGAAACGACTGGGTTTGTCGCGAACGGTGGATACTTCCCCGGCCCGGCAGACTGGGAAAATTACCACCATCAGTCCGCCTACCACCTATTTGTTGTTCTCGTTGAAAGTACATATATGCCATTTGCAATATTCCCAATTTTTTACTTTCAAGGAGGAACTAATATTGTAAGTTATATAAAAATAACACCGGTTGAAACAAGACTTACGTTAATGTACAGGGCAAGAAACCAAACAACATGAGAATCATAGCTAGTTCAATCAGTACGGAATGAATTAGTGTATGACAGTCATTGCTGGTTATGATCGTGTATGACGTGCACTTTTAAATTGTTATTTCCCAGAACAAGCCGACTATGTGACACACCATTTTAAGAAAACAATTGTTAGACTTTATTTCGTTTCTTTTGCTACAATATCTGCCTTGCACCGGATTTGTAAATTATTTCAGCTTTAATTTCAACTTATATTTAATATTATTATTTAAATGATTTTGGCGTCGGGTGATCATTTAAGTAGATAATATTTTGCTCAAAGGGTCAGCCTCGCCGTTCAACAGGAGAACGCAGCGAGTGTCTTCGGCACACTACGCCATCGGACGGTTATAATTTTTATTTAATTTTTTTTTGTTTATTTAATGTTAGGTATTCTTTTTAATGATTTAATATTGTAATTGTATATTCTCTTGATAAATTCATAAAAGAGCTGGGTAAACGAATATTTCAAGAGTGTGGCGATCCCAAATGCTATAACTACCTAAAACAGAATATGTCGATCTATAATAATAATAAATAATAAAAAATATTTTTTTTTTTTTTAGTTTTTAATGGCAATCTTAGAACCATCTGGGATTGTGCGAAGCGATGGCAAGAGACCCGACGGAATGACTGTTGGGCCGTGGATACTTGGCAGGTCTCTTGTGTGGGATACGACGTGTGTAGGCACATTAGCTCCATCTCACATCCAGGCGACCTCGTCAGGCGCGGGGAGAGCGGCGTTTTCTGCGAAGAACCTCAAATAGCGCAAATATGCCAAACTTGGTTCCGGTTACGAATTTGCGCCGTTTGGGGTCGAGACGATGGGCCCATGGGGACCGTCGGCGAGGCGGTTGGCCGAAGAGTTGTCAAAGCGGCTGACAGAAAGGTCTGGCAATTATATCTGCCAACGTATTAGCCTCGCTATACAGTGGGGAAATGTTGCCAGTCTCCTTGGGATTATCTCGGATGGGACGTCTCTAGAGGACATTTTTTATTTATAGTTTAGTTTATTTTTAATTTTATTATTTAGGTTGCTTTTAATTTATATTAATTAACTTCTAATAAATACCAATTAAATAAAAAAGTTTTTAATGGTTGCGTTTTGTTTTCTATAAATTCGACAACGAATGTCGTCATTTACCAACCGTTTCATTTACAGCTGTTAACTCCGTTAACTTGGATAAATGAAACGATTTTGAATATTTTTTTGACATTGACAAGTAAAAATGAAACTAAACTGCGCAGTTTAGATTTTTATTATTACAATAATAATGATGACGAACTTATTTGACGCTGATGACGGAGGATAATAGATTTTCTTCTTTCCAGGGTCATTCTCAAGCTTGGACAGATATACCGCAGAATCAATGGGTGAACACTGGGCCATTGCGAGTAAGGATTAACCAAAAAAACTACAATGCATTAAACTTATATGTTAAAATATTTATGTATATACACATACACTTCACAAAAAACATGCAATAGTCATACAGTGTTGCCTTAAGCAAGACCAACACTTGGCCAGCCAGCAAAAAAAAACAATTCCATTAAAAGCATATTTTTTTAGCGAATTTAGAAAAAAAAAATGTTTCTTCGCGCCATTTTTCACGGACATGTCAAGTGCAAGTTTTGTTTTATAAGATACTTTTCTGTGGATATTGTTAGTCAAAAGTTGTGTTGTTTTGTTTAATAATGTGCTACAATGTGAATAATTATGGAGAACGATAAATTGGCACTTTATATATGAGTATATGGGGCACAAGTTGCAGTTTATTTTTTGCGGTTTTCCCGCGCTGATAACTCTCATATTATACCCAACGTGTGTGGGATATAATGCTGCGAGTAACTCCAAGAAAAACATCAAACTCTTCAATATCTGGGATTTGATGATAACCTTATTAACTAAGAAAGAAATATATATTATGTCAGACTTGGCTGTATGGGCTAGACCATTTGCCTCGGGAATCACATTCATCATCCACGGGAGAAGAGAAAACAAAAAAGTTCTGCGAGAGTCTTGCGCAAGACTATTACCAATACTAGGGATGGTATTGGACTTGCTAACATATCGGAGTGCTTAAGACAAAGATTGGACAAAACTACACATAGCAACTTCGCATATTATTGTCAGCCCGTGTCTCTCCACTGCTGGATATAAGACTCGCCCAAGGCTCGCCATTTCACACTATCTTCTGCCACATCCAGCCACAACCAGCGACATTTTTGAAGTCATCCGTCCATCTGGCGGAGGGTCGTCTCACTCTCTGCGTCTTCCCGTACGTGGTCTTCACTCCATGAACCATAGTTTAAGTATTATTATTTTTATGATGTTTATGATATTTAACTACACACATCAAAAAAGTCTAGGGATCAAGCATGTTTATGCGGATTTCTTGTGATTGAGATGTGGCTTTGTAATAAATTTATGATTTTATAAATTTATATGGATCCTTTTTGGTGCATTTCATAATTTAAAACAGGAACTGTCAATCAAATTCGAGTAAAAGATGAAAATCAGCTGTCAATATTTTCCCTATAAAAACATAAGACGCATTGAAGACATTATTAGTGCTACTGTTTCCCTACTACTGATTAAAACCAACGTTATTATGGAGCGGCGACGTCATTTAAGCAGGGAAGAAATGATCAGAGCCGTGGGAATGATAGAAGCTGGTTCCCGGCAACGTACTGTGGCTTTAGCTCTGAATACAAGTCAGAGTGTTATCAGTCGACTTTGGACACGTTACCGAACCACTGGTACCGTGGCTGAGCGCCATGGAGGACGGTATCGCTGCACCACACGGAGACAAGACCGATACATTCAAATCACAGCTCGAAGAACTCCAACAATAACCGCCATGATGTTAGCCGTGAGCCTTCATCGCTCTTCAGGGAACTTAATTAGCGACCAAACAGTCAGAAACCGCTTGCATGAAGTGAACCTTCATTCCCGAAGACCGCTACGGGTACCACCTATAGCAATGCACAATCGTAGGACTCGATATCAATGGGCTCTTGAACACAGAAATTGGACAGAAGAACAATGGCGTTTCGTGTGCTTTTCTGATGAGTCTCGTTTTGGTATGAGGCCGGATACAAGACGTATACGACACTGGAGAACCCCTGGACGCCAACAGCGATTAAAATCCTGCCAGGAAGTCCATCCTTATAGTGGTGGAACCATCATGGTATGGGCGGGTATTTCGATCGGCGGAAGAACTGAGTTGATTTGGATCAGAGGCAACCTCAACGCTCAAATTTATGCTGAGACGGTTGTATCAGACGTCATCGTTCCTCTACAAGTGCATATCGGTCCCTTATTTCAGTTAATGCATGATAATGCACGACCGCACACCGCAAGAGTTGTAAGACAGACTCTCGCCGCAGCTAACATCAATGTCCTGCCCTGGCCTGCTCAGTCGCCAGACTTGAACCCGATTGAGCATGCATGGGATATTCTTCAGAGAAGAGCTCTGCCGAATATGGAGGGTATCCAGTCGCAAGAAGACCTTTTTTTGTTGTTGCAACGAACATGGGCGGCCATTCCACAGCGTGATTTGGATGAACTCATTTTGAGTATGCCAAACCGATGTTCTTGTGTTGTTAGTGTTCGCGGTAGAAACACGGATTATTAATTGTTTAAGTTACCCAATAAAATTAAAAAAAAAACTGTTATTTCAGTCTTTTTTTCGAACTTTAATGTTAGTGGTTCAAATGTCAAAAATCCCTTTATTAGGAAAATGGCAATTTTTTTACTAATGAAAAGGTGACTTGGTTTATCGTTACTGTAGACAAACGAAAACATTTTATTTGATCAATCCTTAAAGAAAATTTTAATGAATATCAATCAGGAGAAAAGTTATTGCAAAAATATATGTTGATCCCTAGACACTTTTGATGTGTGTAGTTAGTGATAAAGTGACTAGTAGGTGTTTTTCTTTTTCCTTCTCCCGATAGATGATGAATGAGGTGATAGGGAAGGCAAAGGGTCTAGCCCATACAGCCAAGTCTGACGTAATATATCTTTCTTTTTATGAGTTAATGAGGTAATCATCAAATTTCAGATTCTGCAGAATTTGTTGCTTTTCTTGGAGTCACTCGCAGCATGCGCGCGAAGGACTACTTTTTTTTTTTGTTTTTATTTTGCCTAAACTTCGATTTCTTGTCCCGAAGGTTGGTGGTAAGAAAATGCCAAGCGGCATTAAATACCTTTTGCATTTTGAATTAAACAATAAAGTTATTAAATAAGTAAACAAAATAAACTAAAAATTAACTGCCTCCGTTGTCTAGCGGTTAAGCCCGTGGATTTAGACTCGGAGGTACCGGGTTCGATTCCTGGTCGGGACACAAAAATATTTATTAATGTAAATAAATACATTTAAATAATATTCAATTTGTTTGTGATATTTCTCTCCTTTGGTACGCTGGAGACATCGACGAGCTTGCCACTTGTCATGATTGGCCGGCAGTAAAGTTGGCTAAATGTGAATCCGCGTATTTATAAGCGTGGTTTCTGACCACCCCGAAAGGGAAACGGCCGTGATGATACTTTACTTTTGTACCTTTTAGTGATTTTAGTTCATTTTTTTAATCCAAAGACTAATTTTATAGGATCAAGAATCAAAAGAAGAAACAGACAAATCCACTTCGCCATACAACCTTCAATCGCTGGTGGATGCCATCAGTGCCAGGATGAGAGACATCGAGAACGTGGTGCAGAAGATGAGCGATAGAGTCAATCTGGACGAAAGAAGGGAGCGAGCTGATGATGAAGGGAAACGGTATATGATATATTTTTATGTATGAGCAATTTATACTTGTACACCAGCCTATATTTATTTTTTGACAACTCTCGCCACTTCTTTTTTTGCATTCTTAGGGGTTTGTAATCAATCCTTACTTAAGAATTTTAGTCCCCTTAAAGTGCAAAAATGTGTAAATGTAATGAATAAATTTAAAAATGGCGTCAAATGTATTAGTTTTATTTTGAAGGTCAGCCGTCACCTGGTACAATCGACGCCATTGTTATTTTGTAAAACTCAGCGCTACCAACCTAAAGTTAAGAAAGCCACTTTGTAGCTGATTCCAAATATATATATATATATTATAATAACTTATTACTGGTTGGTAAGTAGCGCGCAGGGTCGATGATTGTTAGCAACTGGAATCAGACACGTATGACTGACATGAGTCCCTAACACTATGCCGGCTTGACTGGGCATGAGGGCAATTTGAGCCTGATCCCGAAACGTGTGGATACATTTGTGGGTTTATGGGCACGAACGGTGGATAGTTCCCCGCCCCAGCAGACTATTCTGCACCTCTTTGTTATTCTTTATTCTTAGTGTATCATCGTACATTCCCACCGGAATTTGGTTAAGTCCATATAATTTAAACAAAATGGGGTGTATCACTAACTTTTTATCACGGTAGATGGCGCATGATAGAGGGTACCTAATAGAACTGTCAGTTGCATAGGAAACTTGTATTTTTATTGCGAAATTTATTATTTTCTAGATATATTACCGACAGCTTTTAAGTGTACAAATCGAGATTTACAAGCGAAACCAAAGATGGTGATCTCAAAATTGCCGTTCTATTAATTAAATCTTTTTTCTTTTTAAAGACGATGTTAGCTTTCCTAATTCGTCTTTTAAGATAGGTAAGGTTAAGTTTAAATTCGTATTTCTGTTATAAAAATAAAAAAAACATTTAAAAAATGGCCGACTTAGGTGTAAACAAGGTACCAGTGCCGCTAGCGACATCTATAAAAAAGCTTTGCCTGATACACCCCATTGTACACAATATATATTTAACGTTAAAATATCTGTATTGCCGGGAGAGTACAATGTGAATACAAGGAATATTCTCGTAGAAGTATGTGACATTTGCAATGATGTCAAATGCCAATAGTAAGCTTGCCATGGTGATATTTATATAAAAACAACACCGCTTGAACGAAACTTAAAATTTCCAGGTCATCAGAAATCTCGAAAGAACAAGATATGTTATCTGAAAAAGATGAGCTGCAAATTGAATTAAATAAAAGGTATTTTTATTTAGATGCGAAGGTACCGGGTTTGATTACCGACAAATACTTGACAAATTTTCAAAATGTGTTTTAAATTCTTTAGTATTTACTTACGGGTTCTTGGGAAAATATTATTATTTTTATGGGGTCTAACTAAACCTACTTAAAACCTACCTATTTTTTTTATATATCGTGTATGATTTTTTTATTATCAATGTCGTGTTTGATTTGAAATACTTTGGCGTTCAGCGCATTTTTTACCGATTTTTGCTTAAAATGTATCTATGGTTTATAGATCAACACCAAGTCAAACAACTTTGTGAAAAAGCGCTTGAAACGACAAGTCAAACACAAGCCAAAAATAACTGACATTTTTTATTTATTTTTAAGTGTCTTTAAAAGACATTGTACAGAATACATCCTTGTACGGGAGCCTCGGTGTTAATTTTATAAAAAAACTATTTTAAAAGAAATGAAAATATATTTTAATTTTGAAGTCGAATTATGCTATGTAATAGCAAGTAACCACAACCGTTCCATTAATCGAGGCTGACGGAGCTAAAAACGTAAAACGGCTTAAATGAAACGGAACGCAATTTTCCCTTAGGTAATGGTTTATTTTGTCTTATTTCAGGTTTCCCAAAGAAACCAACGAGATGCCAACAACGGAGGCTTCTGTGGAAAATAACGATTTTTATTCTGATAATTCTATTTTACGAAGAAAAGGGCCTAAGGTAATTGTTACGCTTTATATTTTATAAAACAGAATATAACAAATATGTAAAATTAATTAAGCAAGTATTTATTTATTTAAATACTTTATTGCACAAAAACTTAAAATTAGTGTACACAGGCGAGTTTAATGCCAGTTAGGCATTTTCTAAGTGACCTTTGGGAAAGTGAGAAATCATGGGCAGGGTGCAAATAAATATAATACACGATACTTACATAATTTGGTACATACATATAAAACGAACTACATATACTACACACTTTATATATGTAACTTATTGTATACTACATACACAAAATATAATTATGCCAAAATATCTATATTATCATCTTGATGAGGTCAAGTACACAAAAAGTTTATTATAAAGGGTTATTAGTTATTCTGACCAATATAAATATAAAGCCAATATCGTCGCTTTAAGCGCTTTATTTCGCTTTAAAAGCTCGACTTGGCTTTGCTCTATGGTTTTCGTATAAATATCGGTAAAAAAGCAAGGTTTGCTTTTTTTGCTTTCAAGTCGAACATATCAGTTATCACCTGAGAGCGAGTTCCTTTGCACAGACATGTAATGTTAAAGTTGTTTGTTTTGCATTAAAGCGATTTTAATAAAACTTGGCAGGGATGTTCTGTTGGAACCTAGGATTGGACATGTGATCCCACGGCCACCTGTTCTTTATTGTAAAATGTTCTATTCTTTTGTTTTCCAGGAACCGTCCTCACTGTACATGGCTCCAGTAGACACATCCAGAAGATCAGCCACCAAGCGACATCACCACAAAAAGCATTCTGGACACATCCATAAGAAATCAAGAAAGAATAAGATCTTAAAAGAACTGAATGCTATTTCTTTGGAAGATAGCGACATACATTAATTTATTCCCATTTTTTTTATACTACTACTGTTAAGATAATGGGGTGTATCACTAACTTTTTATCACGATAGATGGCGCATGATAGACAGTACCCAATAGAACTGTCAGTTGCATATAAAACTTGTATTTTTATTACGAAATTTATTATTTTGTGGTTATATTGCCGAAGTGAGCAGCGTTTAAGTGTACAAATCGAGATTTCCAAGCGAAATCAAAGATATGGTGATCTCAAAATTGCCGTTCTATTAATAAAACCTTTTTTTCTTTTTAAAGACGGAGTGCGCTTTCTTAATTCGTCTTTTAAGGTAGGTAACGTTAATTTAAAATACATTTTTCTGTTATAAAAATAAAAAACTACAAATACATTTAATAAATGATGCGACATAGGTGTAAAACAAGGTAGCATTGCCGCTAGCGACATCTACAAAGAGCTTTGCCTGATACACCCCATCTTTGATTTCTCTCAGAAATCTTGATTTGTACACTAGCTGCTCACTTCATCATAATATCCAGAAAATAATAAATTTCTTAATAAAAATACAAGTTTTCTATGCAACTGACAGTTATATTAGGTACCATCTATAATGCGCCATCTATCGTGATAAAAAGTTAGTGATACACCCCATTAATGCCGCTAAACCATAGTGTAGAAAACTTAAACATATAATTAATGAAAATACAATTGTATACAATTCAAGATCTTTTATTTCTAAATTTAATATTTACACATAAACATAACAATTTTAAATCAATCACAGGAGTCGAAACGATTTTATAGTTATGCTATAACTAAATATTTTCAATGCTTAATAGAAACCAACTAAGCAGACAACCAGTTTCTCGAACCTATTTTTGGTACTTAATTATTACTTAAGTAAAAATACTTAAGCAAAACGCGTTTCACAAACATACCTTATTATTTTTTATGTGTATTTAAAGGACATTGTACAGATTACATCAGCCCTAAACACGTAATTTATTTGCATAGTATATGTTCATAACCGAGTTGGGGATCATCAAATTCCAAGTGTTGCAGAATTTTATGCTTTTCATGGAGTAATTCACGTCAATATCGCCCAAACACGAAGGGTATACGGGAGTTCACAGCGCGGGAAAACCGCAAAAAATAAAGTGTAACTTCTGCCCCATATACTAGTATAGGCTCAAATTTATCGTTTTCCATAATTATTCACAAAGAATAACACCACTTTTGACTAACAATATCCACAGTAAACTAATTTACAAAACGAAAAATTTGGACTTGACATGTTCACGCAAAATGGCGCGAAAAACTCCACACTACATATCTTAATACTTAGAAAATAATCAAGAATAGAACTGTCATTTACACAAATATAGTTTTCAATTTTGCGTGTCACAAAGCAATAATAAATAATTAAAGTAATTTTTGACAGCTGTTTTCTTAAGTAGCCGAAGTAGGTTCATTATCACTTTTTTAAGTTTTAATTATTTCTTATTACCTACATAGCTACGAGAATATGAACGTAAGCACATTTTCACAATGAAAAAATAACAATAATACCATCGACTGCACAGACCATATAGCATCGACTGTCAGTCGTTTAGTCAGTTTGTTCAAATAATACAAATAAATATAACGCTACAAATATAAAGATACAAGAACCGAATTCATTACATTACAGCCCCTAGAACACAGCGTCCTAGACCTTCACTGTTGGAGATGGGCCTTCCAGAACATACGAGTATATCTGGAGAATTTGGCCTACACTCGCCACGCTGGCCAGACGGGTTGGCGAGGAGAAAGAGCGAGAAGAACCGAATTACTGCACAAATATTACGTTGTAATAATATTAATTGTTTAAAAATCTCAAGGCAATTATAAAACATACTATAAAAATAAGTGATTAAGACTATTTAAAATTAAATTGAATAAAAATATGGATTATAGATGTAAAATAAACCTGTTCCCCGTTTCGTTTCACGCAAAAAGCAGTTATCTCTACATGTTTATATTCATAAATATTATACTCGTCGAGACATATATACGTTTCTTACAAATGTACCCCACATTCTATTATTATTAATAATAATATATGTGTATTTTTTACTAAATATATTTCCTTTTTTTTCACCAAAAACGGAACGTCATAAATCCTAAGTAAAATATTAACTGAGAAAAAATTGTTCGTGCAACCCGATTTGACTTGAGAATAACTTAAGACATAATTCCTTAGTTAAGAAATATTTAAGTAGAGCTTCGAGAAACTGGCAGAGTGCTGTAAATTGACTAAAACATCTTATAAAATAATAAAAAACAAATGCATTCTATTTACAAACAATATCATTAACATTAAACATATATAACATCGTAAGCGCAAATGACATCCATTTTGGGCTATTATTGTACTATTTGTGCCGTGTACAATAATAAAAATTTGCTGGCTATTTCGTGTATTTGATTTTTTTTGTAGCGTTTAGTACTCATATCCCTTACCCCTGGTTCCGAATCATGCTCAGAGCGCTTAGAATGAATATGATACGTTCCGAATCAAATATTTGAATGCTCTGAGCGTAATTTCAATTCGAAACGGCCTAAATTACATTTTTGTTTACACCATAATAGTTTTTTTTTTTAATGTATAGAAGATAAATTGCGGATTCCACATCTTTGAGTATGAATACTAACAAACAAACAAATCTCGGCCTTTTCAGGTTTATATGTGTAACATTTACTATTATTAACTTATTTTAGTCTTCTAAAATAACTTGCCGTGTTACAGACATTTTTTTTTTCACTACCTACTTTAATTTTGATTATAGATTTGTTTTAGAAGTTATATACAACAGTATAAACGAACTACAATATTTGTGAGCAGTCTGAGCGAGAGGAATGATGTCATTTGTGACGTCACAAAGCTTTGGCAATAGTTTATGCACGTCTCGGAACAAATGGATCAAATAATCTATATCAAATTTTGTTTGAAAACAAATCAAGTGCGTGGACGCATTCCGAATGTTGACTGTGGCATATGGTAAAGGCAACGTTTATCGGAGGTATAAAATGTTGTCAGATGGCCGAGAAGATGTGAACGACGAAGAACGTGCCGGACGCCCATCACGTCAACTACAGACAAAAACATTATTGAAGTGAAGAAAATAGTATTGGCCAATCGTGGCTCAGCTGGTGGTGATTTCGACACAATGTTCTCTTGCCTTGGCTCAATATCAAACTAGTATAATTCACCACACTAAAGTTGGGTTTCTAAGCGACCAAAATTTGTTATTTTAGTAATATTCAATTCTGTATATTTATTATATTAATGCCAATACATAAAATAAAAAATTCTTTGAATATGAGTTATTAATTTTAAATGTGAAATGATGAATGGCCTGATTTGGGCCCAGGCTTCAATTCCGATTCTAGTTTTAATAATTTTCTAGTTTAGCACTGCCAGTGTTTGTACATAGTTCTTTATGGGACTATCAACCCTCTTCTTAGGTTCTGTGTTGTCAGATGCCAGAGATTCCTAGTCAGTAGCAAGCCCCAATGTTTTGGTTCCAAATTCAGCAAAATTTCAACGGCTCAGCATCAGTTGGTACACACCTTGACCATGGCGGTGTGTTGTGGGAGCCCTGAAGAGTCTAGTTATAATTTAAATAGTTTTTATAAATAATAATAAATAAGTGATATTTAAAATATTAAATTAAAGTTCAGCAGTTAGTTTTCCTAGCTTAATTGATGTCTTTTGCAAATTACTTATGTTCGATTGCATTTTAATTACTAATTATTTATTTTCTATAACAAGTTTCTCTGTTTCAAACATGTTTCCAATGGCTGCCTGCAATGAAAAATATATAAATTAATAATATCTATGCATACAATCTGCGTCCGTGGTCTAGCGGTTAAGTCTGTGGATTTTGACTCGAAGGTCAGGACACAATTAATTATTTAATTTATTTGTGATATTACTGGAGTTTGGTAAGATAGAGACATTAACAAGCTTCAATGAAGTTGGCTAAATGTGAATCCGCTTCATTAAAACAAACAAAAAAAAGTGTGGTTTCCGACTACCCTGGAAAGGGATACGGTTTTGATGATACTTTACTTACTTAGAGAGAGGAGTAGAATGGTGAATGGTGAGCGAATTATTGCACAATAAAATATAAAAAAAGGGAGGCATCCTTTTCTTAAACCAGCCTATTGTCGGTCACAAGCCCGAGACACCATTCTTCTCATCTCTTACCCTACTATTATTATTTTCATAGACCATGGTAATAGTAAATGTTTTGAGATATAATGTAGATAGTTCTGCACATTCAATAGTTCCTGGCACTCAAATTTTGTTAAACATTATTTACAATGTTAAATTCTCATTATTATATTAAAGACATGGTGCGGTGATGACTCGGTTGTAAGAACGCTTTTCTTAAAGTCCAACAAAGGTCCTACAAACCCCCCTGGCATGTACCAATGAGTACATTACATAAATTAAAAAAATATATGAATATAATAGTAATTTTATATAGTTGTTATTGTTAATATATGTGTATGTATGTGTGTGTGTGTATGTATATATACACAAATATATATATATATATATATATGTATGCAAGTATATAAATGTATATGTAATATTAGGTTTATAACATAAATGTTTAATATTTTCATGCCACTAGCGGTAGAATGCTTCGGAAATTATGTATAAGACCACATTATTATTTGTACACAGTATTTTGATTTGATTTGAGAAATACACTTTTATTATGTTGCACAGTCATGGATTTACAACACCACCGTTCCCACGTCCTGGTTCCATTAATAACAATTTGCCGCCTGGCCAGCGTGGCGAGTAAGCCAAATTCACCAGATATATATGTTCTGGAAGGCCCGTGTCCAACAGATGATGTCTAGGATGTTCTAAGGGTTGTAATGATAATATTGAAGTCTTTTAATTATAGGCAAGGTAAAGTCCCAAACAATGGTCTAGTCAGTTGACTGACTATCCAACATTCATTTCATCATGCCTAGGTTTGGAACCATTGATGACGGCTGGTGGATAACCTGCAGTACAAAGTTACGATCCCCAATAGTGGGGAGTAAGATTAGAGCTGTTCCGCTATTTCGTTTACTATTCCCCTACTATTTATTGCACTTAATTGCCCTCTTAAACTAATTATCCGGAATTAAAACATACCTGACGAATAATAATATTAAGGTTTTCTTTTCCAAAGTCATATTCCTTTTTGATTGAAGCCTGTTCTGAAAGATTCTTATTGTCTTTAAACGAATCTCGGACCCTCCTCAAGGCGTATAATCTGAAATATATTTATTTTTAAAATTTGTAGGTTATGTGATTTCGTAATATTTTCTAGTTTTATATTTTTTACTTACCGAAAGTTGTAGTTGGATATTTTTTGCGATTCCCTAAGTAATGATTTGTACATAGATAAAATTTGCACCTTAGATGCCATGTTATTTACTAGAAAATACAATAAATAAACGAACAAAACCTCCAAACCGAAATTAAAATGTAAATAGAAATACGTTCCGTTTCTTTAGTTTTTTTATTATAAAAATGGCCAAATTCAGATAAAATTGGTAGAAAATTGGTGTGGTAAGTTTCTATTTAGTTAGGTATATACTTGCCTAAATGAAAAACACTCCTTTGCTTTCAAGTCAAACATTAGCAATCGTATATATATAATCTGTGATAGCAATTTTGTTATATCACATAATATTATTCGTTTATAGGAACGCTTCGTAAATGTTGTCAATTCTAAAAAAGTTATTATTAGCATTTGACAGATATTTATTTCTGGCAACACCAAAATGTCGGCCAGCCATTTATGAACGGGATATTCGTGTCGTAACAAAAATGCAATTATACTCGTTAATTTAATTATCTCTTACTTAGTTATGATTTAAACAATAGTTTTTTATTTAGTACTACTGTTACTTCCTTTTGCGCCTTCAAATCTGTGCATATATGTAAACTACAAGGTTAAACAACGATTAAAGGTACGTATATACTTTACGTATAATATTTATATTTGCATTTTTATGCAGTTTTACTGCAGTAAAATCATTGATAGACTTGGTGCGTAGAGCAATACGTACAGCTAGAAAGTTATTTTACACGCTGTTATCAGTTTCAATACCAGAAAATGCGTTAATTCTTAGAAATTTCGCAAATAACATCGACTCCTAATAAGTTTATGATTTATTTTAAGCACTGTTTATTTATTCATTACATCACCATTTTAATGGTTTTGTTTGTAAATAACAAGCTTAGTTTATAATCTTGACACGGATCTTATTATGCAACGCTGTTACTGGCCCTTAAGTGGAAAGTGACCTATTTATTTCAGTTGTTAGTTTGTTTTTAAAGAAAATATAAAAACCAACAAAGATATTGAACCCTTTCAGACCTGATTATTTTTTTTATCTTGTATAGTACATCTATATAGTATAAAATATAATAATAGATCTTACATATGTAATTGAATCAAAAAGAAAATTATATAATTAGGTATTTCTTATGTGTACAATTGAGGAAATCTGACATATATTATACAATAATATAGCTAATGAATTTATCTGCTTTTCTATGAAATAAACAAGTGTATTTGTATGTATTTTAATATTAAATAATATAATATATAAGTAAGAAAACATACACAAGTCATAATGCTGTTACAATTCAATTACAATATTTTTTCCCTTTTTATAGTTTAAATTTTTCAGCTACTTCTACTTTTTCCTGGTACTTTTTAAAAATTGTATAATCTATTGTGGACGCCAGGTCTGAAAGGGTTAATAAGCGCTTCCAGTTACTAAAAGATGTAAATGCAAGCGCTGGATTGGATTGGAAGGATGGCATCCTGGGAGCTTCTGTATGACATCCTAAGTACAAAAGATACCTATAATTATTTTTTATATACATTTTTAGAACTAATGGACCAAAACAATGATTACTACTACTGGGTTAAGGATGGCACTGGGACGGGCACAAAAGACTGGTCTGCCCGGAAGACCGAGAAGACCAATGCTGATGATATCGTAGACTATGATTATTTAGAAGACCAGAGCTACAGTTCTAGTGATGATAGTCCCATTTTGAATTATAAGTAAGTTTTTATAAATGATTTTGAATGGGTCAGGAAAAATTATCAAGAACGGGTTCTAGACTCAGCTTTACGCAGTGGAAGTTGGTGCGGGAGGAGTTCCAGCAAAATCTTTGCATCACTTACTAAAAGAATATACATTTATGGAACAAGACGGCATTAACAGAATCATACAGTATTTGGTTGGGTAGGGAGAGAAGTAGAATGGTGGATGGTGAGCATATTATCGCGCAATAAAACAAAAAGAAGAAGGCCTCCTTTTCTTAAACCAGCCTATTATAGGTCGCAAGCCCGAGACACCATTCTTCTCATCTCTTACCCACACACGATGAACCCGGAACCCGCAAATTTGTCTTTTTCCATCTGATTTAATCTGGCAATTATTTACATTTTTGAATCCTGTGATTTGTCTATAATAAAGTACCTGATCATAATAAAGTACCTAGTCGTATAAATAGTGCTCTGTTTTATTTTACAACTGTTATTATTCTAAGGTTTTATTCCATAGATAAATTTTAACCAATTGACTGTTTAATTAAATTATACTTTAATGCTGGGGTAAAACAGATGTTGATATATATTTTTAGGAGAGCAATTTGGTAGATAGGGGGTGTCTTGTTGCACAATCAAAAAAATTTACGCCTTTGTAAACCAGCCTGTAGTCGGCTGCAAGCCCGAGACACCATTCTTCTCTTATCTCTTTCTTACACATGATGGGCTTGGCACCCGCACGGTTAATCCATGGAATGTTCAGAAACTTGTATTCTTCTCTTCTTAAAGGCAGCCTTCTTTTGAAACCAGCCTATCAGGTCTAACACAACAGACCCGGCATCCCTACAGTAAATTGATGGAATTCTAAGAAATTTGTTTTCTCTTATCTTTTCGTTTTAGGTATATAGAGGAAAGTCATTATAAATGTTATTATATAAAGTGTGTGAGCGAGAGAACTATTACTTTATGCATGAAATTATTTAATTTTCCAGATACAATAAGTACAAACGTTTTGCTCCATATGTGCCAGTGAGCAGGACAGACATACCACTGTTAGGGGGGAGAGAGAGGGATAGAGAAAGAAGATGGTCTTTTGGTGTCCTGGCCAAGTTCTTCCTGTTCTGCTCGGCCATGATACTGTTCTGTGTACTTATGTATATACCAGTGTACAATAAAGTCAACGATGAAATACCTAAAGGTAAAATGAGTTTTTTTTTTTTATTTAGTATCTTTTCCCCGGTCTTCTGGAGCCTTGTATCTTGCGTTTCATGACGAGCTGCAGCAAGCTATACTTTTAATTGTGCTTGTTATTTTATTTTTTATTTTAAGTATTTTGTAAGTAGGCATAGGACAATAAATATAATGTATTCTGCGCTTATACATGTCAAAAAAATTATCAATATAACGAAAAGCTTATTTTCTGGGAAATAGCTTGTATTTGGAGCAGCACATTACAACCCATTATACATAATTATAATGTTAAAATTATAGCTGCTGTAAATAGGCATTGTCATATTATAAACTAAGACATACACAATTATAAAATACACCAAGGATTATAGCTGCTGTAAAGTGGCATTGTCATACTATATGCTTGATATGTCTCAAGTACTCTTAACTTTTTTAAGCTTCCTTAGTTTCAATATTAATAGTAGAATAATAAGACCATAAATTAATATATTGACCCCATGACTTGATCATGTGGTAGTGTGCCAAGAACACTTGCAGCATTCCCACGCTGCACAGCGATGCTGACGAAAAAACTGCCAGCCGTCTTGTCACATACATTATTAACCACCTGCTTCGACTGCTTCTTTATAGAACTTCTTAGCACTTGGCCATGATAATGACTTTGCATAGAAAACTTTATAGTTGTAGTTATAATTTTTAATATAATCGTAGTTATAAGTTGACACGGCCCCTTTACAGCCACGAATTGAAGTTTAATTTTAATATTTTATAATATTTAACATTATTGGCATTTATTTAATTTCATATTATTACGATTTTAATTTTAATTTGACTCGGCCACTGTACAGCCACGAAATTAATTAAATTTCATTATAATTAGAGATTATATTATAAATATTTTAGATTATAAGTTGACACAGCCTTTATACAGCCACGAAATTTTTTTTTTTTTATCATTTGACATTAAATTATAATTATTTAGATTGTAAGTTGACACGGCCTTTATACAGCTAAGAAATTTTTTTTTTTATCATTTGACATTAAATTATAATTATTTAGATTGTAAGTTGACACGGCCTTTATACAGCCACGAAATTATTATAGTTAGAAAATGTCTGTCCATGGTCTAACGATTAAGTCCAAGGATTTAGATGCAGAGATACCGCGTTTTATTCCTGGTCGGGACACAATAATTTGTTATTTGTATATCATGTATATATGATATGAATCACAGGCAGATAAATCTTATAATAATAAAATAACTGGGGGTTAGCCATTTAATTTAGCGAAACATTTCTGAACAGTTAATGTTTTCACCCTCTTTTTTAGGTATTGTAATTGGTTGGTCTACGCATGTGAATCGTGATACTAAGATATATGTACAGCCAAATAATGTAACCTTATTGCATGAGCCAAAGGATATATGCAATGAAAAACCACTATTTTTACTTATAATTGTTTGCTCATCAACCTACAACTTCGAACAGAGGGATGCCATAAGAAAAACATGGGCAAATTACCAAAACTATCAGAAAATGTCACAAATCTTCAATAAAGTTAGAGAAAATTATAAAAATTATAATTATACTTATGATTTATACCCGTTAAGTGTCAAAAATAATAGCAAACATAAACAAAAAAGATCCGTTGGTTTTGGCGCGCTTTTGCCGCATTTGGCTGAAACGTTCAAAGCCAAGATTAAGACTGAAAAAATAGCCAATGATGATGAGAATTTTCAGAATTTATTCTCAAATTTTGATATGAATAAAGATATGGATAATTATGAGAATTACGATTACGACACTAGTGTTATGAAAATCCCGCCTAAAGGCGATTTCGATGGCGAAAATGATATGTCAAATAACATAGAAAAAATAATGTCAATTTTACGTAACAATATGACAGACAGCACAGAATCTGACAATAATAATGATAATGAGGATGAAGAAGAAAGATTATTTAAGCTGGTATTCATTTTGGGATTGCCAGTAGAAGAAAAAAATGATACCAGCGTACAAAATAAAATTAATGATGAAATTGAAAAGTATGGGGATATAATACAAGAAGGGTTTTTGGATTCATATAATAATTTAACTTTGAAAAGTATTATGATGCTCAAATGGGTTGTTAATCACTGCCAGGATAGTGGTAAGTTTTTTTAATAATAATAATAATAATTAATTTTGAATGAGGCCTTCTTCCTCCAAGTCCTCTGTCTGCGGCTCTTCCATCGTTCCAGTCTGCTGCTGTCTTCGTCCCCTATTTCCCCTTTCGATGGTTTCACCGCAGACCCCTACTCCTCAGGTTGGGTCTGCTGCTGTTGGGTAGACTTTTGCTTCGCATGCTTGCATGATACGAGGCCAACGAGTGCCTTCAATCCATAGCCACGACTTAGACTTAGCCGTTAAGGCACAGTGTAAGAGAGACCTCCACTGTTGGACATGGGCCTTCCAGAACATATATCTTGAGAATTATTCGATATTCATAATTACATTCATTATTTCTATTTTTTAATATTAGTAAACTGCCTCCGTGGTCTAACGGTTAAGTTCGTGGATTTAGACTCGGAGGTACCGGGTTCGATTCCTGGTCGGGACACAAAAATATTTACTCATGTAAATAAATACATTTAAATAACATTTAATTTATTTGTGATATTTCTCTCCTTTGGTACGCTGGAGACATCGACGAGCTTGCCACTTGTCATGATTGGCCGGCAGTAAAGTTGGCTAAATGTGAATCCGCTTATTTATAAGCGTAGTTTCTGACCACCCCGAAAGGGAAATGGTCGTGACAATACTTTACTTTTACTAATATTAGTAAAGTTGTCAGTTCGAACCCCGGCATGTACCAATGAAAAATATACTTTTCTAACAACAGGAGGAGAAGAGCAAGTTAAATCGTCGGTCCCGGTTCCAACATGTGGAATTCTAATTGAGAGACCCTCTGGCTCTGGCCAGCGTGTCTGGTACCAAATTCTCCAGAAAATAGTATAGACAAGTTAAAACAAATTTCGCCTTCCAGAATTATCTGGAAAATTTGCTCCAGTCACGCTGGCCAAACGGATTGGCGAGAGTCCGATGACAATTTTTATGATAATTTATGAACGATTCCACAAGTTGGTATTAGTGGAACCGGGACCGACGATTGAACGTGCTCTTCTCCTCCAGTGTATTTTTCATTTTATATTTTTATACAAATATAACAATGGCAAGCTTACGATATTAGTTCTCCTTGAAAATCTAAATTGGCATTTGACATCATTGGCACATGCTTTCAACGAGAACAACAAATAGGTGGTAGGCGGACTGATGGTCCCAGTCTGCCGGGGAACTATCCACTTTTTTTTTTTTTTTTTATAAATACTAGCACGACATGTGACCCTGCGCCCACCTGATGGTGAGTGGCGCGCAGGGTCCATGAATGTTAGCAACTGGAATCAGACCCTTATGTTCGACATCAGTCCCTAACACTATGCCGGCTTAAACCCATGTAGAAGTTACCCAGTAAAGTGTATCCACACGTTTCGGGATCAGGTTCGAATTGCCGTCATGCCCAGTCAAGTCGGCATAGAGTTAGGAACCGATCTCAGTCATGAGTGTCAAATTCCTATTGCTAACATTCATGGACCTCGCGTGCTTACCATCAGGTGGCCGCTAGGTCAAATGTAATAGTATTGAAAAGAAAGTAAGGACTATATGACGAAGTCTATCGCTGTTTTATTAATTCCAGTACGATATATACTAAAAACTGATGACGATATGTTTATCAATACGCCAAATTTGATATCCACTTTGAAGAACAAATCCATGGAGTTTGATAAGAAGAAACTAGGAGAATCAGAAAAGGAATATTTACTTATTGGGGACCTCATTTATGGTGCTAGACCGGTTTCCGATAGTCTTAACAAATGGTAAGTCAAAGTCAAAAATTGCCCAATCATGGTCTTGTTCTTGTGTTTTTGCAAGACCACTCTTCAGGTGCGCCGGCCTTTGGACTAGTGAGCGGGATGGATAATACAGAAAGGAAGTGGCGAGAAAGAGACAGGACAAGGGTATAGGCCTAACAAATTAGGACGTCTGTTCATGCACCTGACGAATCACAATAACGCCTAACCATCCAAAATTGGTCGAATTACCGCGATCGGCGAGAACAAAGACCAATACTAAGATTAAACTATTTTATCCCAATTTGACTTAAAATGGTTATATATATTTTTGTGCTTTTGTTTGTCATTACTGTTTCGTGTCTGTCTTTTTTAGGGCTCAGGGGTAAAAATATTGAATCCTTAGTAGATGACTTAAAATATCTCCAAAACTACTTCTGTATACATTTTTTGATAAATGTTAGTAAATGTTTTTTTTTTTTTAATTAAGTCAAATTCAAAATATCTTTATTCACGTAAACCTATTACAGGCATTTATGAAACGTCATTAATTTAATGAATGATTCTACTCCTGCTAGTAGAAGACTAAGCAGCAAAATGGTCCAATAAGTAAGCTGTTAGCAGAAGACCAGCAGCTTAGCAAATTCCAGTGTCCTGTTAATGTTTAATCTGACTGAAAAAGGAATCTGCAAGGAAAACCCAGCTATATCAGATGTACAAAATAAAACATATACAGAACTGCACCGCAACGATCAATTAATAACCTTTTAAATTTAGTTATCAGTACCTATGATAATACAATACCTGGTACAGCAGTAACACACCAGGCAAGTTAGAATTATGGTAGACTACATGCCTATGTGCAACCCAAAAGTCGAAAAAAAAAAATTCGCACGACATGTGACCTTGTCTAATGGGTAAGGGGCGCGCGAAGTACATGAATGTTAGCAACTGGAACAACAAGATGCTTTTTCACACTTCGCTTAAAAAACTCCAAGTTATAGGAGTAGGGAAACAAACTGTCTGCTCCTCTTCCACATCTTTAGCGCGCGACAGATGGGATAGTGGCTACTGTACGTGAATCCATTCTTTGGCCTGTGCGTGTGATTCGGAAGCTCGATTTTACATTATTTCCATATATTTTACATTTTAGTTACGCCACATACATACATACATAATAATAATAATAATTCTTTATTTCGGTACAAAAACCATATCGTGTTAGTAACAATAAATTAAAGAAAACTATGTTAGTAATTAGTCTAAAATATACATACTAATTTATTTGTCCATAATTTTTGGAGCATGAAGCAGTGCTCATGGATATTAAAAAAAAAAAAAAATTGTGCCCATTATGAATTTTCGCGCGCGGTGGTGGCTCGGTTGTAAGAACGCGTTCCTTAAATCCTACAAAGGTCGGTTCGAACCCCCCGGCATGTACCAATGAGAAATACACTGTTCTTACGTACTGCAGTCATAGATTTACAACACCACCGTTCCCGTGAGGAGGAGAGCACGTTAAGCCGTCGGTCCCGGTTCCACTAATACCAACTTGTGGAATCGTAATAAAATTGACAATAAAAATTGACATCATATCCTCGCCAAGCCGTCTGGCCAGCGTGGCGAGTGTAGGTCAAATTCTCCAGATATATGTTCTGGAAGGCCCATCTCCAGCAGTGGAGATCTAGGGGCTGTAACGAATACATTAAGCCGTCATTATTAATTTGTCATTAAAAAGTGACATTACATCCTCGCCAACTCGTCTGGTCAGCGTGGCGAGTGTAGGCCAAATTCTCCAGACATATGTTCTGGAAGGCCCATCTCCAACAGTGTTCCAATAGGAAGCTGTGTTCTAGGGGCTGTAATGAATTCCTATATGTATATATATATATATATATCTATATAGATATATTCCGTTCCTGGACATTGTGCGCCACTAACTACCAGCTGGAGATAGGGTCACATGTATTGCAATTATGAAAGTTAACTAAGTTGTAAATTCCAGGTACAGTCCAAAATATATGTATTCTGGCAGAGTGTACCCTAGATATTTATCCGGGACAGGCTATGCCTTGTCCATACATGCTGCTAAGGCTCTGTATGACGCAGCATTAAGGACAGCCTATTTCCATTTAGAGGATATTTACATCACTGGTAAGTTTGTTGAGTATTGCACCTTGTACTTACTGCTCTCGTTGTCCCGAAGGTTTGACCGTCATAGAATGTCTAGCGGCATTAGGTCCGCCTTTGTACTTTGTCCAATTAAGTTTAAATAAATAAATAAGTGGCAGGGACTGACGTAATGGACAGATTGTCCTGTACTTCTTGCAAATAAACTTTCATTTGAATAATTTCATTAATGTTTATCATCTCATTCACTTCATTCATCTGATTCACTTCATTAACCTCATTTATCTCATTCATTTCATTTATCTCATTCACTTCATTCAGCTCATTTATCTTATTCATCACATTCAACTAATTCATATCATTAATTTCAGTAGTTCACCAACCTATCAGTGAACCCTTCTTCCCCAGGTCTCTGCGCAGCCCGAGCTCGTCCTCATATAAAGGCAAAAGATGACCCTGGATTTTCGTACCAGGTGCCTCCTCTATTGGAACCCTGTGCTGTTTATAGACATGTGACCTCACACCGCGTTCCCCTACACTCGCTGGACTGGCTTACGCGGGACCTCATGCAAGATCACACTGTCCATGTGTAATTATTTAAAAAAAAATTAAATCATTAATTATAACTTCTAGCAAACACCTAATCCTATTCCTAACTCATTTGTACTCAATCCCTAAACTATTTGTACCTAATTCATAACTTATTTGTACTCAATCCCTCAACTATTTGTACCTAATTTCTAACTTATTTGTACTCAATCCCTCAACTATTTGTACCTAATTCCTAACTTATTTGTACCCAATTCCTAACTTATATGTACCTAATTCCTAACTTATTTGTAAGCAATTCCTAATCTATTTGTACCAAATACACAAGTCTACAGCTAAATTGCAGTCATTAAACTCGTTTGTGATATTTATCAAATGGTAGCATTAATTATTTTTTATTTATGTTAATGCTGTTAATTTTACATTAATAAATCAAAATGAATAATTTAAATACAAGTAATCTACATTAGAATAAATTTAAATCCAAAAAAAAACTACATTTTATTTACAGATGTGAACGAATTCGTCTAACGAAGATTCGACGGGACAGAATGAAACCGAAAACGACGAAAAAATCTACGTTGAAAACTGTTCATCATTAATCCTCAAGTTACGTATTTTAATCCTTTATTTTTAATTTCCGAAAATTTAGCTATGTATGATTTTCACCTCCGAAAACAGGTTTTACAGGATTTCATAAGTACCCAGAAATATTTCAAAATAGGATGTAGTTAACAAAAAAATATCTAATCCACATTAATTTTAAGTTATAGGATATTAAAGTTGGAACTTAGATTAGTCCAAAATCCTAAAAAAGTCGGTTCAAACTCCGGCATGTACCAATAAGAAATACTTGAATACATTTGTCGTAAATCTATTCAAGTCAAAGTCAAAATATCTTCATTCACGTAAACCTATAACAGGCATTTATGAAACGTCATTAATTTAATTATTTTGAATGATTCTACTCCTGCTAGTGGAAGACTAAGCAGCAAAGTGGTCCAATAAGTAAGCTGTTAGCAGAAGACCAGCAGCTTAGCAGATTCCAGTGACCTGTTAATGTTTAATCTGACTGAGAAAGGAATCTGCAAGGAAAACTCAGCTATATCAGATTTACAAAATAAAATGTACAACATCACAATTTACCGGTTCCACTAATACCAACTTGTGAAATTGTCATTAAATTTGACATCAGACCCTCGCCAACCCTTTGACGAGTGTAGGCCAACTTCTCCAAAAAAATCTAAAAGGCACATCTTCAACAGTGGAGATCTAGGACTCTGTTGGAGATAGGCCTTTTTGAACATATATCTGGAGAATTTAGCCTAGACTCGTCACGCTGGCCAGACGGGTTGGCGAGGATCTGATGTCATTTTTTATTGACGATTCCACAAGTCTCACTATCCTCCTCACGGGAACGGTGGTGTTGTAAATCTATGACTGCAGTACGTAAGAAAAGTGTATTTCTCATAGGTACATGCCGGGTGGGTTTGAACCGACCTTGTAGGATTTAAGGATCGCGATCTTACAACCGAGCCACCACCGCGCCATAATGATATTTATTCTGTTAAATTGTGGATTGGATCCTTTTTGCGTAACTGAATCCACTTACTGTATTAAATATAACGCGAAAATATATATTTTTTCAATAAATTTAAACTTAGGAAAAAATCTTATGAATTAATAAAAAAAAATATTTAATAAGAGATTATGATTCTCATTTCTTGCATTTTTCTTTTCTTTTTTAATATTGAAAAAAAAAATACAATTTGTTTTTATTCATGAATATTTATAGTGTTGCCCAATCTTGGTCTTGGTCAGTACTTTATCAAGCAATGCAAGTTTTTTTTTTTTTTTTTTTTAAATTTTGCTTAAATTTTTTTTCAATTGTAACTGTGTCATCTATGTCTTTGATGTGGAACAAACATATTTTTTTGCCATACGTTTCGGAATCAGACTCGAATTGCCGTCATGTCCAGTCAAGCCGGCATAGTGTTAGGGACTGATGTCAGTCATGAGTGTCTGAATCCAGTTGCTAAGTCAAAGTCAAAATATCTTTATTCACGTTAACATATGACAGGCATTTATGAAAAGTCATTAATTTAATTATTTTGAATGATTCTACTCCTGCTAGTAGAAGACTAAGCAGCAAAGTGATCCAATAAGTAAGCTGTTAGCAGAAGATCCGCAGCTTCGCATTGCTAACACTCATGGAGCTCGCGCGACACTCAGGTGGACGCAAGGTCAAATGTGCTAGTATAAAATTAAAAAAATCATATCAGTACATCTTGAGATAGTAGTTTGCGGACATACACTAGAGTCTCACAAGAAATAAAAAACATTTTTTGTTAGTGAATAGGATAGAAATGGTTGTGAATAAAAGTGCCAAAACCAAGACTTCGCAACACTAAACATTAATAATGATAGATCTGCCAAAAAAAATTAAAAGCTTTAATTTTTAAGATCATTTTTTTTGCTATTTATTGAACTTTAAAGATCTGATTTTTGAACTTTATTTAATTTATTATTTAAGTTTTAGTTAAGAATTAATTTTATGTGCAATACTGTTGAGGGCATTAATACTTATTGATTAATTTATTTTTAAATTTAACTAACATAATTTGTGCCATGATTTTTTTTACTTTACTTTCCATTTTTATATATTTTTTTATGTGATAAATTCTGTATGGCTTTTTTAGTTAAAAAAAATACAGATTTTATTTGTTTTAAGATAAGTGTCATGTTTAAAAATATATAGATTTACGATCACAAACGCCATCTAGTGAGTAATTTGTCAATCATTAAAAAACTAGGTGCGTTAATAAAAAAAGTACAAATACATGAGTAAATTTAATTGATATAATTTAAGCGAAATGAGTGTGAAACTTCTAGTTTCTGAGCCAATAATATATTCAATATTTTTTTTTTATATAACTATATTTAAGGACTTTAGTTTGAGCCGACACTTATGATCAAAAAGAAAGAAAAATTAATTTATTGCCGTCACAAAATGTCTGGCGTTCTCTCTTGAGCTTGGGAGAAACTACGCTTGGCGTCGGGTGACCCTTTTTTTTTGCTCAAAGGATCAGCCTCGCCGTTCAAGCAGCAGTGTCCTCGGCACACTACGCCCATTGGACGGTTATAATTTTAGTTTTATTTGTATAAATATATATACATATAAAAAAATATTTACTGCGTGGAATTTATTAAAGAGCAAATTTTTAATATTATAATCTAGAATAAAAATAAAGAACTACGTATTTTTTATTTTAATTATTCAGTAATAACATCTTAAGTTACGGTGCAGATAAGTTTTCCTAAAAATATCGCAACTCATACTGAGCCTAGTCAAGTAGGTAGCGGGAGGTCGACGATCGCGCGAACTTTGACTTACGTAATTCTTTTTCTCTCTATTTCGTCTCTAGGCTGTGAGCGAGATTTATTAATATTAACACTTTATAGCGTTTATATTTATTACGATGGATAATAAAATTTCCAGACGCGGCCTTATTCACCATGCAGTAGTGTTTTGTTTTTCGGATCATCATCAGCCTGAATCTCTCCACTGCTGGATGTAGGCCTCCCCTCTTAACGCGATCTTTCGCTACCCTCATCCAAACCCCACCTTTCTTTAGGTCACCTGTTCATCTGGCGGGGGGTCGTCCCACTCTGCGTCTTCCCGTACGTGGTCTCCACTCTAGAACTCGTTTGCCCCATCGTTCGTCGGTTCTGCGGAAGATGTGTCTGGCTCTTGCTAATTTTAAAAGCTATGTCAATAACTTTTGTTCTCTGACGAATATCAACGTTTCGAATTCTATCCATTAGAGATATACCAAGCATAGCTCTTTCCATGGCTCGCTGAGAGACCTTGAATTTATGGACCAGACCCACTGTTAGTGTCCACGTCTCTGCTCCGTACGACATTACCGGGAGGACGCACTGGTTAAGGACCTTCGTCTTCAAACATTGTGGTATGGACGATGAGAGGATGTGTCGGAGTTTCCCGAATGCCGCCCATCCTAGCTGAATGCGTCTGTCGGCTTCTTTGCTAAAGTTGTCTTCTCCTAATTTGATAGTCTGCCCGAGGTAGACGGATTTTTTCGGATAATTATCTTTATCTTTTTTATCCTCAATTTGAAATAAATATTTGCTCTTTTGACTATTACACGCGGTATAATGAGGACATTTGGATGATACAGAAAATCCCATGCTGGGATGCTTTTTGAGTTAGCAACATGTGTTATTTAAAATTACATTTGAAACCAATATCTGAGCAAAAAGATAAACGTTTGATATCTTATTGATACAGAAACTGGAATTTATAGTATTAAAATTAGTTAAAAAAAGATAGTCTTTTTACATTTTTTTATATCGTAGTATCGGATTTTTTATTATTATCTTTTTATTCGGAGTAAAGTACAAAGATTAAAAAATAAAATAAATTAAGAACTAAATTATAAAAACTAAAAATTAATAAATAAAATTACGACTATTCGATAGGCGTAGTAAGCCGAGGACACTCGCTGCGTTCCCCCGCTGAACAACGAGGGTGACCCTTTGAACAAGATATTCTCTACTCAAAGGGTCACCCGTCGCCAAGTGGAGTTTCTTACCAAGCTCGCGGGAGAACACAAGAGCCTCCTCGAACCACGGGCCCATCGTTTCAACTGCAAATGGAATGAAATGGTGATTGATGATGATCTCCGCGTACTTGTTGCGCTTAAGGCGTGCGGCTGATTCTGCAGCGGCCCCAGGTTTCTTATGGCTGGATGTCACATGTGACTGACAGAGTGTGTCAACACATGTGGCATCCCAAACAAGTGCGCGGCCTCTAGTATATGGAATTAATGACATCCCGTCCGGACGCCTACCATCATTTCTAACTATCCCCGATGGTTCGAGGATGCAGGGGATATTAGCAGTTGTAAGCGCCCTTTACAGGATGTCATTAATAGCATGATGTCTTGAGATTCTGCCGGCACTTTTTTGACAGCATAAGGCATGGCGGCCTAGTAGTAGACAATGCCACCGCAAAAACAAATATGTTGACCGGATACCTTGCAGCCCAGTCTTAAGGCTACAGGTATTGCGGAGTGTGCTGCCGTCTAGCAGCGTGCCTGTATAGGGAGAAGGTATAGCACGTAGCCAGGCACCAGCCTCGCTCACACAAGATGCTCGTAGACGAGCCTCTTCCGTTATAGACAACCTAGGTAATGACTTATACATTTTTATTGTAATGGGACGGTCCCAATCCTTTTGTGATGCTTTTAAAGAAGGTGATACGGGTGGTAGGTCTTCTGATGATAAAGTTTCCACAAGGCAAGAGCCTCTTGTTCTCGGTGGAATTCATCAATGTTACAGGATGTCTTTGATAAAATTGTGGTACAGAGAGATTTTGTAGAATTAATGGAGCAGAGATGAGCAGGGACAGTAAGATCGGATATTTTTCTAATTCCTAAGCCGGCGAATTTAACTGGAAGAGATGCTTGGGTAAATTGGTCGCAAGTGAGGCTTATATTTAAGATTGTTTCGAGCGTTATTTTTAAATGATTGTCTATGTTTGTAGTCAGTCCCTTTCTGGCTCTTGCAATAGAAAGACTTACTGCTTCACGGATAACACCAAGGACTTTGTCATGTCGGCGTGAGTAATAGCCCTTTTCAAGAAGAGTAACGCACCCTACAAGTGTGTGTCTAGCAGTTCCTATGGCAGCACCATACAATTTACAGTTTTTTTCTGTACCTTTTTTTTTACCACATTACTCTGGTCCGGGAGGGACATTTGAAAAGCGTTTAGCGTAGCAACGCCGGAGACCAATCGTACATTAGTGTGCGCCACTTTAGGGCTGGAGGGATGCAAAAATCGCATTCTACTTCTAGATTTATCGCGTGCACATATTCATGCTCTTCATCTTTCCTGAGGAAGGATTTTATAACCTCTTTGTCACTTTCTTTTTTCTTCCAGCCAATGCTTATTTTGTCAGTCTGGGCACCTGTCATGAATTTCTTGAAGAATAGTAGTTTCGGTTCCATATCTGATACCAGAGGGTCTTTTGGAAGGGATGACATTGTATGAGCTGTAATATATGTTTAAATTGTCCGTAATTTTATTATTATTGATTAATAGGCTCGCAGCGCATTACTGATATGCCTATATCAAGCACTGGTGTAAAGTTTATTAAATTGTCAGTTGTCACCATAGTCTATTTCGATTGTCACTAGCCACTTGTCCAGTTTGTTTTTAAAAGTGTTTACAGTTGAGGACTTTAATATGTCTTCTGGTATTTTGTTCCACATTTACAACTCTGTTATTCATGAAGTGATATTCTATATTTGGATTGCTGGATTTTCTCATTGGCTTCACTCCGTGGTCACGACGGGGAAATATCATTGTGTTAAACCTAAACATTTTGGCTAGGTGGGGGCAGTTATACCTTCCTGTTAGAATTTTAAATGTCTCAATTATATCTTCCCTCATTCTGCGATCCCTGAGACTTGTAAGCTTCATATATTTAAGCCTCTGTTCATATGACTTCTTCCTCAAGCAGTGTGGTTTTATTCCCTATTAGGTATTTTGAAAAATCTTTGCAATGATTGGATTGTTAAGCTGCTATGTTTTTAAATTGGAGAGTTGATGTGTTATACCTTAGCTTGGCTTTAAGACGCCATAATTGATTATGGCGTTGTTTTGTATTAAGATCATAGTGATTCGTAGAAACCCGGGCCGGCATAGCGAGGACGGTACAACTTTGGCACAATGTGCTTATTTCTATTAATTATAAGTTTAAATCGTAGATTGAAACTAAAAAAATAGATGTCTGTCTTTTTGTTTTAATTGTGACAGCTATAAAGTGATACTTGTAAGAACAGATAACATGTTAACTGACCTACGTCGATGCGACAAATAATTGTAAAAATACACTTTTTGTATAAAACTTGGGTCTCTAACCAATATGAAAGCCAAAACTGTACATATCAAATGACATTTTAAAGCTGTTTAATTTTGTTAGAATACTCAGTTTAGCCCTATTCTGTTACTTAAGCGCCAACGTTATATAGTGGAATCCCTCAAATAACGGAACCGTCAGTGTAAACCGCTATTACAATTGGTATTCTCGTATAAAGGTTTCCACTACAGTGTGCTTAGTGTAAAATGCAAGTTTCGGAAAACGTAACTGCTGTAGTTACGTTTTTTTGTTTTACATTGCGTGTTTACAAGTTTGGCTATAATAACAGGCAATGAACATCGAAAATTCTGTAAAAAAACTACTACTATAGTTGCGTTTACGAAACTTCACTGTCACACTAGGCAAACAGATGACAGCAAAATAACGTTACGATGCGTTCATTTAAAAAAAAACTTATATATGTATTTGCTATATTTTTGATTTATTACATAAATATATAATCTTAGTTTAATTGAAATAAACTTTAATATAAATTCGCGGCGGACAATTTAAGTATTTAATTCACGTTTTCCCAATGATTTTGAAGTTGCAACCCCATGGGTGAACTTTGAAATAGTGGCAAACGCTATTTTGACGTAAGGTCGGCTATGATCGGAGAAACTCGGGCTGAAAGTAGTAGTAAATAACAGAATTCACTATTTTGACAATCTAATGTTTGCGACTAAGTTACAGAATAGGGCTTCTGGAACCATTCTTAATACTTAGATATAATGTCTTATGTGATTTGTTATCAATAAAATTGACAAAATGCTTAAAAAAAAAACAGGTTTCACTCGATATAGATATAATGCAAGAAATGCAATGCTAGAAAAACATCAAATTCGGCAACATTAACAATTTGATCCTCATTAACTCATAAAAAATAAATAATATCTTACATCAGACATGGCTGTATGGACTAGATCCCTTTGCCTTCCCTAACATCTCATTCACATCCAACGGGAGAATAGAAACAAAAAGTATTCCTTCGCGCCATTTTGCACGGATATATCAAGTGCAAGATTTTGTTTTGTAAATTACTTTAATGTGGATATTGCTGGTCAAAAGTGTTGTTATTTTGTTTAATAATGTGCTACAAAGTAAATAATTATGGAAACGATGAAGTTTACTTAATAAATGGGACAGAAGTTGCAATTTGTTTTTGCTGTTTTCCCGCGCTGTGATGTCTCATATACCCGACGTGTTTTGTCGATATTGACGGGAATTACTCCATCAAAAGCATTAAATTCTGAACCCAAATTATGAACTCTGTTATGAATAAATTACGTGTTTAGGGCTAATGTATTCTGTACAATGCCTTTAAATAAACTTAAAAAAACAATATACTGTTTATTGAAGACTTTGCGTTTCGTTATGCCCAGTATTTTAATAAATCTATTTAAGAATAAATATTTAAACAAACGGGTGCTTTAAAATCTAATAATTATATAGCATTGTAAATTATGTATTAAATGGCATTCATATGTTAATGGTTAATGCTTGAACACATTAACAACAGAGTCCTTTCTTAGCAATCCATGGGTTGAGAAGAATAATATTTACCCAAATAAAAAAAATATACATGTTTTGTCGAATCGGCGAAGGTTATGGTCTGGTCTAATATCTTTATACCCAGATCAAAAGGATTAGTGATTTGTTTGTTTTTTTTTTTATTAAACCATTAATGGATAGGTTTTTATTCATATATTCACATTATAGGCCTTATTAAATTGTTGTAGTAATTGTTAATAGTTTGACGGTGGTTTATTCTCAAAATTAACATATAATAATTGTTACTATTCATAGTTAGGTTGTCTTTCTAAAAGGCAGATTTTTATGCAAAACTCACGATGCTAGATTCAATCGAAGTTACGCCAGCTTGGTACGGCTGGTGTCTGTTGCTTCCATTCTCGGACCTCGTGTACCGTTTACTACCACTATGTTTTGTATTAAATTATTTAATTCATTAAAAGACGGGTGTTGAAGAACCCAGTTCGATTTTTTGCGAACATATCTATATTTTATTCATCGCCATCTCTGTGTCAATTTTCGTATCTAACGGGTGTCCCAACAACAGCGCCGGATTTAAATTTGCCGCAACTTTGTTAATCGGAGTTGTACGATGTCATTTTTCTGACAGTTGTCACGTACAGACCACGCAATTTAAAAAATGGAGAAGTATTCAAACCAACACTTATTGTAGAAACACATTATAAAAATGGTGAAAGTTTTGCGAAAACAGTTCGTCAATTACGGTACGTCAAGTTTTCGTCGCAATAATGCGCCAGTGCGGCGTTTAGTCGCAATAATGCGCCAGTGCGGCGTTTAGTCGCAATAATGCGCCAGTGCGGCGTTTAGTTGCAATAATGCGCCAGTGCGGCGTTTAGTCGCAATATGCGCCAGTGCGGCGTTTAGTCGCAATAATGCGCCAGTGCGGCGTTTAGTCGCAATAATGCGCCAGTGCGGCGTTTAGTCGCAATAATGCGCCAGTGCGGCGTTTAGTCGCAATAATGCGCCAGTGCGGCGTTTAGTCGCAATAATGCGCCAGTGCGGCGTTTCATTCCAAAGTTTAAGACCAAAGTTACGCTAATAGGTCAAATGATCATTGTTCGTCGTAATCCTTGTCGGTCACTCACACTAAGGGAATCTGTGAAAACTTCCATTTCGCATCGTGGACAACAATTACACATTTCCAGAAGCACTATGCAACGAATTTTGGTAAAAACTTCCTCCGTGTTCTAGCGGTTAAGTCCGTGGATTTAGACTCGGAGGTACCGGGTTCGATAGGAATCGATAGGAGGTCGGGACACAAAAATATTTATTAATGTAAATAAATACATTTAATTTATTTGTGATATTTCTCTCCTTTGGTACGCTGGAGACATCGACGAGCTTGCCACTTGTCATGATTGGCCGCTTGGAATCCGCTTATTTATATGCGTGGTTTCTGACCATCCCGAAAGGGAAGCGGTCGTGATGATTCTAATTTGCATGCGACAAGGTTTAATTGTTGCAAGAAATCAAGCTTTTTTTTCTTTAAAATCAAATCCGGCGCTCTTGTTGGGACACCCTATTTATTTATTATATTGTCAATGTTTTTTTGTAAATTCACGTTTAATTAACAGACAAGGAAATACCTACATAAAATAAAACTAATTAAGTACTTGTTTATGGCTAAAAATTTTGTCGCCACGAGTTAATAATTTTATCACATCAGCCGGGGCTTGTGGTTTTGACAGGTTTTTGCGGTAGAAACTGGGTTTGAGAGCCCGTCAAGGCAAGATTCAAAAAATACCATGCTAGCCGGGCTGGTCGGCGCAGACATTACGTGAAGTTTAATTAACCAATCTTTGTAAATTTGCAGTTTTCCAGTGCCTAATTCTTGACAATTTCTAACTATTATCCAATATATCAGTTTGTTATGATCGTAGAGCAGTGTTGGATTAAAAAAAAACTAATTTTATATAAGTATAGTTTTATATTGTTTGTGTTCTGTAATTTATAGTGCAAATGTTAGAAAGGGCTCCAAAATGAAATCTAGAAGGTTTGCCCTTATTATATGAGACTATAGTGTTAACTTAAAAAAGAAGAGACAAAAAACAGTTGAAATAACTTTAAATGGCCGCCATGAAAATTTTAAATATAGCAGATCCGTCACTGTTCTACGATCATGACGAGTTGTATATCTTTCTTACTATAAGCTAAGCTCGTACTACGAATTTTAATTATTGCGAATAAGAATTGCCAATCTGTGAATTATACTATATAAAAACACATATATAAAATATATAAATCTATATAGATATAAAGTCATCTAAACTACAGTAATAAATTTACAGGAAAAATAAATATGTATATTTAAAAAAAATGAACAAACAACCGAACCACAGGCACAGGTCAGAATTTGCACCCACATACCGTAGTCACCATCCCTTCGCGTATGTACAAAAGAGATTGCCCAAAGCCAGGCCCCAACTTTATTGCAGCGTGCGACAACTAAATACAATTCAATAATCAAAACAATTAATTGTGTTTTTTTAAATTTTAATTACAACATCTCTTTTACCCCAGCATTAAAATATTATTTAATTAAATAGTCAATTGATTAAAATTTATGTATGAAATAGTTACAAAGCACTATTTATACGATTAGGTTCTTTATTATGGATCAGGTACTTTATTATAGATAAAACACTGGATTACAAATCGGCGGGATCGAAACTATGTAATTATTAACGTAAAAAAAAGTTTTTGTCAATTGTCGTTATGCTAGGGTTAAATAAATAAAATTAATTACAGATTATTAATTTATTTATTATTAATTTAATTATTAATTACACATATTTTGTGTAACCTCTTTTTCCATTCTTTTTTTTGTATGATCATTATTGGAAGACACTGTCTCCTGTTATACAGCACAGCTCATGCAGGAGACAGGGTTCACCATAACGAAACAACATTATTTTGTGTTAATAAACGATTTGTATTTGTATTTATTTATTTATCATAAAATCACAATATATTAACTATTAAATAAAAAATAATGGCACGAGAATATTTTATTGGGCTCTTTTCTCTAAAAACAAATGGGCATTCTCATTTGGGGACTCGTACATCTATCGCACAATAAAGATGTGGAATGCTCTTCCAGCCTCTGTGTTTCTACTTTCCAATAACCTGGAGTCCTTCAAGCGAAGTGTGAAAAAGCATCTAGTCAAGCCGGCATAGTGTTAGGGACTGATGTCAGCCATGAGTGTCTGACTTCAGTTGCTAACATTCATGGACCTTGCGCGCCACTTACCATCAGCTGGGCGCAAGGTCTCATGTCGTGCTAGTATAAAAAATATATCTAAAACTTGATTTTACTATGCCGCGCGCATCAAAAGAGCAAATATATTTTTTAGGCTTTAGGTGTCAATGTCACCTATTAAAATAAAAAAGGTCACTTTTTTCAAAGATAAACACTTTTAAAAACAAACTGGACAAGTGGCTAGTGACAATCGAAATAGACTATGGTGATAACTGACAATTTAATAAACTTTACACCTGTGCTTGATATAGGCATATCAGCAATGCGCTGCGAGCCTATTAATTAATAATAAAAATAATTTTCCGAAAAACAAAACTACTACAAGACAACCACTAAATAATTAATAATACATTAATAATCGCAATGATTAAATTTCGTATTACGCACAGACTTGGGACAAATATTTGCCAACAATATTAATTATTCTTGGACCTCGTATGCCTTTTACCATTAGGAGGGCGCGGTGTTGACTAGCGTTGTCCCTAGTCTAAACTGTGACAAATGGATATTTAATGTGAAAACTGTGACTCCAAAAACGACTAGTCGTCCGAAAGTTCGCATATATTCCTTTTTAGCAGCCGTATCTCATTACATAAGCTCAAACGTTATGTAATAAATCCGTTAACTATATACCGTGTGACTATTCTTTTAGATTAATATGTGATTCTATTGATAGAAACGGCGCAGTGGTGGCTCGGTTGTAAGAACGCGTTCCTTAAATCCTACAAAGGTCGGTTCAAACCCCCCCCGGCATGCAGCACGTTAAGCCGTCGGTCCCGATTCCACTAATACCAACTTGTGGAATCGTTTATTAATTGTCATAAAAAAATTACATCAACTCCAACACCAAGCCGTCTTGGCCAGCGTGGTGAGTGTAGGCCAAATTCTCGAGATATATGTTCTGGAAGGCCCATCTCCAGCAGTGGAGGTCTAGAACGCTGTGTTCTAGGGGCTGTTATGATTATGATATGAATTGGCTATTTTATAATTAAGTTTTTATGGAAAAGCCGATTTTTTTTTAGATAAATATTTCTCTATCAATAGAATCAAATCTAAAGTACGAGCATACAATGTCAACCCGTATATTGACGCTGTTATAGTTAATATTTGTACGGAAACTGTCAAGATCGAGCGCTATTAGAGTTCAGAATTGTTATTATTATTAACGCTTTTGCATCCCTCTCGCTTGCACAAACCAATATTTTCCAAGATTACTCAAGTCAATTTTTATATAATTTTGGATTTTTACGGACAGTTATATTAACCATATATTTGTTATAATAAGAGGGAAATCGTTATATTTTGCTATTTTTCCCTGTAAAAAATTAGGTACGTAAAATTGAAAATACGAGGGGCGTTCAAAATATTCTCGGTATTGATACGTTACAACCTCTTTTATATATATATTTGTTACTGGCCGCTAAGATTCATCCATTGACATTAAAAAAAAGTAAAATTGGAACCGAGATGTTCTTTTGTTTTTCTGCAATTGCCGAACAAACATGAACACCATGAGCGAATTAACAATTTTAACGAAATTAGAGCACCGATCCGTCATAAAATTCTTGACAAAACAGGGTAAAAATCAAAAAACCATAAAAGAGGAAATGGATTGTGTTTACCGTGAGTCTGCTCCTTCTTTATCTACTATTCAAAAATGGTCAAGCGAATTTAAGCGTGGAAGGGAGAGTATTGAAGATGACCCTAGACCTGGCCGGCCTGTAGTGGCTACCTCACAAGAAAATATTGATAAAGTGGAAAAACTTATATTGGAAGATGGCCGAGTGAAGGTAAAATCTATAGCTCAAGTAACCAATCTCTCTATTGGTACCGTACATGACATTATACATGACCATCTTAATATGTCAAAAGTAAGTGCAAGATGGGTTCCGCGAATGCTGACGCTTCTTCAAAAGGATATGCGTGTGGCTTGCTGTTCAGATTTTATCGACCTGTGTGGTGAAAATCCCGATGAGGTGCTGCAAAAAATAGTTACTGGAGATGAAACCTGGGTTCATCATTATGACCTAGAGAGCAAACAGGAGTCCATGCAGTGGCACATTAAGGGTTCAGCTCATCCCAAGAAGTTCAAGGTAATCCCGTCAGCTGGCAAGGTCATGGCCACAATATTTTGGGATTGTGAAGGAGTTTTGCTTATCGATTATAAAGAAAAAGGTGTAAATATCACAGGGCAGTACTACGCTAACGTTATACGTCAATTAAGAGATGCGATCAAAGAAAAGAGGCGAGGAAAGTTAACCAAAGGTGTTCTGCTTCTGCATGACAACGCCCCTGTCCATACTGCTCATATTGCCAAGGCAGCTATTGTTGAATGTGGGTTTGAAACTGTTACTCATCCACCCTATAGTCCGGACTTAGCCCCAAGCGACTTCTTTTTGTTTCCCAATCTTAAAAAGGATCTGCGTGGAAATAAATTTTCTGACGATGAAGCGTTGAAGACGGCCGTGGAGGAGCATTTTTACACCAAAGATAAAAAATATTTTTATGAGGGATTAAAAAAAATAATTGATCGATCTTATAAGTGTATGAACATAGGGGGGGAGTATATTGAAAAATAAAAATATCAAACTTTTCGTACTTGTTTGTTTTTATCCACATACCGAGAATATTTTGAACGCCCCTCGTATGTCTGAAAGGTGAGATGGATGCAAAATCATTGAACGCTCTTTGAAATAATAAATTATGGCATACGGCTACTGGTAATGAGGATTTGTGATATTTTATTATTGCCAGAACCTCGGTAGTATCGTGATAGTAATGACATCCAGTTAGTTAAACGGCATTGTATTTGTAACTTAACAATTATCGATTAACCGACATTTTTCAATTACATCAATATCCATTTTTCTCTGCTCAATTGTATTACTCTCAAAATTTTCTCTCAAAATAATAGGTTTTACAAAAAAATGTGATAAATAAAATAAAACCCATTCCGTCTTTATTGTTTGTTTTTTATTTATCTACATGTCCTCATCATCACAGCTCCTAAAAGACGTCACATCACAGCTCCTAAAAGACGTCGCATCACAGCTCCTAAAAGACGTCGCATCACAGCTCCTAAAAGACGTCGCATCACAGCTCCTAAAAGACGTCACATCACAGCTCCTAAAAGACGTCACATCACAGCTCCTAAAAGACGTCGCATCACAGCTCCTAAAAGACGTCGCATCACAGCTCCTAAAAGACGTCGCATCACAGCTCCTAAAAGACGTCGCATCACAGCTCCTAAAAGACGTCACATCACAGCTCCTAAAAGACGTCACATCACAGCTCCTAAAAGACTTCGCATCACAGCTCCTAAAAGACATCACATCACAGCTCCTAAAAGACGTCGCATCACAACTCCTAAAAGACGTCGCATCACAGCTCCTAAAAGACATCACATCACAGCTCCTAAAAGACGTCACATCACAGCTCCTAAAAGACGTCGCATCACAGCTCCTAAAAGACGTCGCATCACAGCTCCTAAAAGACGTCGCATCACAGCTCCTAAAAGACGTCGCATCACAGCTCCTAAAAGACGTCGTATCACAGCTAAAAGACGTCGCATCACAGCTCCTAAAAGACGTCACATCACAGCTCCTAAAAGACGTCACATCACAGCTCCTAAAAGACGTCGCATCACAGCTCCTAAAAGACGTCACATCACAGCTCCTAAAAGACGTCACATCACAGCTCCTAAAAGACGTCACATCACAGCTCCTAAAAGACGTCACATCACAGCTCCTAAAAGACGTCGCATCACAGCTCCTAAAAGACGTCACATCACAGCTCCTAAAACACGTTGCATCACATAATAGGTATTATCTTGTCGTGTGTGGTTGCTTCAGTCGATGACATACGTTAAACGTGTCAGAAGATCATCAGCCTTTATCCAACTGACCGTTACTCTAATGGACTACGGAATAGTAAAGTATTATGACGACCGTTTCCCTTTCGGGGTGGTCAGAAACCTTGCGTGGTTATAAAGAAGCGGATTCACATTTAGCCAACTTTACTATAGGCCAATCATAAAAAGTGGCAAAAATTCGATATAAATAAATATTGTGACCCGACGAGGAATCGAACCCAGTACCTTTGAGTCTAAATCCATGGACTTAACCGGAGGCAGTTATTAGTAAAAGTATTGGAAAATGATAAAGCAGCATTCAAGAGCTGTGTTGGCTCGATTTTAAAAACTTAAATCCAAAAGTCAGGGTTCGAACCCGGGCATGTACCTACGAGTATCAATATCTCTGTTAACTTATTTTTCTCATAGATATACAACACCACTGTTCCCGTGCACTTTAAGCTCTCTGTCCCGGTTCCACTAATTCGGTTCAACTTGTCTATCAAATTCTCCAGATATATATTCTGGGATTTCCAACAGTGGAGGTTTAGGTCCAGGTGGTGGAAACTTAGTACAAGCAATTGACAAATTTCGGTTCACATAAAAAGTGGCGCCACCTAGTAGACGGTAGGTGGTACTAAATTTAATGTTCATTCATTCATCAGTTCAAACAATTCATTTATCATGTCGGCCATTGTTGCCAAAGAAACGAACTATACAACTTTAGTAAAAAAGTGAAATTTATATTTATTGTGTAAGATTTAGTAGGTACCTGTATGTATCGTATGGTAAACTACACACATCAAAAGTGTCTAGGGATCAACATATATTTTTGCAATAACTTTTCTCCTGATTGATATTCATTAAAATTTTCTTTAAGGATTGATCAAATAAAATGTTTTCGTTTGTCTACAGTAACGATAAACCAAGTCACCTTTGCATTAGTAAAAAAATTGCCATTTTCCTAATAAAGGGATTTTTGACATTTGAACCACTAACATTAAAGTTCGAAAAAAAGACTGAAATAACAGTTTTTTTTTAAATTTTATTGGGTAACTTAAACAATTAATAATCCGTGTTTCTACCGCGAACACTAACAACACAAGAACATCGGTTTGGCATACTCAAAATGAGTTCATCCAAATCACGCTGTGGAATGGCCGCCCATGTTCGTTGCAACAACAAAAAAAGGTCTTCTTGCGACTGGATACCCTCCATATTCGGCAGAGCTCTTCTCTGAAGAATATCCCATGCATGCTCAATCGGGTTCAAGTCTGGCGACTGAGCAGGCCAGGGCAGGACATTGATGTTAGCTGCGACGAGAGTCTGTCTTACAACTCTTGCGGTGTGCGGTCGTGCATTATCATGCATTAACTGAAATAAGGGACCGATATGCACTTGTAGAGGAACGATGACGTCTGATACAACCGTCTCAGCATAAATTTGAGCGTTGAGGTTGCCTCTGATCCAAATCAACTCAGTTCTTCCGCCGATCGAAATACCCGCCCATACCATGATGGTTCCACCACTATAAGGATGGACTTCCTGGCAGGATTTTAATCGCTGTTGGCGTCCAGGGGTTCTCCAGTGTCGTATACGTCTTGTATCCGGCCTCATACCAAAACGAGACTCATCAGAAAAGCACACGAAACGCCATTGTTCTTCTGTCCAATTTCTGTGTTCAAGAGCCCATTGATATCGAGTCCTACGATTGTGCATTGCTATAGGTGGTACCCGTAGCGGTCTTCGGGAATGAAGGTTCACTTCATGCAAGCGGTTTCTGACTGTTTGGTCGCTAATTAAGTTCCCTGAAGAGCGATGAAGGCTCACGGCTAACATCATGGCGGTTATTGTTGGAGTTCTTCGAGCTGTGATTTGAATGTATCGGTCTTGTCTCCGTGTGGTGCAGCGATACCGTCCTCCATGGCGCTCAGCCACGGTACCAGTGGTTCGGTAACGTGTCCAAAGTCGACTGATAACACTCTGACTTGTATTCAGAGCTAAAGCCACAGTACGTTGCCGGGAACCAGCTTCTATGATTCCCACGGCTCTGATCATTTCTTCCCTGCTTAAATGACGTCGCCGCTCCATAATAACGTTGGTTTTAATCAGTAGTAGGGAAACAGTAGCACTAATAATGTCTTCAATGCGTCTTATGTTTTTATAGGGAAAATATTGACAGCTGATTTTCATCTTTTACTCGAATTTGATTGACAGTTCCTGTTTTAAATTATGAAATGCACCAAAAAGGATCCATATAAATTTATAAAATCATAAATTTATTACAAAGCCACATCTCAATCACAAGAAATCCGCATAAACATGCTTGATCCCTAGACTTTTTTGATGTGTGTATTAACAAATACACAATATTTTTAAATTTTCGCGCGCAGTTAATTGTTGTGGGCTTTGGATATTTTGGATATTTGCAAATCGAATTTTGGATATAATACTATTCCTATATAGAAGTTTATTTTGCATATAATAATTCCAATATAATTCCTTCAATAATATGTATGTAGGTATGCGTGAGTAGCCAATCTTTTCCCAATTTGTTACTATACTCTTTGTATTACGAGGGTTCCGAATCATGGTCAGAGCGCTTAGAATGAATATGATACTGACAGTCGTTCCGAATCAAATATCACGATTTGGATGCTTAAAGCGTGATTTCAATTCGGAACGGTCTAAATCACATTTTTATTCATAACATAATAGTTTATTTATAGAAGATAAATTGCGGATTCCACACCTTTGAGTATGAACACTAACAAACACACATCTCTCGGTTTATTCATCTTTATATGTGTAACGTTTACTATTACTAACTTATATTGGTACTTTTTTATACTTATTGGTCTTCTAAAATAACTTTCCGTTAAATATTAATTATAGATTTATTTTTTATTTATTTTAAAATACAATAGGAATAAACGAATTACAATATTCAATAATTAAAAAGAAAACCTAATAATAAATAATCTTAAAAATAGCGCGCGACATAATGACAAACAACTGACAGCACTCAGAGCAATCTACCTGGGTATCGTGAGCAGTCTAAGCGCGAGGAATGATGTCATTTGTGACGTCACAAAGCTTTGGCAAAACAGTTCATGCACGTCTCGGAACTGCTTTAAGAGTGCTTAGGGTACTTTTATCGTGTCTCGGAACGACGGGTTTGTCTAGCACTAAGGGCTGTAATAATGATAAAATGAAAATCCAGTTTCAGAAATAACATTTTTATTTTGTTTTAGTATCAATCGAAGAACATAATTTAAGAGCCATTAGTATGTCAAGTTTAAGACTAAACTAACATTTAGCGCCGGTTTAAAGGATGGGTAAAAACAACGAAAGTGTTGTATTGGAACGTATTGAGAGATGCTGAGATTGGAACGCATCTCGGGGGTCGGGGAGAACAAGATGGTTGACAGGAGTGAGAGGAGTTAGGGAAGTTTGTAAACGTGAATAATATTAAAGATACGTGATTTCAAGAAGGTCGTTTTATTACATGGTGGCAGCGGTTGGATATATGGATATGGATACGAAATCGCAAGTTGTGAAAGTGCAGCCGGCGGTCCAAGCGCCGAGCGTGTTTGATTTTAATAAACCTGAAACGTGGGTCACATGGAAGAAAAGGTTTCTCAGGTATATGGAAATATCGGGCAATGATAAAAAAGAGGATCATGAAAAAGTTAATTTACTTCTCTATATAATGGGCGAGGGTTCTGAACAATTAATGTTGCAATTTGGTAACGATACAGGTTATACGGAGCTATTGGTAAAGTTGGAAAATTATTTTTACCCTAAAAAAAATGTCATTTACGAACGATACAAGTTTAATAGTAGGTGTCAGAAGGGCGATGAAACGGTAGATCAGTTCGTAACAAATTTGTACAGCCTAGCGGAAAGCTGCGAGTTTGACTATCTGAAAGAGGAATTAATTAGAGATAGAATTGTGGTTGGCTTAAAAGATAAAAAATGCAGCGAGAGACTGCAGTTAAAGGCGGATTTGAAGTTGCCAGAGGCAATTAATATTGCACGACAATCAGAAATACAGCAACAGGAGTCAAAAATGTTTATGGAGCCACAGCAGGAAGTATATGAGTTGAATAAAGTGAATTTCAAACCTGTTTCCAACAGGGGTCAAGAATTTGGAAACAATACATGTTTTAGATGTGGTCGTAAGGGTCACTATGCAAGAACATGCAGGGTGAGGCTCCCATTTAAGAAGATGTTTAACGCCGGAGAAGGCTCATCACATATGAATCTGGTGGAATCTGGGCATCAGCAGGTACATAATAACTACATAGTGACTATTAATATATATAAAGACAATATATTTAGGTGTAAATTGGATTTCCTTATTGATACAGGAGCAGATTTAGTTGCGGTGCCAGAATGGTGTGTCAAGGAAGAGACAGAACTACAGCCTAATTTTGTGTGTGTTAATGGACCGGATGGAAGGAAGTTAGATGTTAAGGGATGTTTAGATTTAAAATTACAATATAAGAATAATGATTATATAGGAAAAGTTTATGTTATTAGGAATTTAAGTCAGCCTATCCTGGGTAAACCTGCATTACAGTCTATGAAGGTTGTACAAATTAATGCTGTTTATGAAACTGTTAGATTAAGTGAAACAATTAAGAAGGATTATGTCTTAAAAAAATATCCTTCTTTATTCACTGATTTGGGAGTTTTTGAAGATGTTTTTCATATTACTTTAGTTCAAGATCCACAGCCTTTTATTCAATCTGTGCCAAGAGTTATTCCGATACCATTATATGATAAGGTAAAACAAGAATTAGATAGATTGGTTAAACTAGGGATCATAAAACAAGTAGAAGAGCCGACACAGTTTGTTTCTCCCATAGTTGTTGTTCTGAAAGATGATGGCAATGTTCGAATATGTGGTGACTATACACGGGTCAATAAAAATATATTAAGACCAGTCTTTCCAATTCCTAAAGTAGAGGTAACTTTAAGTCGTTTAAAAGAAGCAAAATATTTTTCCAAGATAGATGCAGCATCAGGATTTCATCAAATTGTTTTAGATGAGGAATCCAGTAGGCTAACAACAATTATGACACCTTTTGGAAGATTTATGTATACACGTTTACCATTTGGATTAAATTGTGCACCAGAGTATTTTTCTATGAAATTTAATCAGTTGTTTTCTGACATGGATGTTCTAATTCATGTTGATGATATCTTAGTTTATAGTAGTACAGTAGAGGACCACAATAATAAACTTATAGAAGTTTTAACTAGGTTGGGTAAGGCAGGTATTGTTTTGAATAAAGAGAAATGTCAATTTGGTGTAACTGAGGTTAAATATTTGGGTCATGTCATTAACGCGGAAGGTATCAGACCTGATCCTGACAGAGTAGCAGCAATAACTAAATTTGAAATTCCTCAATCTAAAGTAGAACTAATGCAATTTTTAGGACTCATAAATTTTGTTGGAAAATTCATTCCTAACAGATCCAATTTGTTAGAACCTTTATATAGTTTATTAAAAAAAGACATTATATTTTCATGGGGGGTAGAGCAGAATAAAGCTTTTAATATTCTTAAGGGCTTATTGCAAACGTCGCCTATTTTAAGTCATTTTAATCCAGATAATAAGATAATAATTTCAGCTGATAGTAGTAGCTATGGTTTGGGTGCGGCTTTAATGCAAGAAAACAAAAAAATGGAAAGAACAATTGTGGCTTTTGCTAGTAGAACTTTGACCTCTACTGAAAAGAGGTATGCTCAAATTGAAAAAGAATGTTTAGCCCTTATATGGGCTACAAAGAAATTTAGAGATTTTATAACAGGTATTACAGTTCATTTAGAAACGGATCACAAACCACTTTTGCAGATTTTGGATTCCAAACCAATTGATGAGCTATCACCTAGGTTAATGAGTATGAGAATGAAACTTATGCCATTTAAATACACAATAAAATATATTCCAGGCAAGAGTTTGGTTGTTGCTGATGCTCTGTCAAGAAATCCTTTGAAAGATTTTGATGTTTCAAAAGAGTTTTATTTGGAAAGTTCTATGCAATTAAAGCAAATAAACAGTGTTAGTTTGTACAATGACAGCATTCTACAACAAATATACAATCAGCAAAAGGAATGTTCTTTGTGTGAAATTTTAAAAAAATTTACAATAGACGGTTGGCCAAATAAAAATAAAGTACCTAAAAATGTTAGACTTTATTATCAGTATAGATTTAATTTTACTGTACAGGGAGATTATTTGTTGTATGGCAATAGATTTGTTATACCTAAATCTATGCAGCTCATGATTTTGGGTTTTATTCACCAAGGTCATTTGGGTATTACTAGATGTAGGGCTCGAGCTAAGGGCAGTGTGTGGTGGCTTGGGCTCTCAATTGATATAAAAAACTTAGTGGAAAATTGTTCCCAGTGTATTGAGGAAAGAACTAATAATAGGGAGCCAATGATTTCTGAAGAAATACCCAAACGACCGTGGCAAAAGTTAGCTTTGGATTTGTTTAAATTAAATGATTGTTGGTATTTGGTCATTGTAGATTATTACTCAAGATTTATAGAATTATTTAGGCTAAAAGATTTAACAGAAAACAGTATAATTGTCTGTTGTAAGGAAGTATTTTCTAGGCATGGTATACCAGAAATTGTAAGAACTGATTGTGGTACACAGTTTAAGAGTAATTTCCTACAGTTTGCCAAACAGTACAATTTTGTACATATTACAAGCAGTCCATATTATCCACAAAGTAATGGATGTGCAGAGTCAGCTGTAAAGATAGCTAAACAATTATTAAAGAAAAATGAAGATGTTCATTTGGCATTGTTATCTTATAGGAATACACCTTTAGAGTGTGGATATAGCCCAAGCCAACTATTATTTAACAGAAAATTAAGGGAGCTATTACCAATATTTAGCAAAACATCTAAATGGCAAAAATCTAAACTTCCATTTAAAAAAATATGTAAAGCTAGAAAACTTAGAATTGAGAAATATTACAATAAAAGACATAATGTAAGAAAATTAAGACAACTAAATGTGGGAGAAAGGGTTTGGATTATTGACTTAAGAATTTATGGTAATGTGATTGGTAGGTCTACAGAACCTAGATCATATATTTTACAAACAGAAAGAGGTAAATTTAGGAGAAATAGATTCCATTTGATTCCAGCTCCTTTTAGGAATGAAGTGGAACAGTCAATGGTTACCAATGCTCCAAATGTAGAAATAGTTCTTGAAACTGATGAGCATAAACAAAATGCAACTAATAATGTAGGTCAATCTTTACCTGTACCTATAGCTGTTTCTAAAAGGCAAACTAGGCCACCTGTTTGGCACAGGGATTATAATATGGATATTTAAGTTCTAATTAGATTAATTATTATAAGAAAGAAAAAGGGGAGGATGTTGTATTGGAACGTATTGAGAGATGCTGAGATTGGAACGCATCTCGGGGGTCGGGGAGAACAAGATGGTTGACAGGAGTGAGAGGAGTTAGGGAAGTTTGTAAACGTGAATAATATTAAAGATACGTGATTTCAAGAAGGTCGTTTTATTACAGAAAGTTATTTTTTAATTTTAACTGTCTGTTGAGATATTTTCTAAAAAAGAACAGTGTTAAAAATAGTATGTTTAGTGCCATCAAGTTATCTGTAAAACGGAGGAATTAAGAACTACGGCTGCTACAAGTTAGTATTGTTAATTTTCATTGGTAAAAAATCCCAGTATAATAATTATTAATTAATTAATTTCACTTAATATTTATCACACAATACAATATTTTCAAAGATTTTTAATTCTGAGTGTTATTTTGAGTATGAGTCTATCAACAATGACGGTTCTTTATTAATGTGTTACGTACCTACTCACCATATGGAAATAAATGATTTGATATGAAAATATGTCTAAAATTCTACTCACATAAGCCGGAGTACAGAAATAAAAATGTACAAGATAAAATATGGAGAGAAATAGGATTATAAGTCGTTTATTTAAATAGTCAAATAAATGCTATCACGATAAATTCAAAGCAATGACTCGTTGTAACGTGTCTTTCGTTCTTTGATATAATTTAAATCGCATACGTTCCTCACCTTATGCCTCTCCTGTATAACAGCGCCTAACAAGGACTGTAATGAATGTATGAATTCTAACCGCATATAATAATTATTGACGCAAATGTTCTTATTAGATTATACCACGATTTTAAATATAAATTAATCCAATTCGTCTTAAAGTTTTAAAAGTAGTATTAAAAATTGCGGCCGTTCACAGATAACTTGATGGGACCTTTACTCAAATACAAATTTAGAACCAGTTGTCCGTGTATACGTATGGGCAGCGGTAGTCGCATATGACATTGACGTTATCTCTCATTATGTAGCGGCCGCGAACAAAAAAGTTTTCCTCCTCGTACATACGTAACATAGTCAAATCTGTCGACAGGAAATTTGCAGTTTTCTGGTCTGAAATAAAATACAGGAAACATCTTTAAAATTAAATAGTTCGAAGATAGTCATTTGCAATGTTTATTACATTATTTTTTACGCTATCTACTCGTACTTGGATCGTGTATAATTATTAAAAAAAGATGTGTTATTAGTCCATGGCTTTTGAGTCAAAAGTGGTGCTTTTATAGTCTGTGGTAGTGCTGTTGTGTTTAATTGGTCTGTGTATCCATCTGATTAGCTATATGGTCTGTGTGTTTAATAATGTGCCTTAATACCAGCGACATGTGTAAATGTCGATTAGACGTGGAGGATATAAATCATATATTTTTCTCTTGTCCCTTATAGTTCCTTGTTCATCTCCTCTCTTATTTCACACCGAGTTCCATTTCCTATTAATATAATTGGTTCATTGATTGTAGATAATAATATTAAAATATAAATATACCTATCCTATGTAATTGCATATAATCCATTATTGATTATCTTATTTTTGTATATAATGATGTATTTTTCTATTAATTCTCCATTTTTGTATTTACTCTTTTTCAAATTTTTCGCATGCGTAACGTCCAAATACGGAAAAGGGTGGGTATAAAAGGAAGCATGGTACAAAAATAAGTAAAGGCATGCTACGATGGTTCGGGCATGTTGAAAGGATGAGGGAAGAAAGATAGACGCAGCGGGTAAAAGAGGCCCTGGCAGGCCGATAATAGGTGGTAGACAGTAATTTCCCCAGTCTTCCGGGGCGGGGAAATATCCACCGTTCGTGCCGATAAACCCAGTAAAGTGTAATCCACACGTTTCTGGATCAGGCTCGAATTGCCGTCATGTCAGGTGCCTACCCCGCAAGGGTTCTAGCGTGAAGATATGTATGTATGTATCAGGGCTCTGTGTTCTAGGGGCTGTGATATGTGAATAAGAAATATATTACCTTTAGGTTGGACATGCATGATAGGGTCCCCCACGAGTTCCGTGTAGATGTCAGACACGCAGATATTGTACTTCAGTTTGGGAGTCAGGTTCACCGTCATCCGAACCAGAGCTGTAAGTTTACATCACAATTAATGCCAACAGCTCTTGGACTATATTAATTCTACAATATATACAAGTACATAGTCGCTGAGCGACCTAGAATTTAGTGTTGCCCAAAGGAAGACCAATACCAACACTTGGCAACAGCTGTTTATTCGTCGCAGTCAACATAATCTCATTTACCCGCACAAAATTACACACTCATTCCTTCAATCCTCTACTTTGCTGTCTTCTCTCAGATTTAGTACTTGGCGTAATCCCCGACAAAAGAACCTTCCTTTTTTCCTTCATTTTCTTATGTATTTCTTACATAAATTTAGTTAAATAAATATTAATATTATATATTTTTATAGGTATTTGTGTATTAGTATGTAAATTATTGTTATGTATGTTTAAGTATTTGTTTTTATTTCTAATGCACCCGCAATCGTCTACCACACTCCCAAAGGCTAGCTAGTATAAAATGCCGAGAGGCATTAAGTTCGCCCTTGCACTCAACTCTAAGTTTTTAAGTGCAATAAAGAATTTATAAATAAAAATAAAATAAGAACCGGACATTTATTATTGGTACCCATAAAATCAACAGCTCTTATAATAACCCTATTATCCGTATGTGTAGACTATTTAATGACCTTTCCAGCGATACTGTGAATCTAGACATTTTCAACCCAAATGTTAGTCTATTCAAGAGACAAGTGTTATTGATTGTGAACTAACGTAAAGTGACTTTTTACTATTCTTATATTGACTTTTTTGACTTATACTAATAACTGACATAACTTTTAACATTGACATTAATAATAATATATTTATTCTCGTATATATAGTATTAATTTATTGATAATGATGAAATGGATGAAACCTAAAATTTTAACACTGAAAAACACAGTTGATTCTAATCATCCCAGTAGCTATGTGTAGCATGCCGTGTACACTGCCATTTGGTTACAATTCCGACCTTATAAATTATTGTAAATAAGTGCTTGATATGTATTAATTGTAACCTGTTAGAGTACCTTAAATAAATAAATAAACAGCTATAATTTCAAGTGTTATTTTATTGTTTCTCTTCCCAAATGATAGTTATTATGTACTGCTCCAGATACACCAATATGTACTATAAAATTATATTGTATTACTTCAATATTGTAAACAAAAAACGTGTAAGAGTGGAGAATACTATTTTGTCCTATGCCTTCTTGCAAAAATAAACAAATTGAATTGAATTACCAGTCTTGTCCTGCATTACAGCTGGTCTTGGTCTTGCAATCTTGATCTTTGTCTTGGCATTGGTCTTGCACAAGAGTTTAAATTATATATTTTTATTGATTATCTTATTATTGTCGTATGCAAGCGACAGCTAGCAAGCACTTGTCGTATGCAAGCGACAGCTAGCAAGCACTCTTAGAATATTCCATAGAATGTTAGAGAGCAGCAATAAAAATACGACAGGATGCTGTCTTTGTCTATACAAAAATAATAAATTTTTGTGTATATACAGAGTGAATTTTTCAAGTGTGCCTTTAACCAAATCATAAACTATAAAGAATAGTGATAAATGATCAAAGGAGTCTCGGGGCCGATTTTGACAAATCCTTTAACTGTTTTAATAGATTAAAAAAAAAATCATAGCCGGGAATCGAACCAATCAAACAATTTGGAAAAAAAACTTATTCTGTTTTATTGCACTAGCTCTTTATTATTATTATTTCTTGCACCAGCTCATAAGGATCAAATGGTAGAAAGTAACTTTAATCGGCAAACTAAAGTGCTCATTATATATGTATATATATATATATATATATATATGAGATATATATATATATATATATTTTATACTTACATTGCACCGTCTCATATTTCAGTAACGTTTATGTTTATATAATAAAAAACTACTTAAATGTAAAAATAATTAAATATAATCTGCCTCCGTGGTCTAGCGGTTAAGTTCGTGGATTTAGACTCGGAGGTACCGGGTTCGATTCCTGGTCGGGACACAAAAATATTTATTAATGTAAACAAATACATTTAATTAATATTAAATATTTCTCTCCTTTGGTGCGCTGGAGACATCGACGAGCTTGCCATTTGTCATGATTGGCCTATAGTAAAGTTGGCTAAATGTGAATCCGCTTATTTATAAGCGTGGTTTCTGACCACCCCGAAAGGGAAAAACGGTTGTGATGATGATACTTATAATCTAAACCTAATAAAAAATAAACTATAAGTAAGTAATAAACTTTTGAAATAATCTTGAAAAAATGTCTTCTTCGAATGACGTAAAATATATATTATAAGAATACTAACGGTATGTGGAGTTAATGTGGTATCTATACTTCCGGCTTTCCTCCAAGGACCTATGCTGGATGAGCTCACGGTCCGTGTCGAAGTTGATGTCGGGGCAATCCATTGACAACACGATCACGTTCGTGGCCTTGTTGATGCTGGAAATAAAAGAAAATATTAGTTGTGGTCATATAATATCTGTCTTCAATGCGACAAAACGACAATTGAGACAAATTTGAGCACTTAAATGCACCTACATAAGGTGCAATTGTTTTTAACTATTAATAAGTCAATTTAAAATTAAATATAAACTAAACCTAATAAAAAATAAACTATAAACAAGTTGCAAAATTATAATTATTAATTATAATTATTAATTATTATTTATGACAATTTTTAACGATTCCACAAGTTGGTATTAGTGGAACCGGGACCGACGGCTTAACGTGCCCTCTGAGGCACGGGAACGGTGGTGTTGTATCTCACCCTGTATTAAAAAAAAACTATCATTTTTGTTGACATATGGTCAGCTAATTAAAAACGAAAGACAAAGTCGAACCGTATTATAGCGTGGTTTATAACGGATAGTAACAAGTCTTGTTTCAAGCGGAATTATTTTTAAAAGCTTACATATACTCACAGTACCATGTTTGTACATACTGGAAATTGCTAACTTTGTCAAAAATAATGGGGAACTTTTCCCAATTGTTGATCAAAATCGCAACCGTAGAGTGCGGTATAAAAACAAGCTCGTAATTCCTATATCTAAAACAACACTCATGCAAAAAAGTGTATTCTGTATGGCTCAAAATATCTACAATAAAATAAGTGATGACATTAAGTTATTGCCTATACAACGATTTAAAAAAACACTAACGAAAATGCTAATTGACAAATGCTACTACTCTGTGCAAGATTTTCTAGAAGATTAATTTCTTACCTTGACATTAATTAATTAATCCTATTTGTCATTTCAATTTAATTATTATACCTCTCTTTAGTTTACATGTCTACTATACTTCATTATTCAATCTTTATACGCCCATGGGCTAAACATAGTGTACCCAATTTATAACCATTGTACCATCCTATAAAATACCTATTGTTATAAAGAAATATATGAATTTGAATTTGAATAAATACCATGGCAAGCTTACAATATTAGTTTTCTTTGGAAGTAAAAATAGGCATTTGACATCATTACAAATGATTTCCATTTTCTGAACCATAGACCCTTTTGTCATAGTATCTTTGTTTTATTTTTTAACTATATTTTTCATTTTTTTTAACTAGGTATTTTTGTGACAAATAAAAACTGATTTTATTTATTTTTTAAATGGCATATACTTTCAACGAGAATAACAAATAGGTGGTAGGCGGACGGTAATTTCCCCAGTCTGCCGGGGCGGGGAAGTATCCACCGTAAAGTGTACCTCACGTTTCGGGATCAGGCTCGAATTCCCGTCATGCCTTGTCAAGCCGGCATAGTGTTAGGGACTGATGTCAATCATGTGACACTTACCATCAGGTAGTCGCAATGTCATATGTCGTGCTAGTATATAATAAAAAAAACAGCACATTACGTTCCAACATGGTGGTAAGAAATTTTCAAGAATGGGAACAACTGATATCCGTTACTGACAGCTGACATTGAGCTCTTCAGAACACTCACCATAGTTTAGCTTGTTGAACACGCTCAGGGAGGCCACAATCGGCAAAGCTGCAGCGATTGAGCTCTATAACCTAATTCCTTCCTCTCCATTCCCCAATCGAACCACACGCACAGTCACTATTCATTCGCGTACGTATAAATTTGGGGATTCATACATCTGTCGCACAATAAAGTTGTGGAATGCTCTTCCAGCCTCCGTGTTTCCACTTTCCTATAACATGTAGTTCTATTCTATTACTTAGTCGCAAACGTTATTAGTTTCGTCATAATTACAAAATATTATTCAATTCTCAACTCTATAAGCGCTCGACCTTGACAGCGGTAATATCAACTTTAATAGCGTGATATATAGTTAACGGATTCCATTATATAACGTTTGCGCTTAAGTAACAGAATAGTGCTGCTGGAGTCCTTCAAGCGAAGTGTGAAAAAGCATCTAGTCAAGCCGGCATAGTGTTAGGGACTGATGTCAGTCATGAGTGTCTGATTCCAGTTGCTAACGTTTGTGGATCTGGCGTGCCACTTACCATCAGGTGTATTAAAAAAATAAAAATAAAAACTTACAAAAACTCTGAAATATAGCATTTATCCATGTTAGTGATGAGCAGATTCGTCTCTATGTAGCTGCTGTTGAAGATGGGTGTGGAATACTTGTATTTCGGGATAAGATATTTGTTGGGGACGACTATACCAGATCCCTTGGCGTTACATTCGGAGTTGGCGGCCAAATTGTCGGCTATACACTGATAGTCTGATAGGCGACATGGTCGAATGATTCTAGAATTACCTGCAAGAAAAAATAAATGGTAAATCCTACAAATCCCCCCGGCATGTACCAATACACTTTTCTTACGACATATGTCATAAATTAGCAACACCACCGTTCCCGTGCTTTGGAGAGCACGTTAAGCCGTCGGTCCCGGTTCCACTAATACCAACTTGTGAAATCGTTAATAAACTGTCATTAAAAATTGACATCATATTCTCGCCAAGCCGTCTGGCCAGCGTGGCGAGTGTAGGCCAAATTCTCCAGATATATGTTCTGGAAGGCCCATCTCCAGCAGTGGAGGTCTAGGACGCTGTGTTCTAGGGGCTGTAATGATGATGACATGAAACATATCTTGGATTAATAGAAATGAGGGTGGCCGGTGGTAGCTTGGTTATAAGAACGTTTCACGCTCAAGCCTCCGGCATGTACCAAAGAGAAATACACTTTTCTTACGTGCATTTGTCATAGTTTTACAACACCATCGTTCCTGTGCCTCGTAGAGCACCTCATGCTGTCAGTCCCAGTTAGATTCCACTAATATCTACCAACTTATAGAATCGTTAATAAAACCTACAACCCGTCGCAGCGTGGCGAGTGTAGGCCAAATTCCCCAGGAATCCTGTTGGAGATGTGCCTACCACAACATAAAGTATATCTTATCCTTTAACCAGGGTAGGATGTAGTGGTGAGATGACTTTTTTTTTAAACGAAAACTAGTTGTGGAAACGGTTTTCGTTCCAACTGGTTTTAAGACGGTGCGGCGGCGGACGTAAGAAAATAACTTATATATATATATATATATATAGTAAAGTAAAGTACTTTACTATATATATATATATATATTATTGTGCAATAACTGCTTCCGTGGTCTAGCGGTTAAGTCCGTGAATTTAGACGTGGAGGTACCGGGTTCGATTCCTGGTCGGGACACAATAATATTTAATAATTTAAATAAATAAATTTGATTAATATTTAATTTATTTGTGATATTTCCCGAGTTTGGTACGCTGGAGACATCGACGAGCTTGCCACTTGTCATGATTGGTCGGCAGTAAAGTTGGCTAAATGTGAATACGCTTCGTTATAAGCGTGATGATAAAAAAAAAATGCAATAAAGATTTTTTACTTTACTATATATATATATCGTTCCAATTCCTTCAGATTCTCTCTGTTTCTTTTTAATTAGTTAAAGTTAGTTAATTTTTCTTTTTAACTCTGCATCCCACAAGTTCTTTTGTCATTCATAAAAAGAAATAATAACTACCTTTAACTAATTAAAAATAAACTTTGAGAGAATCTGAAGGAATTGGAACGATCGCCAGGTAAGGGGGTGTTTTCGGGTTGTTTAGGATACCTTAAAGAAAGGACAGGATATGTACAGATCTACGAAAATCTCCTGATACACAGACTACTTTTTCGGAAGACAAGGTCCAAAACAAATGTAAATTTTTATTTGTAAAAAATAAAAAATATTACTGATCAGTTTTACGCAGGCCAAATACATAGCATATTCATAAGTTGAGAAGACGAACACATTTATTCAGTAGCTCTTCAGTGAGATTGGGATAGCATATATCTACGTAGTCTATAATAGGAATCAATAATGATGTAACCAGGCATCGTCAACTATACCGAGAGCGGAATGAAATTCTGGTGACGCTTTAGAGTGTATCGCTTCGAAGACTTTTCTGCTGTTTTATTTTTTATTATATAATATATATTTTCATATACCTATACATGTTTTTTAAATATAATACTTACCAGCAAAGCATATGCTGAACAGGCACAAAGACGCTATAAGTCTTAACATGGTGACGTGTGGTTTACAGCGCAAGCCGGTCCCGTATAAACTGCGTATTTAAAAACTATACATGCATTTTATTATAAACACTAATTTATTATTGTATCCATTGTAATCTGGGAGATGGTGACACAAATATTCGTGTCATCACACCCACTAGAGTCCTACATTTCCTCAGGTCTACACTGGCCTACACTCGCCACGCTAGACGGCTTGGCGAGGGTCTGATGTAGTGGTTTGCCGAATTTATTGACAATGAAACAAAACACAGGTTTAGAAAAAGTTTTATTTGTACATCAATTTGACGTAGTTACGCTAAATGGATTCAATCCACATTATAGTCCATTATCTTTAAATCCTTTATTACACTAAAATTGTACATAGACGGGCTTAATGGTCAGGCATTTACTAACAACCAACTTTTAGAAGTTGAAACTTAGATTAGTACTACCATTTATATATCTGGACCTAATTGATATTCATATTTAAATTTATAAAAAAATGTGCATCCTTTTTGCGTCCAATCAAATCTTTAGAATAATTAAAATAAAATCCGTAATACAAATCTTACTATACTGTAGATAATCCCCTCATTCCGAATCGTGCTCAGAGCGCTTAGAACGATTATGACACTGACCGTGTCGTTCCGAATCAAATATCGCGATTTGGATGCTCAGAGCGTGATATCAATTCGGAATGGTCTAAATCACATTTTCATTCATAAAATGTTAGTTTTTTTTTTAAAATGCATGGAAGATAAATTGCGGATTCCACATCTTTGAGTATGAATACTAACAAATATACATCTCTCGGTTTATTCATCTTTATATGTGTAAAGTTTAATATTATAAACTTATTTTGGTAATTTAAAATAACTTGCCGTGTTACAGACATTTCTTTTCACTTCCTACTTAATTATTAATTATAGATTTGATTTAGAAGTACCTAATATACAAACAGTATAAACGAATTATAATATTAAATAATTTAAAAGAAAACTTAATTTAAATAAACTTGAAAATGGCGCGGGACATTATGACAAAAAACTGACAGCGCTCAGAGCGATCTACCTCGATATCGTGAGCAGTCTAAGCGCGAGAAATGATGTTATTTGTGACGTCACACAGCTTTGGCAAAACAGTTTAAGCGCGTATCGGAACACCTTTAAGCGTGCTTAGGTTACTATTATCGCGTATCGGAACGAAGAAATGTCTACGCGGCGAACGAGTGCCTTCAATCCGTAGCCACGATTCAGACTTAACTGTTAAGGTACGCAGGGCCAACAGTGAGTGAGAGACGGTTTATAGGGTTTTAGTCCGTAGGCGCCTTGGGGTCTGCATGCGACCTCCCGCGCTGGCCCTTCAGGCTGGGATCGTATCATTGATTATTTATCGATTAACCGTCTTTAAAAAAAAATGTTGATAATGCCTTGAGGGATGATAGCATAGGACAGTCATATTACTTAGTTTTAAACCTTTCAGACATGATTAAATAATTTATCTCGTATACTATAATATGTATTTTATTTAAAAAGAATGGATGTTACATTTGTAATAGAAATAAAATTATTTTAAAATCCCGTTTTTTTTAAAGTACAATTGTTCTTTCTTCGTGTGCACAATTGTGGAGATCCGTCATATATTATAATATAGGTAATGTACGAATATAAGCCTGTTTTACTATGAATATAAACTAGTGTATATGGATAGATTATTTTTTATTTATTTATTTATTCGGAAAATCAACAGCTTTAAATACATATCTATTTTTAAAGTATTGATAATGAGTACAGCCAATTAAAGATTTCCACAAAAGATGAATGAATGTAACACAAATTATAATAATAAAACAATAAATAAGTAACAAAATTCCAACGAATCATAATGCAGTTATAACTCAAGTGCCAACAATACTTCGGAATTGGTAGCGAGTTCTACTTTATTTAGTTTAGTAAAGCCAATTAAAGAATCAATAATAATAATAATATATACAGAGCGATACACAAAAATTAAAAAATATAGTGTAGATGTGGATGTAATTTTAAATTTGAGTGCAACTATGGAATCCTGTAAATTAAACTTGTTTGGTTTACCCTAATAAAAAAAATATTACGGGATTTTTGATACCTGAGAAATTACTGGAGGTTCTGGGGCAGTTTCTGACATTGTCCTTTAGAGAAACGATTGAATTTGTGAAACAGCCTCGAAATACAGAGGTGAAATGTTGCCAGCCTCCTTAGGATTATCTCTATGGGACGCCTCTAGAGAACATTTTGTATTAATAGTTTAGTTTTTTTCTATTATTTAGGTATCTTTTAATTTATATTTAATATATATTACGCGGTGGAGAACCGTAATATTGCACTTACCTTAAAGTCCTACAAAGGTTTAAACCCCACCGGCATGTACTAATGAGAAATACACCTTTCTTACGTACATTTGCCACAGATTTACAACACCACCGTTCCAGTCGAAGAGCACGTTAAGCCATCGGTCCCGGTTCCATCAATACCAACTTGTGAATTCGTTAATAAATTGACATAAAAAATTGACACGAGATCCGTCTGGCCAGCGTGCCGAGTGTAGGCCAAATTGTCTAGATATACGAGAATCCGGAACATACGGAAGGCCTATCTCCAGCAGTGGAGGTCTAGGACGCTGTGTTCTAGGGCCTGGGATAAACAAATGAATATATTTTAATTTGTTTGAAAGTGTTTTTTATCCGCCATCTCTCTGCCTAAAAAATAATATTTTTAATTTTCAATTCTAGATGTCTCATTGTCACCATATTTGTTCAGTTGGCGCGAAAGTTGACGCAAATTAATTCTTTACTTAATGATCATTGAAAAAAACAATTGCTCATAATTTATGGCAAATTATTATTAATTTTGTTTTATATAAAAAAAAGTTAATATATGCCAGACAGTATTGTTTGGTTTTTATTTAAATTTATGCAAATTAAAATAAATAATACTTTTATTTATACTGTTTATGTAATTGGCGACATGTTGAGATAGGCGGCAATTAGTAACGCAATATTTTGGTCGTTGGGTCTCTAGCACGCATGACAGCTTTCCCATTATTTATTTCACATCGCTTTCCAAGAAAAAAGTTGCATAAAGAAAAAAGTTGCATATACAAAAAAAAAACTTAAAATTCCAACTGTTGCAGATTTTTTTTATTTCTAGACAGGTCACACAGCGCCATCTAGTTTCCGTGGTAAGCTACGAGGCTTGTGTTACGGAAACTAGATGGCTGATAAACTACATTTTATACCTACTTTTTTTTTAATATATACCTACGAGGGGCGTTCAAAATATTCTCGGTATGTGGATAAAAACAAACAAGTACGAAAAGTTTGATATTTTTATTTATCAATATACTCCCCCCCTATGTTCATACACTTATAAGATCGATCAATTATTTTTTTTAATCCCTCATAAAAATATTTTTTATCTTTGGTGTAAAAATGCTCCTCCACGGCCGTCTTCAACGCTTCATCGTCAGAAAATTTATTTCCACGCAGATCCTTTTTAAGATTGGGAAACAAAAAGAAGTCGCTTGGGGCTAAGTCCGGACTATAGGGTGGATGAGTAACAGTTTCAAACCCACATTCAACAATAGCTGCCTTGGCAATATGAGCAGTATGGACAGGGGCGTTGTCATGCAGAAGCAGAACACCTTTGGTTAACTTTCCTCGCCTCTTTTCTTTGATCGCATCTCTTAATTGACGTATAACGTTAGCGTAGTACTGCCCTGTGATATTTACACCTTTTTCTTTATAATCGATAAGCAAAACTCCTTCACAATCCCAAAATATTGTGGCCATGACCTTGCCAGCTGACGGGATTACCTTGAACTTCTTGGGATGAGCTGAACCCTTAATGTGCCACTGCATGGACTCCTGTTTGCTCTCTGGGTCATAATGATGAACCCAGGTTTCATCTCCAGTAACTATTTTTTGCAGCACCTCATCGGGATTTTCACCACACAGGTCGATAAAATCTGAACAGCAAGCCACACGCATATCCTTTTGAAGAAGCGTCAGCATTCGCGGAACCCATCTTGCACTTACTTTTGACATATTAAGATGGTCATGTATAATGTCATGTACGGTACCAATAGAGAGATTGGTTACTTGAGCTATAGATTTTACCTTCACTCGGCCGTCTTCCAATATAAGTTTTTCCACTTTATCAATATTTTCTTGTGAGGTAGCCACTACAGGCCGGCCAGGTCTAGGGTCATCTTCAATACTCTCCCTTCCACGCTTAAATTCGCTTGACCATTTTTGAATAGTAGATAAAGAAGGAGCAGACTCACGGTAAACACAATCCATTTCCTCTTTTATGGTTTTTTGATTTTTACCCTGTTTTGTCAAGAATTTTATGACGGATCGGTGCTCTAATTTCGTTAAAATTGTTAATTCGCTCATGGTGTTCATGTTTGTTCGGCAATTGCAGAAAAACAAAAGAACATCTCGGTTCCAATTTTACTTTTTTTTAATGTCAATGGATGAATCTTAGCGGCCAGTAACAAATATATATATAAAAGAGGTTGTAACGTATCAATACCGAGAATATTTTGAACGCCCCTCGTACATATAATACATATAAACACCCAGACCGAGACAAATTATACAATGTACAACTTGCCCCCGGTGGGAATCGAACCCACGACCTCCCGAGTTTACGGCAACGTTTGTTACCACTAGACCACGGAGGCGGTCAAATTTGAGGCTTTTCATGGAGTAATTTGCGTCAATATTGCTCAATCATGTCGGGTATATAGTTCGTATCGCGGGAAAACCGCAAAAAAAAACTGCGACTATTACCCCATTATAGAATCAATTTGTTTTCCATAATTATTTAGTTTGTACATTATTACATAACATTTGAGTAACAATATCCACAGTAAATTAATTTACTCGACATGTCCGTGCAAACTGCCTCCGTGGTTTTGCGGTTAATTCCGTGGATTTAAGACTCGGAGGTACTGTGTTCGATTCCCGGTCGGGACACAAAATACATTAAATTATTATTTAATTTATTTGTGATATTTCTCGAGTTAGGTACGCTGGAGACATCGACGAGCTTGCCACTTGTCTTGATTGGCCGGCAGTAAAGTAGGCTAAATGTGAATCCGCTTATTTATAAGCGTGGTTTCTGACCACCCCGAAAGGGAAACGGTCGTAATGATACTATGTCCGTGCAAAATGGCGCGAAAATTCTGTTTTTAATGTCATCCATGTTGATTATAAAATACGCCTTTTATGGATTATTATTTTAGTTAATTATTATTATCCAAGTAAAATCGCAAATTTTCTCGAAAATGCCAATAGTCCAAAACTTATGGTATTTTTGCCAGGAACGTTATCCTATGTGTAACATCGATAATTATCAAAAAAAAATTATCGAATCGAGATGATGAAATATTAGATACACCGCCCGCCGTGGTCTAGATGTTCATTACATTACAGCCCCTAGAACACAGCGTCCTAGACCTCCACTGCTGGAGATGGGCCTTCCAGAACTGGAGAATTTGGCCTACACTCGCCACGCAATTTTTATGACAATTTATTAACGATTACGCTGGCATTAGTGGAACCGGGACCGACGACTTAACGTGCTCTTCGAGGCACGGGAACGGTGGTGTTGTAAATCTATGACGTATGTAAGAAAAGTGTATTTCTCATCGGTACATGCCGGGTGGGTTTGAACCGACCTTTGTAGGATTTAAGGTACGCGTTCTTACAACCGAGCCACCACCGCGCATTTTTAGAGGTTAAGTCTAAGTCTAAGGCCACGGTCTAGAGGTTAAGTCCGTGGATTTAGACGTGGAGGTATTGGGTCCGATTCCTGGTGGACACAATAATTTCAGATATTTCTCTCTCCCTCCTGCTGGAGACATCGACGAGCTTGCCACTTGTCATGATTGGCCGGCAGTAAAGTTGGCTAAATGTGAATCCGCTTGTATATAAGCCTTACTTTTTTAGACACAAGATAAACATTTTTAATATTGGAACGCTTATCAGAAAACTATAGGAGAAAATGGGAAATGGAAAATAAAAAAACAGTTCTTTACACGACTTTTTCTTTATTTTGAATAAGAAATATTTATAAACTGTTATTTTTGTTTTTTTTTTAATAATTAATTAATAATAGAATCAATGTTACAGGTAATTCAAAATTACGAACTAATTAGTTTTGTATATTAAATTTAAAAAGCAATTTTTAAAACTAATTTTTAATGCAGTTTATGCGCAAGTGTACTTTTACAAAACTATTTTACGGAGCTACTTTCAAAAAATGTCAAAAAAAAATTGTAGTCAAAAATTTACAGTACCTACTGTCAAAATTGCGTCAAAAACTTTGTCAACCACTATTTTGTGTAATATTATAAAACTATTTGATACAAACGCAACAAAATTTAAATCGCAATTTTGACACAAAAATGTCATTTAGTTTTTTGGATTTGTAATTTCCAACTGATATTATAAATAAACAAGAATCTTTGTACGTCTGTCTGTATGTTTGTCTCGTCTTCACAATATGACGTCATCATTTTAATAACATGTGACCCTACAACATACTGACATATTTACATAATTGCTATTTATCCCTCTCTCTCGCACGTTCCAATATTTTCAAATATTATTAACTTTACAGGAAATAATATTATCACTTTCATATACCTACATAATTTTAGACAGTAATTTTATTTCCTAGTAAGTCGATATATTTAGTCATACTTGAAAAACCTTTAAATCGTTGAATTGTGCAAGCGAGAAGGACACAAAAACGTAAAAAAACCCTCTTAAATATTTGTCCCCTATCCCTCCGGCATAGTGTTAGGGACTGATGTCAGTCATGAGTGTCTGATTCCAGTTGCTAACAATTATGGACCTTGCGCACCACTTACCATCAAGTAGGCAGGCACAATGTCACATTTTGGGCTAGTAATAAAAAAAAAAAAACATGACTGACATCAGTGCCTAACACTATGCCAGCTTGACTGGGCATGACGGCAATTCTAGCCTGATCCCGTAACACTTTACTGGGTTTATCAGCACGAACGTTGGATTCCTGGCGGGACTGGGCAGATTACCACCACCAGCCCACCTACCACCCATTGAAAATGATAGAAGGAACAGTAATTTTAGTTTTATAAATAAAGGACGTCAGGAAGTCATAGGAGTCAAAGTTTTTTATAAATTTAAAATATCTTAAATGTATTTATTACATAAAAACAAGGCCTTCACTATGCATATAGTTTATATTTATATTAAAATTATCGCTTTAAGTATGTATAAATAACGAAAAATTCTTCATGCGCCGTCAAACGCGTTATGATCCGTCACAGCATATTTTTTGATGACGCGCATACGCGTCAATGGAGCTGAATGGGTGTTAAATCGTCGGCCATTTTATAACAAGTATAGACAATATATTTTTAAAGTAGCTTCGTAAAATAGCGCCCGAACAATAAATTAACATTACATATTATTATAATAAAGAACAAATGTTATTTAAAAAAGACAATTATAAACTAGATGTTTTTTTTTGTTTTGTAAAAAACATAACATATACAGGGTAAAATTGTATACTGCGTGGAATTAATAAAAGAGCAAATAAATTTATATTTAAATATAGAATATATTTATTATTATTATTATTCAGTAATAAAATATTAAGTTATGGTGCAGAGAAGTTTTCCTAAAAATATCGCAACTCATACTGAGCCTAGTCAAGTAGGTAGCGACAGGTCGACGATCGCGCGAACGTTGACTTACGTAATTCTTTCTCTCTCTATTTCGTCTCTAGGCTGTGAGCGAGAGAGATGGTAACGATTTTCAGACGCGGCTTTATTCACCATGTAGTTGTGTTTTGTTTTTTGGTAATTATTTTTATCATTTCTTTTACATTAACACGCGGTATAGCAACAGGATATACAGGATAAATCCTAGATTATATTTTCTATTGTGACTCAACGAATAACAGTTCGTTTAATTGCGGTTCAATTTAGATTCTAAATATTTAAATGTCATATAATATACGGAATGACTTTGTATGCCCTTACTCTAGACTAATATGTTATTCTATTGAAACAAACAACCATATGTGGGATAGATTTTTATAATTTTAACGGGTCTTTACGCGATTTACCTTAGAGACATATTTCTCCCGACGTTTCAGCCAAGTTGCATTGGCCGTGGTCACGGGTCGACTGAAGCTATGCGGTGTAGTCTCGTACATACTGGGCGGTAGATGTAAACCTACCCACTTATCACTTTTAAAAGTTTTTAGAAATCACGACACACGACACTTACAATATCCTTGGCGACACCGGGCGATTACTGGATTCCACGATGAAGATAGCTTATAACCCCCCCCCCCTCGATTGAAATTTTTGTGTTTCTTTATTTCGATCGCTTCACGTACTATTCTAGGGTAATAGTGACGATCGGTGGAAAGTATCTTTGGGTCATGCAGCTCAATCCAATGGTTTGTGCCACTATCCATTAGGTGTGAACACTGAAACGTCGGAGAAATATGTCTCTAAGGTAAATCGCGCAAAGAATTAAAATTATAAAAATCTATTATGAATGTGCGCGAAAGTTTAAAAAGTTCATATGTGGGATGTAACAAAAATGTTAGAATCAACATTTTGTATGGTGAAGCCAATAAAACGTCACTTCCAACATATTTTCTATCAATAGAATAGCATATTAGTCTAACGTGAGACCATACAAAGTCACACGGTATACTGGTATAATATGATTGTTTTTTATATTGTTTGTTATTACCCGGCTTTGCGAAGCAAATTATGTATGTATGTATGTTTGTTCCTTTGTGGAACGCTGAAGATTAAACGCCTGGGCTGATTTTGATGATTCTCACGTTAATCGATTCGTCTTCATCATGCGACTGTCACAGAAGGTAAGACATTAATCAAATTTCAGTAAGGCGACAACCAGACGCCATATTGTATTAAAGAAAAAAAATAAAGTCGACGAACTATATAAACCCACTCATTATATTTTTTTTCTTATTGACGAATAGGTATTTGAAAATCATATTGATGTTTTCTTATCATTTGTGATCTATAACGATTAAAAGTTGGTTACCATTATCGTTTTATTTTTCAATCTGTGTCCTATAATGGACCAATGAATAAAAAAGGGTAGATTGTACATTTTCATGCGTGCAATAATAATAATAATAGGTCGAGATTTGAAGTATGCCGTTGACCTGACTAGAAGTATCTCGCCCTTTCCAATGGGACACCACTTCCTAGAGAAGTGCTCCTGGGGGAGAGCTGGAACAGTCGAACCTAGACCCCCTGGGTTTGTGAACCAACGTGAATTACCAAACCGTCCAAACCCATTACCCATTCGGGCTTAGACAACGCCATTACCGTCGCAAAATTTTACCCTGTATATATTATTTAATTTCCAATTCGAAGAGGCTCCATAATATAATATATATGTAAAAACACATTCAACACACACCTCCAATTCTAACCGTCAGCTTTATAAAGAAGCATTAATCTAACGCATGGTTAACAAGCTTATAAGGCCCGTGATTGGCTGAAATAACAAACGAAACAACCAATAGCGTGGCGTATAACGTAATATTAAGCATGGATTATTTTAATTATCCTTTTAAGAAACTGGGGGTTCAATTACGATAGAAAAAACATCAAAAACAATTTTGCTTTAAGCAATCTCTAACTAATACGACTCATCATTCTTGGGAGGTGGATATACTTTGTTGGAAAGACAGTGTTACAAGCTGTTATATTTCAGCTAGTAAAGGACATACTCGGGCAATCATCCATAGTCGTCGCCCGCCTACTATCCGCATGAGCAATGTTGTGGTGGTGGCGATCATGATGTTTCTATTAATGATAACTTATTCAAGCTATGTTGATGCTGCAAGGAGAGGCTCTAGAGTGTATATAAATTCTCATAATAAATATAATATGAGAGTGACTTCTACCCACTTTAATATGATAAACGTTTTAGGATCAAACCAAGATTCACTCAAAGAATACTTGGAAAATGAATTCACTAATGATCGTGCCACTGAGAGACTTAATTATGACATAGGAGCTTATGATGATACTAGTAGATGGAACTCAACTCACGCCTGGAAGAGGTACAAGCCAAAAATGGATAGGAAGAGGTACAAGGCAAAAATGGATAGGAACAGGTATGTGTTCCATATTGGAACCACAACAAGCAAGTCTCCGTTAGGTAAAAAGATTGACAAAGATCTTCCTTTATGGATGCCAAGAAAGAAATACTCCACAACAACGGAAGTGATGACAGATGTGTGGTGGTGTGAGTAAGCGTTAGCATGTAAGTTAGCAATTTAGTCTAACGCATAGTAATGAAATAATAAATAAATAAAAACAAATTGGTGAAATGAATAACATTTTTCTGTAAAAATGGGAAAGCCCCAGTCAAAAATAGATACGAACAATAACCAAAACGCTGTGAACACTGTAAATAACTATTTTGAGCAACAAATGAACACCAACTCTATCCTAATTATAATAGTGGTAACTGCAATTGGGTTGTGTATACTATATCTCGCCTATAAAAGATTTGTCAAGCCAGAGTAATCGAGTTTCTGTGAAGGTTACAGAGACGTCTGACCATGAAGAAACGAAATACAGAAGAAGCAAAACACCAGATTAAACGATCCACCAACAAAACTACCACCGAGTTCCAGGGGTTACACTTCACCCTATACGACGGCAGATACTTATCAAGGCATGATAAGAATTATTTACTATACAACTTGGGTCTTCCCGTAAATGAGACACCAGATCCTGTAGCTCTTGAAGGAGGTCAGAAGAGAACCTTATTCAAAAGCTACAGCGAGCTCAAATCCACCTTTGAAAAATACGCCAACAGGCGAATCCGAATCTCATAAAAAGGAACTCAAGGAGCAATACGAAGAGGCTGCCTCCGGACTCCCGGTCATGCAAGAATTGAGCTTCAAACTTTTTCTCTATCTACCCCGAGTTCAAGTGCCTCTACAATGCGTACACTGAGGATCCGGACGAGGGAGTAGAATTCTCCTCCACACCCCCAATCGACTAGATCGTAGAAGGAAGTGAACTTTCAAAGATAAAAAGACCAGACATTCAAGCGACATGCCACCTGCTCGTGCTTCTAATGGCAAAGACATTTAACTCAGATGAGAACCAGAGGAAAAACATGCTAACGCTTACTCACATCACCACAGATGGCTCAGTCAATTATGAAGCTAATAATGCAGAAGCATATGAATTAAGAGACATGGGTGATGAAAAATCAAAATCCTACCATCACAGAAGGAACTGCTACCATTGATGGTTACTCCACAACTAAACCATCAAGCATAATGTCAAAGGAAGATTGCTCCATTTATCAGTTTGGGAACATTATTTTTCTTGATCTGTGGTGGAAGTAAAAATGAGCATCACCCAGATCCTCAATGTTAGCAAGCATTCTCTATTACTTTTTCGGATTTTTTAAACGCTTAATTGTATTGAACAAGGTAAAGCACAGATTTTCAAAGCAGCAGCAACTTCCGCGTCCATTTTAGTCATATTCATTACAGCCCCTAGAACACAGCGTCCTAGCCTCCACTGTTGGACATGGGCCTTCCAGGGTTGGCGAGGACATAATGTCAATTTTTAATGACAATTTATACAAGTTGGTATTAGTGGAACCGAGACCGACGGCTAACATGCTCTCCTCATCACGGGAACGGTGGTGTTGTACATCTATGACTGCAGTGCGTAAGTGTATTTCTCATAGGTCATGCCGGGTGGGTTTGAACCGACCTTTGTAGGATTTATGGAACGCGTTGTAACGTGGATCGCCCTATACAAATTGACTATTTTAAAATTAACAGTTTGCATGGAAAAACATTAGGTTCCTTAGGAAAAGTTGTTTGTTTCTATCAATAGAATAACATATTAATCTAAAGTAAGGGCATACAAAATCACGCGGTATATATATATATATATATATATATGTAAATTTTTTTAATTTTTATGTATTTATTACTAAAACAAGTTAAGCCCAATTCAACTATTATGCAAGCTTATGTCAGCTTGGTTTATGTGTGTTAATGTCACTTAAAAAGTCTATGAAAGTCAACTGATATTATAAACGCGAAAGATTGTAAGTATGAATGGTTGTTTGTTGCTCTTTAGCGCAAAAACTACTGAACGTATTCAATTCAATTCATTTATTCACCATAAGATACATGACGTACACTTGGTTTTGTCAGTTATACAATCAACAGTTTACATATCATGGAAGGATAGCAAAAGATCGACCATTAGTGCAAAGAACAGCCATCGTCATTACCAAATTAATTTCTGTAAAAATTAAGCATATACACCAGCCCGGCTTGCATGGTCTTTCTTGAATCTTGCCCTGACGTCAAACCTAGTTTTTAACGCGAAAACCTGTTAAAATCGTAAGTCACAGGGGATTCGATAGAATTATAATCTCGAGGTGACATAGATTTTTGGCAATAGACAAGTAGAGTCGGGATCACCACTCAAGTCCTACGGCTAAAAGTGTAACTAAAAAAGACAGCAATCAACACCGCTGTCTTGAAGTTTTAGACACGTTTAGGATAATTTAGTTTTGCCTACATTAATATTTATAAATTCTTTATTGCACTTAACAGTTGAGTGCAAGGGCGAACTTAATGCCCCTTGTCATTTTATACTAGCTAACCTTTGGGAGTGTGGTACACGATTGCGGGTGCATTCAAAATAAAATCAAATACTTAGACACATATAATAATAATAATTTACATACTATTAGACCAATAACAATAGATATATACATTGAACTATATTTATGTAAGAATACATAAGAAAATGAACTAAAATATTAATTCTAAGTTTTAAGGTTCAACTAGTCGCGGGCATATGGAAAGATCGTAATATCACTATTGGGACCAAAACAAGACTCGTCCGCAGCATCGTATTTTCCATATTCCTATATGCTGCCGAAACCTGGACCCTCAAAGCATCTGATCGTAGCCGCGTCGACGCCTTTGAGATGTGGTGCTGGAGGCGTATGTTGCGCATTCCGTGGACAGCGCGGAGAACCAATGTATCAATACTCAAGGAGCTCAAAGTCACTACCAGGCTCTCTTCTATCTGCCTGCAGCGAGTCCTTGAGTATTTTGGTCATATAGCACGAAAAAGTTCGGCCAATCTGGAAAAGCTGGTGATCACGGGTAAAATCGAAGGCAAGAGGCCCCGTGGCCGAAGCCCGATACGTTGGTCTGACCAGATCCGAACCATACTGAACACCCCAGTCCACAATCACAGCATCGTCCGAGAAAAGTGATCCGTTGAGGGGGTCACGACCTTCAGCATTGAGGATAACGACGCAAGGAGGGAGAGTCGCAGGCCAAAAAGCACGCTGTCTCACCTAGCATTGTGTCTAAAAGAGATAGAATCAGTTATGAGCAGTTAGCAGCTAGTCTACACGCATACGTCTAGTCGCACGCACACAAACACCGTGCCGAAGTCTGCCGAACTGAAACGACGTTAGACGATGCTGTGTCGGTCGGAGTGGGGGGTGTTAGGTTTATTTTCGTTACGGAATTTAATGATTCGCTCAAAGCCCGCGATAAAAGCTATGCAATAGCTTAAAAATACGTATAATTTACTTAACAAATAAAGAGACACAGATAAGATATCAGGAAGTCTGACTTTTTATTTAAGAAATGGGCTATATGGAAATTTTTAAATATATAAAAGTTTATTTTAATAATCACTCGTAAAAATGTTTATTTTATTGATTAGCTTAATACTCAAAATTAACAAGCGGCAAATTATGGTGAATGAATAACAAATTGCATCTGCATTTGTTGGTAATAATAATTTCAAATCAAACTGGTCGCGTCATGTAACGCGACAAAGGGCCTGATATTCGGTTGCCGGATATCCGGTCTCGTACCTTGCCGAATATTCGGTAACCGGTATCCAGCCAAACCACTATCCGTTTCATCTCTAATACAAAGTGTATTTCTCATTGGTACATGCCGGGTTTCGAACAGACCTTTCTAGGATTTAGGAAAAGTTGTTTGATTCTATTGATAGAAACAATATGGCATATTAGTCTAAGTCAAAGTCACACGGCATATGAAAAAGGCTTAAAAAGTGACATTAAAGCATACAAACAAACGCGACAAACAAGCCTAAATATTTATATCAATATATAATAATATTTACATAATATATAAAAAATCGACGCGCGCGTTTTTCTAGATCACTTTTGGTACATTATACATTATTTTTTTATTCTTTTTGGAGAAAAATAAATAAATAAAGAAAGAAAGATTTAGGTCGAGATTCCTAGCCGTTGCTCAGCAAGCGCTTACCTCAAGTATTTAATAATTCTTTGAACCAAAAAATACACGAGATTTTGCGGAAATGGACGAACCCTGTAACAAGTAACAAGCCAAAACATAAACTACCAAACACGTGGCGTATACTGCGTGGAATTTATTAAACAGCAAATATTTTCATAATATAATCTAGAATAAAAATAAAGAACGACGTATTTTTTATTTTAATTATTTAGCAACAAAATCTTAAGTTACGATGCAGAGAAGTTATCCCAAAAATATCGCAACTCATACTGACCCTAATCAAGGTCGACGATCGCGCGAACTTAACTAATCGTTTCTCTATATAAAAACACTTACGGCCGGTTGCAGATTACAATAAGCACGATTAAAATAATCTATCATCAACATTTTCGTATATTTCACGAGATTGGTAGGCATACGTTAAACATGTCAAAAGATAATCATTATTTCTGCAACCGGCCGTAGACCTAGTCTTTAGGTATTTATCACGATAGATATTGTATCAAACACTGCCTCATTGACCATACAGTAGTGTTTTGTTTTTCGGATAATGAATTTTATATTTTAAAAAATAACCTTATTTATTTCAAAATATTTGATCTTTCAACAATTACACGCGGTATAAAACGTGTTAAACATCAATTGCTAAGCAAGTTATATGAATCTCAACCTTAAGAGTATTGACAAATATATTTTAATTTTAATTTTTACTTAAAGAGGCAGTGCAAAAAAAAAAGACATTAGTTGAAATATAAAAAATATGTCAAAATGACATATTTCAGCAAAAACAACCCTAAAATTCTATCTGTCGTTACTGCCTCTCAAATAGACTATCATCGATTTGCCAAAGTACATCTTATTTCTATGACTATAAAGTACACTGGTAAATCGATAGATATATAATGCTGTTATGTTTTTAAGTAGATATTTATAAGTTAATAATAGTATAACAATAAAATATATTGTTTGTATCAAACAAAAACATTTATATAATCAAATATCATTTGGAGTTTGTTACTTGTCATGATGGCCGTATAGACTTAGCTAAAAGCCCTTAAAACGGTTTAACCCTTTGCATATTTACAAAGATTTTTCAAGTCCGACTGTAGTTTAGTCTATAAACTTACTAGGAAATAAAATTACGGAAATTTTAACAATCACAGTGTAAACTCCATGTAATAATAATAATAATAATAAAATTCTTCATTGCACACAAAATATACAATATAAAGTGTTGTACATAGGCGAGCATAATACCATGAATGTATTACCTACCAGCTAACCTTTGGAAGAGTGGAAGATTAATATTATGGGCGCAGAGTGTGAAAATGGAAATAATATAGTAAAAACCAAATAATATGTAACGTCACTCGATTTAACGACAAACGTCGAAATCAATTGGCTTGGGTTGGTTTAGCTTGTCTTCTAATGCTGATTTTTCTTCTCTCCATTTAACGACAAATCTCTCTAACGCAATAAAATGCACAGTGTCGTTATATAGAGTTTACACTGAATTATTATTATTATTGATCAATAGGCTCGCAGCGCATTGCTGATATGCCTATATCAAGCGCTGGTGTAAAGATTATTAAATTGACAGTTATCAACATAGTATATATACCTGTAGCACTATTCTGTTACTTAAGCGCCAGAGTTATATAGTGGAATCCCTTAAATAACCTGCGGGGCACCTCAAACCATGATATTGAACAAACTTTAATTTAAATAAATTAAAGTATGTTCTATAATTTAAATTAATTAAAGTATGTTCAATATCATGGTTTAAGGTGCCCCGCAGGTTATTTAAGGGATTCCACTATATAACTCTGGCGCTTAAGTAACAGAATAGTGCTACAGGAGGTATATAGACTATGGTGATAACTGATAATTTAATAAACTTTACACCAGCGCTTGATATAGGCATATCAGCAATGCGCTGCGAGCCTATTGATCAATAATAATAATAATAATAATTCAGTGTAAACTCTATATAACGACACTGAAGGGACTGTGCATTTTCTTGCGTTATACCTTTACTCACCTATAGGCAGTTTGTTACCAAAAAAATGTTTTTAATTATTTTATTACAAAAAAAAAAAAACTATATTTTCACTCCACCCTAATAAACATGCGTCAAGGTTCTGTCGTGATGTACCTTGAGAACCTTTGGACAGCTGGAATAAATAATTGAGTGTTGGAGCTGTTGCAGAAATGTTTTAGAATACGGATGTCAGGCTTGAAAAATCGTTGGAAATGTTATATTGTGCGAGAGAGAAGGGAGCCAATGTGTTAAACCTTTCTAAAAAAAGCCTGGATTCTGATTCTTTAAAGGAAATATTTTTGTTTTGATATTTATTGGTTGATACAAAGCAAGTCACAATAGGTGTTCAGTTTGAGAACAATAAAGGAGTCTGCCCACTACACCGTGTCATACCATGAACGTATCAAGCACGGAAGGCAATACGATACGGCTTTTAATGCCCGTATGATGCCGGTATGGTGTCCGTATGCAACCCGTATGTTGCCGGTATGGTGTCCGTATGCAACCCGTATGTTGCCGGTATGGTGTCCGTATGCAACCCGTATTTCGTTCATGCCGTTTCATTCTCGCATGTGTATCTGTAATGCCTGGACGTCTGGGGAGTGCTATCAAGTTTTAAAATAATAAAATAGGTATGGCTATTCAAAGATTAACTGTTAGACAACTGGCAATGATTGCCTTATTGGATTAGGAAGAAGAAGAGAACCAAAAAACTACTTGACGCTACTAGATTCACGATACTCTAAAAGAACGAAAAACTGAAGGAGAATATTGGACGTTGTGTATAATATTGACGTGCCATGCGCGGAGCGTATCGGCTCCGGCAAAATATTGTCGCCGACAATTATTAACGCTCCGTGCATGGCACGCGACGGTACGGGTCGGTGACGGAACGGTCTAGTGGACGTAGTGTCATGCTTTTCTATACAAAGAATATGTTTTTGCCTGACACGTTCCTATTACGGTCATGGTATGATACGGTGTAGTGGGCAGACTCCTTTAAGCACATTTTCGCATTAAAACAAAATGGATGATGTATACCTATAGGCATTAGATGTGGCTTATTGGGACATTTGACTCCAGAATTCATTTAACTTTTAGAGGGTGTAACGCTTGTGCATACCTCTCGCTCGCACAATCAAATATTTTCAAAGATTTGTACTTTTGACAAATGTAATCGATTAACTCTCTAGGGAATAAAATTAAGGACATTTAAAAGAGATATTAACCATAGATTTGGTTTTAGTAAAATAGAGGACAGTCGTAATAAATGTTTTTGCTATTATATATTATTATTAAAATGTCAGTAATTTTATTTCCTAGAAAGTTAAAGACTACATTTCTCAAAAATGACACTTGAACAATCTTGGAATCGTGAATTCTGTAGTCAAATTTACCAATAGTCATAAAAGATTTTTAAAATGAATAATAATCAAGATTCAAAAATCCTCAATTTTTGTTAATCCCATTGGTTATTTAAATTTAAACGACTATAATAAAGTGGTCAGTAACCAAGCTTTTACATTATCGTATCCGCGCTTATAAGTCAAAAAAACATTGTTAATAAAATAGTTGTAAATCATCCACTTTGTTTGAATTATTTGGTTTGCGTTCAATAATGTTCAAAACATTCAATCCGTCAGAATTGCTACTCACTCTATGCTACGATTTCATTGTATCTAATACGATATTAGGCCGCGTTCGTTTTAAGAAATGTTAGCATGAAAATACCACTTTTTTAGCACAAATCGTTCGTTTAATGAAAATTCTAACATTTGATGCTAATTTCGTATGTCAGTACCGTGTTGAAAGGAGGGTTATTGATGTTACTTTTTGACAGATGTCATTAACATATGAAATGGTTTGTTTACATGTATACAGTTTTTACATTGTCAAGAACAATTTCAATTAATAAATTCAAATATAAGCTTAAAATAATAAAAAAACATTAAATATACAATTTAGATATAAGAACATAGCTTCAGCTGCACAGTATGTCAAATTAGTATTATTAATTTAACATACTAACCCCGCGTTCGTTTTATAGCATTTCCAACATCTCGTAGCAACTTCAAAAACCAGCGCGAATTGTCGTTTTTGTTAAGAAATACCACTTTTTTAACAATGCTAACATTTCTTAAATAAAACGAGCGGTGAGGCTACGTTTTGACAAGTACTTTCGTTCATGTTTTATCATACCATGGCATCCAACACACATGATATTATGGTCTTTAAATTTATTACATAAAATCGTTTAAAATACATTTTTAACAAATATAATAGAAAACTATAAAGTATATAAAAATGGTGAACAAACCATTTTATATGTTATTGATATCTGTCAAAAAGTAACATCAATAACCCTCCTTTCAACACGGTACTGACATACGAAATTAGCATCAAATGCTAGAATTTTTATTAAACGAACGACTTGTGCTAAAAAAGTGGTATTTTCATGCTAACATTTCTTAAAACGAACGCGGCCGAAGCTAAAAAAGTAACAATTTAAACAAATAATCAAATTGCAAGCACAAGTAGGTCAAAGTGTTAAGAGAGAGTAGGAATTCTCAGAGATTTACAAAACAAAATTAGATTTAAAAAAAATATCATAATTATAGCTTGATTTTTCCAAGAACGTTCCCATGACAGCTTTTAAATATATATTTTTAATGACTCTTTTTTATATAATAATGCCAAGTAGTACCAAAATGAAGTTTCTGTAATGGGGAATATGCTTCTAACGTAAAGGTTCCAGTAGTCCTATTCTGTTACATAGTCGCAAAAGTTATATAATGAAATCCGTTAACAATACTGAATATTTTTTGCCTGACACGTTCCTATTACGGTCATGGTATGATACGGTGTAGTGAGCAGACTCCATATGGCGTCGAATGTAATGAAAATAAGGAATTTTCTTAGAAAAATCAAAGTATATATATATACAAAATGATATCGTATAATGTTGATTTAGTTATATTGGTGTGAGAATGTGACCTTATTCCGTTTGCGTGGCGCGGGAGGTGGTGCGCGCGCGCCGACGACGTCGCTACGACTTCGCGGGGGGGGAGCTGCGGTTCTTACTGATGTACACCTGGGGGGAAACAAGATCAACTCAATCAAAACAAACCTATTCGAGAACCTCAAGCTGCGCAAATATGCCAACCTCGGTACGGGTTACGAGTTTGCACCGTTTGGGGTCGAGACGCTGGGCCAAGGGGACACTCAGCTGGAAGGTCTGGAGACAGGAAGGCTGGCAATTATTTCTGCCAAAGTATTAGCCTCGCTATACAGAGATTTTTTTACTTCTAAGTAGTTTTAATCATTTCATTTAAATAAATAAATATATCTATATACACACATCAAAAAAGTCTAGGGATCAAGCATGTTTATGCGGATTTCTTGTGATTGAGATGTGGCTTTGTAATAAATTTATGATTTTATAAATTTATATGGATCCTTTTTGGTGCATTTCATAATTTAAAACAGGAACTGTCAATCAAATTCGAGTAAAAGATGAAAATCAGCTGTCAATATTTTCCCTATAAAAACATAAGACGCATTGAAGACATTATTAGTGCTACTGTTTCCCTACTACTGATTAAAACCAACGTTATTATGGAGCGGCGACGTCATTTAAGCAGGGAAGAAATGATCAGAGCCGTGGGAATGATAGAAGCTGGTTCCCGGCAACGTACTGTGGCTTTAGCTCTGAATACAAGTCAGAGTGTTATCAGTCGACTTTGGACACGTTACCGAACCACTGGTACCGTGGCTGAGCGCCATGGAGGACGGTATCGCTGCACCACACGGAGACAAGACCGATACATTCAAATCACAGCTCGAAGAACTCCAACAATAACCGCCATGATGTTAGCCGTGAGCCTTCATCGCTCTTCAGGGAACTTAATTAGCGACCAAACAGTCAGAAACCGCTTGCATGAAGTGAACCTTCATTCCCGAAGACCGCTACGGGTACCACCTATAGCAATGCACAATCGTAGGACTCGATATCAATGGGCTCTTGAACACAGAAATTGGACAGAAGAACAATGGCGTTTCGTGTGCTTTTCTGATGAGTCTCGTTTTGGTATGAGGCCGGATACAAGACGTATACGACACTGGAGAACCCCTGGACGCCAACAGCGATTAAAATCCTGCCAGGAAGTCCATCCTTATAGTGGTGGAACCATCATGGTATGGGCGGGTATTTCGATCGGCGGAAGAACTGAGTTGATTTGGATCAGAGGCAACCTCAACGCTCAAATTTATGCTGAGACGGTTGTATCAGACGTCATCGTTCCTCTACAAGTGCATATCGGTCCCTTATTTCAGTTAATGCACGACCGCACACCGCAAGAGTTGTAAGACAGACTCTCGCCGCAGCTAACATCAATGTCCTGCCCTGGCCTGCTCAGTCGCCAGACTTGAACCCGATTGAGCATGCATGGGATATTCTTCAGAGAAGAGCTCTGCCGAATATGGAGGGTATCCAGTCGCAAGAAGACCTTTTTTTGTTGTTGCAACGAACATGGGCGGCCATTCCACAGCGTGATTTGGATGAACTCATTTTGAGTATGCCAAACCGATGTTCTTGTGTTGTTAGTGTTCGCGGTAGAAACACGGATTATTAATTGTTTAAGTTACCCAATAAAATTAAAAAAAAAACTGTTATTTCAGTCTTTTTTTCGAACTTTAATGTTAGTGGTTCAAATGTCAAAAATCCCTTTATTAGGAAAATGGCAATTTTTTTTACTAATGCAAAGGTGACTTGGTTTATCGTTACTGTAGACAAACGAAAACATTTTATTTGATCAATCCTTAAAGAAAATTTTAATGAATATCAATCAGGAGAAAAGTTATTGCAAAAATATATGTTGATCCCTAGACACTTTTGATGTGTGTATATAGAGGAATCACGGCGTATTATGACGGCAGAACTGGACGACACCCTTCACAAAATATATTTGTGGGGTGTCCAAAATCTTGTCCAGTTCAATGCCAACAAGACCCAGGCATGCGCGCTGACGGCCAAGAAGTCCCCCTTCTCTCCTCCCCCCACTCTTCAGGGCACCACGCTGGATCTACAGCCCAGCTTCAGCATCCTCGGGGTGGAAATACGCTCAGACCTTAACCACCGGAACTACATTGAGAGCATCACCAAAACAGCGTCAAAAAAGCTCGGAATACTGAACAAGGTGAAGCGGTTTTTCCCGCCATCAATCAGACTGTTGCTGTACAAAGCACAGATCAGATCATGCGTGGAATACTGTTCACACCTTTGGGATGGTTCAGCCAAGTACCTCACAGATGCTCTCAATGTCCTACAAAGGCGAGCTGTTCGAATTGTGGACGATGCCACTACGAGGGGCGTTCAAAATATTCTCGGTATGTGGATAAAAACAAACAAGTACGAAAAGTTTGATATTTTTATTTTTCAATATACTCCCCCCCTATGTTCATACACTTATAAGATCGATCAATTATTTTTTTTAATCCCTCATAAAAATATTTTTTATCTTTGGTGTAAAAATGCTCCTCCACGGCCGTCTTCAACGCTTCATCGTCAGAAAATTTATTTCCACGCAGATCCTTTTTAAGATTGGGAAACAAAAAGAAGTCGCTTGGGGCTAAGTCCGGACTATAGGGTGGATGAGTAACAGTTTCAAACCCACATTCAACAATAGCTGCCTTGGCAATATGAGCAGTATGGACAGGGGCGTTGTCATGCAGAAGCAGAACACCTTTGGTTAACTTTCCTCGCCTCTTTTCTTTGATCGCATCTCTTAATTGACGTATAACGTTAGCGTAGTACTGCCCTGTGATATTTACACCTTTTTCTTTATAATCGATAAGCAAAACTCCTTCACAATCCCAAAATATTGTGGCCATGACCTTGCCAGCTGACGGGATTACCTTGAACTTCTTGGGATGAGCTGAACCCTTAATGTGCCACTGCATGGACTCCTGTTTGCTCTCTGGGTCATAATGATGAACCCAGGTTTCATCTCCAGTAACTATTTTTTGCAGCACCTCATCGGGATTTTCACCACACAGGTCGATAAAATCTGAACAGCAAGCCACACGCATATCCTTTTGAAGAAGCGTCAGCATTCGCGGAACCCATCTTGCACTTACTTTTGACATATTAAGATGGTCATGTATAATGTCATGTACGGTACCAATAGAGAGATTGGTTACTTGAGCTATAGATTTTACCTTCACTCGGCCGTCTTCCAATATAAGTTTTTCCACTTTATCAATATTTTCTTGTGAGGTAGCCACTACAGGCCGGCCAGGTCTAGGGTCATCTTCAATACTCTCCCTTCCACGCTTAAATTCGCTTGACCATTTTTGAATAGTAGATAAAGAAGGAGCAGACTCACGGTAAACACAATCCATTTCCTCTTTTATGGTTTTTTTATTTTTACCCTGTTTTGTCAAGAATTTTATGACGGATCGGTGCTCTAATTTCGTTAAAATTGTTAATTCGCTCATGGTGTTCATGTTTGTTCGGCAATTGCAGAAAAACAAAAGAACATCTCGGTTCCAATTTTACTTTTTTTTAATGTCAATGGATGAATCTTAGCGGCCAGTAACAAATATATATATAAAAGAGGTTGTAACGTATCAATACCGAGAATATTTTGAACGCCCCTCGTATATCTGGAACTCTCGAATCCCTGCAGCTTCGCCGAGATGTAGCTTCTCTGAGCGTGTTCTACCGGCTATACTATGGTGAGTGCTCTGAAGAGCTCTATAACCTAATTCCTTCCTCCCCATTCCGCAACCGAACCACACGCACAGGTCAGAATATGCACCCACATACCGTAGTCACTATCCCTTCGCGTACCTATAAATTTGGTGACTCATACATCTGTCACACAATAAAGATGTGGAATGCTCTTCCAGCCTCTGTGTTTCCACTTTCCTATAACCTGGAGTCCTTCAAGCGAAGTGTGAAAAGGCATCTAGTCAAGCCGGCATAGTGTTAGGGACTGATGTCGGATATAAGGGTCTGATTCCAGTTGCTAACATTCATGGACCCTGCGCGCCACTTACCATCAGGTGGGCGTAGGGTCACATGTCGTGCTAGTATAAAAAAAAAAAAAAAAAAAAAAAAAAAATCAAATACCTAAAAAAAAAGCACATCGATGTCACTCAATATAATACCGCCTCCGTGGTCTAGTAGTAACAAACGTTGCCGTGAACTCGGGAGGTCGTGGGTTCGATTCCCACCGGGGGCAAGTTGTACATTGTATAATTTGTCTCGGTCTGGGTGTTTATATGTATAATATGTATATATTTACAAAAAAAAAAAAAGTATAATATGTAGTTTATCAACCATCTAGTTTCCGTAACACAAGCCTCGTACCTTACCACGGAAACTAGATGGCGCTGTATGACCTGTCTGAAAAAAATAAATAAATAATAATAATAGTTTATTGACACTAAAAAATATACCTGTAAGAGCCTGTACTTAGAGACAGACAGCTTCTTGAGATGTGGTTCCATTTTCTCCTCCCCGAGCGCCACGCTCAGAGCAACCATACAAAAGATGGCCGCCTTCCGAACGGCGGAGTTCTGGTGGTCTGCCAACTGATATAGACACAATATTAAACATTTAAGAGGGCTGTTACGCTTTGCGTTCCTCTCGCTCGCACACTTCAACATTTTACTGTAATTTTAACACATTTTAAATTATATATAACTATTTTTGGCCAGAGAATAATAGCTAAGACATTTACAACTTTTTTACTCAAACAAATCTTAAGATTAATACAATATCTCTTAAAATATCTGTAATTTAATTTCCTAGAAGTTATTACCATTCGCATTCCTCTCGCTCGCACGCTCCAACATGTCAATTTTGTGTAGGTGTACTTTGTGTATATGTGTGTGTAGTTAGAGTATGTGTAAGTGTACCTTGTGTATTTGTAAGTGTTGTATGTGTATGTATAGTTAGTGTATGAGTAAGTGTACTTAGAGTATGTGTAAGTGTACTTTATGTATTTTATGTGTGTGTATAGTTTGTGTATGAGTAAGTGCACTTTATGTATTTTATGTGTGTGTGTGTAGTTAGTGTATGAGTAAGTGTACTTAGAGTATGTGTAAGTGTAGTTTGTGTATGTGTAAGTGCAGTTCGTGTTTGTATGTATGTTATTTGTTTTTCATACCTTACTGACGCCGTCCATTAGTTGTGAGACGAGTTCGTCCGTGAGCTCGTCCGGTCTCGCTTTAGCCACGTCTGCCGCCAACTTCAGGGCGCACAGAGATGACGGGTAGCCTTGAGTGGCCAACATTGGCTTTAATAGACCTAGGACCTGCCAAAAAAATTGTTGTTTCAATCAAAATAATATTTAACACATAGCGTTAACTTTCAGTCATTCTCGTTCATTCCATTACAGTTATTTATTAAAAACGTAAGTCTTGTTTCAAGCAGTGTTATTTTTATATAAATATCACCATGGCAAGCTTACAATATAATTAATATTGTTTTAAGTAAAAATTGGCATTTGACAACATTGAAAATGGCACATGCCTTTAACGAAAAAACCAAATAGGTGGTAGGCGGATCGATGGCGGTAATTTGCCCAGTCTGCCGGGGGGTATCCACCGTTCGTGCCGATAATCCCAAAAGTGTATCCCCACGTTTCGAAATCAGGTTCGAATTGCCGTCATGACCTGTCAGCCGGCATAGTGTTAGGGACTGATGTTATTCATGAATGTCTGATTCCAGTTGCTAACATTCATGGACCTTGCGCGCCACTTACCATCAGGTGGGAGCAAGGTCACATGTCGTGCTAGTATAAAAAAATATATATATAAAACATTATTATATCGTGTCAATTAAGGGGTCGGTATAGTAGAACCACAAGGTCCGGTACTCGGTCCGGCGTGCAGCGAGGTGAGACGGAGTGACGTCACTAACCTGAGGAGCGGGCACAGCCTGTGCTATATGAGGCAGGGCGGAGTCTGCAGCTCTCATGAGTTCCTTGTTCCCGGCGGAGTAGGCTTGGAGTAACTTGATGAGGACCAGGTCGGCATAGTGGAGTCACAAGGTCCGGGTCTCGGTCCGGCGTGCAGCGAGGTGAGACGGAGTGACGTCACTAACCTGAGGAGCGGGCACAGCCTGTGCTATATGAGGCAGGGCGGAGTCTGCAGCTCTCATGAGTTCCTTGTTCCCGGCGGAGTAGGCTTGGAGTAACTTGATGAGGACCAGGTCGGCATAGTGGAGCCACAAGGTCCGGGTCTCAGTTCGGCGGGCTAACCAGGTGAGGACCCGGACAGCTTCAGCAGCAGCTCGCTCCCGAGGGGTGGCCCAACCTTAATCGGAGATTAAACGCAGATTACAGCAAATACATATCATCAAAGTAGTACCATAGTAGTTTATATTTATTTAAATAAATAAATAAATATTTCCAGACAGGTCACACAGCGCCATCTAGTTTCCGTGGTAAGCTACGAGGCTTGTGTTACGGAAACTAGATGGTTGATAAACTACATATTATACTTTTTTTTGTGCAAATATATACATATTATACATATAAACACCCAGACCGAGACAAATTATACAATGTACAACTTGCCCCCGGTGGGAATCGAACCCACGACCTCCCGAGTTCACGGCAACGTTTGTTACCACTAGACCACGGAGGCGGTATAATTAACCAAACGCATAGCATTAATGCGTTGTATGTAAGCCAATTTTTAAAGGAACTAAACGCTTAAACCGACCTTTTTAGGATTTACTCGTAAGGAAAAAACAATCTAGAGCTATGAGTTTAATTTGTGCCGATTCCTGCCACGAATCACATTTGCTTGTCTACGGAGTACTGTGCAGGGGCACCAATATATTTTAACTTAAAGAACTGAAGGAATAACTTACCAGATTGTTGAGCATTGGCAGTATCTTCGGAATTTTCTTTATCTCCGGCACTTTCCTCAGCAGATAACGCGGCTATTGCCACTCTTAAGATTGTCCTAAAAATTAACAACAAAATTACTTACAACTTTAGTAATGATGGTTCGCAGAGGGTGGAAAGCAGATAGACAAATTTCAGTTCACATAGAAAGTGTAAGTAGTTTTATTTTTATATTATTGTTTACATCATATAATTTATGTTTATATATATGTATATATTTATATATTACGTATTTATGTATTTGTATATGTATTAGTATGTAATAATGTTATGTATGTATTAAGATACAGAAGTATACTGTTAAGAATAACTTAATTAATGATTGCACCTACCATCTATACTGCCTAAATGTCCTAAAGGTTTGGCTGTCAGAGAATGCCTAGCGGCATTAAGTCCGCCTTTGTACATAGTGCAATAAAGTTTTTAAATAAATAAATAAAGTGGCGCCACCTAGTAGACGGTAGGTGGTACTAAATTTAATGTTCATTAATTAATTCAATCAAGTCGTTCAATTTATTCAACATGTCGGCATTTGTTGTCAACAAGCACACTATACAACACCAGACCCTGGCCAGCGTGTCGAGTGTTGACCAAATTATTTCATCATCTATGTGTTCTGCAAAGCCCATCCTCCAGCAGTGGAGGTCTAGGACCAGCGCTGTGATGATAATACTTCGATAGTCCCAAACAATCAATCGATACGCACAGGTCAAAATATGCACCCACCGTACCATAGTTACCACCCCTTCGCGTACGTATAAATTTGGTAACTCATACCGCACATCGCACAAAGATGTGGCATTTGGCCTACACTCGCCAAGCCGTCTGGCCAGCGTGGCGAGTGTAGGCCAAATTTTTCAGATATACGGAAACGAGTCGCGTCGTTGATGCACAGAGTACAAGGGAGCGGCAACATCATCTTAAGCCAGAAAAAAAAAAGCCAGATTGCCCTATCATGGGGTAATGGGTACATACATGTGCCCAGTGCCTCGGGAGGGCAAGGCAAACATAAAAAGTAAATGTCCTCTTTTTACTTATATAGAATAAGCAAACACTATGTTACCCTGTGTTCTTGGTGCTGGGATGAATGAATATGAAAAATGAAATATGAAATTTGTACTGCAAGACTACAATCAGACTTTAAAAATCTTTAAAAAGAATGTATTGTGTGTGTGAGAGAGAGAGAGAGAGAGAGAGAGAGAGATGCAACAGCGATAAATTGCATTAAACATTTCTATTTTAGATATGTCACAATAAACTCACTTAAAATGTTCGACAGGTTTTCTGCAGTCGCCGTACTTGAGGATCTCGTGTGTGGCCAACAGCAGGCGCTCCCACTGTGCCGGCCCGGACTTGGAGTCCAACTGACTTAACTCTTCCAACACCGCAGTCTCTCTCAAACCAGCTGAAAAATTATAAAATATATATATTTCTGTTTAATGACATCATAACCATCTGTTGCAACCTCGCATGGTAGCAGTGTGTGTCAGTGTCTCGGGCTTGCGACCGACAATAGGCTGGTTTAAGAAAAGGAGGCCGCCTTTTTTTTTTCTATTGTGCGATAATACGCTCACCATCCACCATTCTACTCCTCTCCCTACCCAACCTGATACTGTATGATTCCGTTAATGCCCAATTCTTTCAGTAAGTGATGCAAAGATTTTGCTGGAACTTCTCTTGCACCAACTTCCACTGCGTAAAGCTGAGTCTTAAACCCGTTCCTGATCATTTCTTCTGTGAGATCATAATATTTATTCGACTTCATGTTGTGGTCTTTTGGAATATTTGATTCCCACGGAACGGTAAGTTCAATAAGGATAACTTTTTTCAAGTTCCGAGAAAACACTAAGATGTCTGGCCTATAGGCTGATACAGCTAGTTCATCTGGGATCCTATAATGATGTTCAAATGTATCCATGAGAATTTTCCAGTCTGATGCGTCGCCAAGGATCGAGGCGCATTTAGTTTTCGTGCTTTGCCCTTCCTTTACAAATGTGGTCCCGACAAAATAGACCCCGGAAGTAGAAAAATATGAATCATGTTATAAAGCAGTATTTATTGTTCCTAAATGTTACATGTATAAAATAAATGCACATCTGATACTTATGTAATAGACAACCTTCCCATGGCCTGCGCCAGGGTGTCTTGTTGATATAAAAAAAATTAGTTTATTTCCATTGGTTCGCTTAAAACAACTTGGATAAAGTCAGAACTAATAGAATGAATACAATTATTAAAACATATGTACTAATCAAAGTGGTAATAATGGTTGGACCGTATACAGGCAATAATCCATATTTATGTATGTTAGGCACAACATTAATTACTGCTACAAGCAAGTAAAACTAACTAACTTAGAAACTACTTAAATAAGATCGTGGCTGTAAAGAGGCCGTGTCAGTTTACATTCTAAATACTTAATAATTATGATGTACAGAAATTATATACATATCAACCAAATACTTACATTTTGTTACAATAAATCCATTCTCGTCAGTCTCGTAAGGTCGCGATCTGTCTCTGTTGTTTTCGTATTCTCTGAAATATTATTATGTAAAAATTATTTTATTCATTCAGGAAACATAAACCTTGATACATAATAACAAAAAAAAAAACACACCTAAAAAGTATTTACCTAAGTGTTACCTGTAAGTATAGTTGTGTGTGTTACCTGTGAGTATAGTTGTGTGTGTTACCTGTGAGTATAGTTGTGTGTGTTACCTGTGAGTATAGTTTTGTGTGTTACCTGTGAGTGTAGTTGTGTGTGTTACCTGTGAGTATAGTTGTGTGTGTTACCTGTGAGTGTAGTTGTGTGTGGGAGTGGGGGAGCTGTCCTTAGTGCTGGCGGCTTCCTCAGAGCTGTCAGCTGACGGCGCGCGAACTGGTTCACTGAAACAATACAATTATAACAATCTCTCTCTCTTCCTTCTGTCCCTGTTCTTGCGAAGTGAGGAGCAGAACAAAGAATTTTCGCAATAAAAGCTAGCTAGGAAACAAAAACCATTGATGTTTAGAATTATATTTGTTTTGGTTTTGGCTGATGGACTTTGCTTTGGCCTAGGCACAGGGGAAAAAAGGGACTTTGACGTTTGGCAGCATGGGGCCGGGTAAATTTTGTGATTTATTTTAATTGGCCCCAATTATGGTGGATTTGAGAGCGTTGACTGTGGCCGAGGATTGGAGGAATGGTGTGAAGAGAGCGTCCATTGCCAGGGCATTTTATCTTCTAAAACAACTTATTGTTATTAATAACTTTGCATTACGCCGCGTCCTTTTATAACATTTCCAACATGTCGTAGCAACTTCTTAAACTAGCACGAAATGTTCTTTTTGTTAAGAAATACCACTTTTTTTACCAATGCTAACATTTCTTAAAAAAAACGTGCAGTGAGGCTACTTTTTGACAAGTATGACAAGTAACAAATAATAACAAATCAATTGACAATGTATTATGGTCTTTGAATTGATTACATAAAATCGTTTAAAATACATTTTAAACAAATATAATATAAACTATAAAGTATACAACAATGTAAACAAACCATTTCTTATGTTAAATGACATCTGTCAAAAAGTAACATCAATAACCCTCCTTTCAACATGGTACTGACATACGAAATTAGCATCAAATGTTAGAATTTTCATTAAACGAACGATTTCTGCTAAAATGGTGGTATTTTCATGCTAACATTTCTTAAAACGAACGCGGCCTTAGTGTGTGTGCCGCGTGACCTGTACGTGTATAATTTCTTACCTATAATGTCCGTTGGCTACTCCATTTGCTATCCTGTTGGAAAGGGTGGCATCAGACATCTGACTGATGCCGGAATCCTTTGATGACATTATATGGTTACCGCTCTCAGCTAAAGAGAAAAAGACAAATGATTCGTATTCAAAAAAATTAACAGATTATTATATTAAACATACAATAATAATAAATTAGTAAACTGCCTCCGTGGTCTAACGGTTAAGTTTTAATTTAGACTCGGAGGTACCGGGTTCGATTCCTGGTCGGGACACAATAATATTTATTAATGTAAATAAAAATACATTAAATTAATATTTAATTTATTTGTGATATTTCTCAAGTTTGATACGCTGGTGACATCGACGAGCTTGCCACTTGTCATGATTGGCTTATAGTAAAGTTGGCTAAATGTGGATCCGCTTATTCATAAGCGTGATTTCTGACCACCCCGAAAGGGAAACGGTCGTGATGATACTTTTTTTTTAATAATAAATTATTTATTATGAGGCAACAGATGGCCCATAGATAAATACCTTACAACTAAAATACATATAAAAATATCATTAACTTAAGAATAATAGAATTAATTATCTAAAGCTTCCGTATCTTCATCTTCTTGTGGTCATAGAAGTACCTATCAGGTACTGTGACCACCTTCTGAGGAGTACGAGAAGCTTCAGTGGACGGTGCCGGCGTCCCTGCTGGGGGTGGTTCACATCGTTGGTTCTGCGTGAAGCAAATCCAAACAAAGTAGACTGGGGAAATTACCACCATCAGTCCGCCTACCACCTATTATAGTCATTTAGGTCAAAAAAAATATTGACATACATCATACTATGTGAGTTTGTATGGTCTTACGTTAGATTATTATGTGATAGATAGGCAGTTGCGGTGGTGGCTCGGTTGTAAGACCGCGTACCTTAAATCCTACAAAGGTCGGTTCAAACCCACCCGGGATGTACTTAAGAGAAATATTTCTTACGTACTGCAGTCATAGATTTACAACACCACCGTTCCCGTGAGGAGGAGAGAACGTCAAGGTGTCGGTCCCGGTTTCACTAATACCAACTTGTGGAATCGTTAATAAGTTGTCGTTAAAAATTGACATCATATCCTCGCCAAGCCGTCTGACGAGCGTGGCAAGTGTAGGCCAAATTCTCCAGATATATGTTCTGGAAGGCCCATCTCCAGCAGTGGAGTTCTAGGACGCTGTGTTCTAGGGGCTGTAACGAATGAATGAATGAAAAGGCAGTTGCCTCCGTGGTCTAACAGTTAAGTTCGTGGATTTAGACTAGGAGGTACCGGGTATTTAATTTATTTGTGATATTTATTTTTACATTAAGCGTGGTTTCTGACCACCCCGAAAGGGAAACGGTCGTGATAATGAGAAATCAATTTAAAAAAAAACATTTATTTAATTTAATATCAGTGGAATCTCCATACCATTAGCATGTTGGGAGGTGTACGAATGTATTTCTGAAGTGGTTTTCCTTATCCTGGAGTAGACATCTTCGGGGACAGAGTTGTTAGACGAACTTGTGTTGTTCCGAAGAGGACTATCACTGCTAGCTGTAAAAAAAATATCATTTGGCTGAGCTGTACGGTAGTTGAAGTAGTAGAGTTGAATATTGTAAAAATATCATTTGGTTGGGCTGTAGGGTGGTTGAAGTAGTAGAGTTGAATATTGTAAAAATATCATTTGGCTGGGCTGTAGGGTAGTTGAAGTAGTAGAGTTGAATATTGTAAAAATATCATTTGGCTGGGCTGTAGGGTGGTTGAAGTAGTAGAGTTGAATATTGTAAAAATATCATTTGGCTGGGCTGTAGGGTGGTTGAAGTAGTAGAGTTGAATATTGTAAAAATATCATTTGGCTGGGCTGTAGGGTAGTTGAAGTAGTAGAGTTGAATATTGTAAAAATATGTTTCGTGTTTTATTATAATATCATACTGATTTTTGTTTCAATTTACGAAATCATTTATTTTTAAATAAAATAAGTAAATTAATTTAGAGAATTTGGAACGTTACCTCAGCGTAAGTGACGTCACTTAATAGTGAATATCATAAACAAATCTGCTTAATTAATATTTTTTTATCCGAGTATTATAGCACTAACTGCTTCCGTGGTCTAGCGGTTAAGTCCGTAGATTTAGACTCGGAGGTACCAGGTTCGATTCCTGGTCGGCACACAAAAATATGTATTAATGTATATAAATACATTTAATTAATATTTAATTTATTTGTGATATTTCTGGAGTTTGATACGCTTGAGACATCGACGAGCTTGCCACGATTGGCCGGCAGTAAAGTTGGCTAAATGACCACCCCGAAAGGAAAACGGTCGTGATGATACTTTACTTCTAGTTTTATAGGACAAAGCAAACGAAAATATAATTAAAAACCTACTTTTATAAAAGCAAATAGTTATTTTAATCTCGTAAATAAGTTGTTAATTTACTATTACTTGACGTCATCAGGTAGCCATTCGCAACTGCAGGGTTTCATAGCTAAGCTCAAGCTGTGTGATTGGCTAAAATACCAACTCTATCATTGGTAAATTGTCGGGCGCTGTGATTGGTTAAACCATAGTCAAAGTTATAGTCAAAATATCTTCATTCACGTAAACCTATTACAGGCATTTATGAAACGTCATTAATTTAATTATTTTGAATGATTCTACTCCTGCTAGTGGAAGACTAAGCAGCAAAGTGGTCCAATAAGTAAGCTGTTAGCAGAAGACTTGAGAGAAGCATAGCAGTTAATATAAAAAAATGATAGTTACAGGTCTTTCTGAGATGTTGGCTAAGTACTGCGTCGATATTGGCCTGCACCTCGGCCGGCAGAGTGGCCAGCAGAGTGGTGGTGGCCACGGGACTGACGTTGTAGATAGAGGTGACTGCAGTCCTGGCCGACACCCGGAGGTCAGTACTTCGCGGGTCGAAACACATTGAGGAGAGACGGATGAAGGCGCGACCACAAAGATCAGTTGGACCTCCTAAAATACATAAATTTATTATTGTTTGTAAAATATAGCGAGTGTTTAAAATCTGAGGAGCTGGGAGAATTGGTTGTTTCTAAATGAATTAAGTGTTGAATCGAGTGAATGGTCCTTGTTGGCAGTTGAGTTGTTGTGCCATTACATTCTGTCATCAAATAATAATATAAATTTAACCTAATAGTATACCTAATTATCTCATCGATATTTCATTCTATATAATATAATGATTAACTAATTTATAAAACATGTAATTTTTTTTAGTATTTAATCCACAGTTTTTGAGGAATGAAATGTACAAATAATATAAAATCTTTCTGGCTTAAGATCTAATAATTTATAATATTGTAATTTTTATGTCCTAGATATAAGCTGTGATTTTTCTGAAAATAAATAAATTGTCATTAAAATTGACCCTCATCAATCAGACCCTCGCCAATCCAATGGCGAGTGTAGGCTTGATCATTCCTCTATATGGTTCTGCACGGCCCATCTCCAACAGTCCACTGTTCACATGTCTAGGACGACGTGTTTTAGGGGCTCTGATGATTACACAAAGACAATTTTTTTTCCCGGATTTTTGGAACAGGAACGAAGCGCACAACTGTGTGTGTTGCATAGAAATAGGAAACGATCTTTCAGGTAAGGGGGTGCATTTGAGTGTGGGTAACTAATTTTCATAGACTCTTGACAACTACTGAAATAACTTGGAAATTACCAAAATAAAATATCATTAAAAGAAATTCTTCTTCTTCTTAGTCGCTACACTCTTGGCAGAGTGGTCGTGGTGGCCGTCGCCACTACTCTCGGACCCCGGCTTTCCTAGTGCACTCATGTAGGGGATGATCCATTGCAACCTTCACCTGATCGGTCCATCTCATCGGAGACCTACCATTGTCATTAAAATTGACCCTCATCAATCAGACCCTCGCCAATCCAATGGCGAGTGTAGGCTTAATCATTCCTCTATATGGTTCTGCACGGCCCATCTCCAACAGTCCACTGTTCACATGTCTAGGACGACGTGTTTTAGGGGCTCTGATGATTACACAAAGACAATTTTTTTTTTCCGGATTTTTGGAACAGGAACGAAGCGCACAACTGTGTGTGTTGCATAGAAATAGGAAACGATCTTTCAGGTAAGGGGGTGCATTTGAGTGTGGGTAACTAATTTTCATAGACTCTTGACAACTACTGAAATAACTTGGAAATTACCAAAATAAAATATCATTAAAAGAAATTCTTCTTCTTCTTAGTCGCTACACTCTTGGCAGAGTGGTCGTGGTGGCCGTCGCCACTACTCTCGGACCCCGGCTTTCCTAGTGCACTCATGTAGGGGATGATCCATTGCAACCTTCACCTGATCGGTCCATCTCATCGGAGACCTACCATTGTCATTAAAATTGACCCTCATCAATCAGACCCTCGCCAATCCAATGGCGAGTGTAGGCTTAATCATTCCTCTATATGGTTCTGCACGGCCCATCTCCAACAGTCCACTGTTCACATGTCTAGGACGACGTGTTTTAGGGGCTCTGATGATTACACAAAGACAATTTTTTTTTCCCGGATTTTTGGAACAGGAACGAAGCGCACAACTGTGTGTGTTGCATAGAAATAGGAAACGATCTTTCAGGTAAGGGGGTGCATTTGAGTGTGGGTAACTAATTTTCATAGACTCTTGACAACTACTGAAATAACTTGGAAATTACCAAAATAAAATATCATTAAAAGAAATTCTTCTTCTTCTTAGTCGCTACACTCTTGGCAGTGGTCGTGGTGGCCGTCGCCACTACTCTCGGACCCCGGCTTTCCTAGTGCACTCATGTAGGGGATGATCCATTGCAACCTTCACCTGATCGGTCCATCTCATCGGAGACCTACAACGCATCCTCTTGCCATCGACTTTCCCCTGGACTACCAAGCGCTCGATTGATGTTTCTCCACGCCCTGACACGTGTCCGAAGAAAGTGAGAATGCGTAATTGTACAGTCGAGGAAAGGCGCTGTCCGATCCCCAGTTCCTCCAGTATGGATTTGCTTGTTCGGAACTCCGTCCATGATATGCCCAGCATTCTCCGCCAACACCACATCTCTAGAGCATTAATTCGTTTTTTTCTGTTTCGCGTAGGGTCCACGTCTCCGCTGCATACAAAAAAATAGGGAACACAAGAGCTCTAACCACTACTGAACCAGATTAAAAGAAATACATGTTGATAATTAATGACATAATTACAATGTGTCAATCAGTTTAACATGAATGACAGTTCTCTTTTTAAGACTATCCTACAACTACGATATTGGTTAAATCTACTTACCACTTAAAGCAGCGGCTAAGTTGGCTGGTGTGGTGTAGTCCTGCGCTAAAACATTCAAAAACCCGAGTGCTGCGATCTTTGTCCTAATATTTGGAGCCGCCGCGACATCCGTTAAAAACCTGGTAAAAAAAAATTCACGAATATCAACATTTCTTATTCTAAAAATACCAATTGAACTGCCTCTGATGTCTAGCGGCTAAGTCCGTGGATTTAGACTCATAGGTTCGATTCCTGGTCGGGACACAAAAATATTAATTAATGTAAATACATTTAATTAATATTTAATAAATAATGACAGCCTCCGTGGTCTAGTGGTAACAAACGTTGCCGTGAACTCGGGAGGTAGTGGGTTCGATTCCCACCGGGGGCAAGTTGTACAATGTATCATTTGTCTCTGTCTGGGTGTTTATATGTATATATATATACAAAAAAAAAAGTATAATATGTAGTTTATCGACCATCTAGTTTCCGTAACACAAGCCTCGTAGCTTACCATGGAAACTAGATAGCGCTGTGTGACCTGTCTGGAAATATTTATAAAAAAAAATATAAAAAAATGGGATATTTCTCTCCTTTGGTACGCTGGAGACATCGACGAGCTTGCCACGATTTGCCGGCAGTAAAGTTGACTAAATGTGAATCCGCTTATTTATAAGCGTGGTTTCTGACCACCCCGAAAGGGAAACGGTCGTGATGATACTTTACTACTTACTTTTTACTATTACATAAACTTCATTTTTGTTTGACAGCTGGAAGGAAAATTTGACTGTGACGGTGTTAGACTTAAAAAATCTTAACAAATTAAGAAATGAGTTACCTGAATATATTAAGATACTGCAGATCAGCTGGAAAAGATTCATGAATTACATCCAAAGTCTTCATGATTTTGCTATGAGTTGAACCCAAAATATCGCTGCCTGATTTCATTAACAATCTGAAACAAACAATATAAAGTCATGTTTAGAGTCAACACAGCGTGGCTCAGTGATTGTCCAACCTGTGTAGGATTTGATTTTAGTTGGGAAACGCTGCAGTTGAAAATGGCTGCCAGATGACGTCACGTAATAGTAAATAAACAAGTAATTAACGAGACTAATAACGATTTCAGTTTTTGTCACAAAAAATACAAAGTACATAGCTAAAATGAATCCAAATACTTCAAAAGTTTTTTTGTGCCTCAGTGTACACAAATATACATCTAAAATTATAGTTAAAGTATAACATAACCTCCAAATATATGTAAAATGAGTACACAAATTGTAAAAAAATACTAAAGTTATTATGTAAATATATATTTATTTATTTAAAACTTTTTGCACTATGTACAAAGGCGGACCTAATGCCGCTAAACATTATTACTCGGTCAACCTTAAGATTTACCTTATTTCTATAATTTACCCTATTTGTATATTTTTACAATTTACCCTATTTGTATATTTTTACAATTTACCCTATTTGTATATTATTACAATTTACTCTATTTGTATATTTTTACAATTTACCCTATTTGTATATTTTTTAAATTTACCCTATTTGTATATTTTTTAAATTTACCCTATTTGTATATTTTTACAATTTACCCTATTTCTATATTTTTACAATTTACCCTATTTGTATATTTTTTAAATTTACCCTATTTGTATATTATTACTATTTACCCTATTTGTATATTATTACAATTTACCCTATTTGTATATTTTTACAATTTACACTATTAGCATATTTATATCTATAAATATTTAGGATGATTACCTATACATGAGTTGATAGAGCCAGTCCCTGAGCTGGTCCCAGTGCACCAGCAACAGTTCGCAGACACAGTCCAGTAGCAAGGAGAACACTTTGGTATGCACGTCGACAAACATCTTGTTCAACAACTCCGTTAGACGACGTAAGTGTTCTGCACTTAGTAGGTGACCGCTGTTTAGGTAGTTTGCCTGTAAATGAAGATTAAAATTATTTTTTTACTTTTTCTCCACTAATTCTTGCAGTCCTAAGGCGTAAGTCAGCTAGAAATCAATTTAATATTGACATCGCAGATGCTTGTCGATAACGCTGATAATTGTTCCTAAATTCGTCATATCTTATGGTATTTCTAAAAACTGCATTCATTATAATATAATAATAATATTCAGTAAAAAAGTTACAAGATATGAAAACAATATTATGCATTATGGTACACAAAAAACAGACATTTGCAACCGAACTAAGCCTATATGTATAGGTCTGTCCGTCGGCAGTCAACGCCCAGACACCTTTTTAAATATATTATTACTTTTTATTAAATTAAAAAAGAAACAAAACGTACACAAAAAGAAAAATAAATAAAAAATTGTGTGGTTGAGATCCTCTTTTTGTTTATGATGTAAGTGTGTGAGTGTGTGTAAACTTTACATACTTTGTTATTATCGCATTCCTACTTTACTATTGACAGTAATTCCTCGTTCTTGTATTATAAATAAATAAATGATATAATTTCCTAGATAGTAATTTATGTATATAGGATGTTAAAAATTGGTGTCAATAAATATTTTTTATTTTATTTATTTATTTTTATTTTAGTTATATTATAGTCAAGAGACTGTAGCCATTGTGTGACACTCCTTCTACATATCACCGCCTCCGTGGTCTAGTGGTAACAAACGTTGCCGTGAACTCGGGAGGTCGTGGGTTCGATTCCCACCGGGGGCAAGTTGTACATTGTATAATTTGTCTCGGTCTGGGTGTTTATATGTGTAATATGTATATATTTACAAAAAAAAAAAAGTATATTATGTAGTTTATCAACCATCTAGAATCCGTTACACAAGCCTCGTAGCTTACCACGGAAACTAGATGGCGCTGTGTGTACGTGTCTGGAAATATTTATTTATTATTTATTTATCACTTTAGTGCAAAAAAACCAAGGTACTAGTGTTTGAAAGAAGAAGGATGACAAACGTGACGATAAAGATTGATGATGAAACTCTAGAACAAGTAAATGAAATTATATATCTGGGCAGTGTTTTCACTGCGGATGAGAAGTACGATAAGGACGTTGAAAGAAGAGTGAACGCGGGAAATAGTGTTAACGGTGCCCTGGGGTCACTGATCGGCAGTCGAAATGTCAGGGACAAAGCTCGGCTCGCCATACACAATGCCATGTTGGTACCAACACTGATGTATGGAAGCGAAACGTGGATATGTCAGAATACGCATGACAGTAGGGTTAATGCAGTAGAAATGCGGTCGTTGCGGCGGATATGTGGCGTCACTTTGACGGACCGCATACGTAACGTCGAAATACGGAAAAGGGTTGGTATGAAGGAAAGCATAGGGACAAAAATAAGGAAAAGCATGCTACGATGGTTCGGCCATGTTGAAAGGATGAGCGATGAAAGATTGACGAACCAGATATATAATGCGAAAGTTGTGGGTGAAAGAGGCCCTGGCAGACCGAGACTCACATATCACGACCAAATAAATAAAACACTGACTGAAGGTGCATTAAAAAGTCTTCGTAACCAAAGGGCATGTATGAAGAGGTTAATGAATGTCGACGAAGCGAAAGAGGATGAAATGAGGATGTCGTGATCGTGTCAAATGGCGCTCAATTGTCTCTGCCTACCCCGCAAGGGATCTGGCGTGAAGATATGTATGTACTTTAGTGCAGGAAGATGTCAAAAAAAAATTGGCGTATCGGTTGTTTTCATGCTCACTCTTTCTAGCACACGCTATTGTGGTTATCCTCGAGGTCTCACTCGCACGCTTCGTTCGTCTTTAAGCGACGACGCGACGATCCTATGTCTATGCGATAAATATATAGATAAATATAAAAATAAATTGGCATTAGGTGTCGTCCAGTGCTTCCATCTGCATATCCCTTTAGCAATCCAAATGAGTACGTCATGTAATACTGACCAGGTGAGTGAGTCCCTCCTTCCTGTCGGTCCAGTGCGTGCGCGCACAGAGATTGACTATCTCCTCGGGTGGCGGAGGAGGAGGAGGTGTGGCCCGGTCCCAGGTCAGCCGGGACTGACTGCCGGACCACGACATACTCTGGAAATAGCAGATAGATTAGAGCGCAAAAAATATTATTACAGCGAGAGCGCTATTTTGAACCCAGAATCGGAACATAAGAGAAGACAGATTTCTAAGAATTTCATGGATTCACCGTGCTGGTGCCGGGTCCATCCTGTGTGGATAAGAAATGAGAGGAATGGTGTCTCGGGCTTGCGACCGACAATAGGTAGGTACGATAATACGCTCACCATCCACCATTCTACTCGTCTCCCTACCCAACCAATTACTGTATATTCCATTAATGCCCGCTTAGGCCCAATTCTTTCAGTAAGTGATGCAAAGATTTTGCTGGAACTCCTCTTGCACCAACTTCTGCGTAAAGCTGAGTCCTAAACCCGTTCCTAATCATTTCTTCTGTGAAATCATAATATTTATTCGACTTCAATTCGGACCGTTGCTTTGTGACTTCGTTTGGCGAGTGTTATTGAATAGCTTTATCTTTTTTTTTTCAGACTACCTGCATTTTATGTATTATTTTATATTTGCAGTTGCATTTGTTTGATAGTTATACGTACTAATGGTTTTAATTATTAAGTTTGTTTATAGATATTTTGATGTAACTATTTTCACAAATTGTAGTGAATCAACTGGTCTCCACAACGCAAGTTAACTTTCTATGGAGGCCAGCGAACCCCATATTTACAGTATATTTATTTGTACTTAGATTTAAGGTTTTTTTTATATTGTACTCTTTATTTTGGTTAATATTTTTTATTATTATTATTATTACTTCATGTTTTGGTCTTTTGGAATATTTCATTTCAACAGAACGGTTCAATATGGATAACTTTTTTCAAGTTCCGAGATAACACTAAGTTGTCTGGCATATAGGCTGATTCATCTGGGATTTTATAATGATGGTCAAATGTATTCATAAGAATTTTCCAGTCTGATGCGGCGCCAAGGATCGAGGTGGGCTTGTATTTAGGCATTCGAAGTACGTTGCCCGAGGAATAAAAAAACACCCCACCTATTCTATATGGTATCTATATTCCGCTCCGTGGTCTAGTGGTAACAAACGTTGCCGTGAACTCGGGAGGTCGTGGGTTCGATTCCCACCGGAGGCAAGTTGTACATTGTATAATTTGTCTCGGTCTGTGTGTTTATATGTATGATATGTATATATTTACAACAAAAAAAAGTACAATATGTAGTTTATCAACCATCTAGTTTCCGTAACACAAGCCTCGTAGCTTACCACGGAAACTAGATGGCGCTGTGTGACCTGTCTGGAAATATTTATTTATTCAAAAAGGAGGTTTAGGGCTCTGTGGTCTAGGAACTATAATGATCTTCTGTATGATAGTCGTACTTACATCATGTCGCCTGTAGGAGTCGTAACTTTTTTCGGAACAAACACTGGAAGCTTCCGAGTCGTCGTCTCTGATCCGACGGTCGGCGTCCATACAGTCGTCAGGGCTCTGGAAATAATTATACTTGTTTATTTATTTTGATTTATAACTGCCTCCGTGGTCTGGCGGTTAAGTCCGTGGACTTAGGACTCGGAGGTACCGGGTTCGATTCCTGGTCGGGACACAAAAATATTTATTAATGTAAATGTATCTATTTACATAATATTTAATTTGTGATATTTCTCGAGTTTGGTACGCTGGAGACATCGACGAGCTTGCCACTTGTCATGATTGGCCTATACTAAAGGTAGCTTATTTATAAGTGTGGTTTCTGACCACCCCGAAAGGGAAACGGTCGTGATGATACTTTACTTTAAAAGTGTAATATCTTTATCAGTTTTAATTATAATTTGTGATTAATTTGTGTAGCTCGTGCCAAACGTTCTCCTGTGGCCAGTAACCAGGTTCCCCCCAGTCCAGAGAGATTGGTCAGTCGATCCCGATCTAGGCCCGGAGTCTCGCAATCACAACGTAAAATAAATGAGATATATTTTTTGTTTTTGTGTAATTCTTTATTGTTTTATTTTCTCAGTCAGATTCCTTTCTCAGTTAAATATTAACAGGTCACTGGAACCTGCTGGTCTTCTGTTAACAGCTTACACTTTGGACTATTTTGCTGCATAATTTAAATAAAAAATGATATAAACAAAACTACAACTATAAATTCTTAGATGTTTAAAAAAAAATCTTATCGAATTATGTTAAGATTTGATGACCGCCTCCGTGGTCTAGTGGTAACAAACGTTGCCGTGAACTCGGGAGGTCGTGGGTTCGATTCCCACCGGGGGCAAGTTGTACATTGTATAATTTGTCTCGGTCTGGGTGTTTATATGTATATATTTACAAAAAAAAAGTATAATATGTAGTTTAACAACCATCTAGTTTCCGTAACACAAGCCTCGTAGCTTACCACGGAAACTTGTAAACGAAAACGAAGATTTGCTTTTAATCGTTGCTGCTTTACATATTTAATCTTTAGTTTTGCTGCCTCACCTAACTATTACTGTTTTCGTATTTTATCTTTTTAGTCTATGTTTTAAAATTCTTTATTTCTGTTTTTTGTCTTATTGTGTATACCTTTAGTTTACTGACCCTAAGAGATCTCTCGGCGTCTCTGCTCTGTTGCAGCAGCGAGAGAGAACATTGTGGCAGGCGAGTCGGAGCAGTTCTCTCGGTGGATTCACGACGATTCCTCATAGTGGATCCCGTCACACTACTCGATCTTGTAGTCCTACAAATTAAGAAACACTTCAAATTTTGGTACTACAAAGGCAAGAACGTCTCCAACCTGATTCATCTGTATTTTACTGTTGGCGATGGGCCTTCCAGAATTATGCGGATAATTCGCCACGCTGGCAAGATGGGAATTTTTTTGTCTTTGTTCTATCAATATAATAATATAATAATTGAGTCCTCCACCTCCTTCTTAGTCGGTACCCCACTGATCGTGACTCCGTCGCAATCGCAGCTCATCCACCAGCCGTCTCCAATGGCTTCGGTCCTCGGCGTAGTGGATGGCCTGGTGTACAGGGATGTTCAGGTGGCCAGTCACCTGACTGCACCATCGCTTGGGGCTTCTTACTCTTGTTCTTTTACCGTCTACCTTGCCCGTAATTAGAAGTTTTTCTAGATTATCGTCTCCTCTTCTTGGCCAAGGTATTGCAGAATTTCAGCAAACCAGACGGTAGTGTTTGCACCCTGGTTAAGTTCTTTGAGCAGAGAAATGTTAGTACGTCGTGCGGTCCAAGGGATTCTGAGCAAGCGACGCCAGCACCACATCTAAAACTCTATTCGCGGCTTTTATGGTCCGTGTCTCCAAACCGTACAGATAAATGGATGCATACAAAGAATTAAGAACTAGTTTCATCTTACCTGGTAGGACTAGTTTCCCTGGAGCCCGCCAAAGAGCGTGGTATACCGGAAGGTCGTCGTCTCGCACTACTAAGTGACAAGGGACCGGCGTTACGGGAAGATGGCGACGACGAGCGAGATGAAGCTGTCAAATTATACACGTTTTAGTATAGCTTTAAAAACGCCAAAACTATTTGTATAAATAAATCTTAACATAATTCGTTGAGAAAATATTTTTAAAACTCCTAAGATTTATGCAGCGAAGTGGTCCAAAGTGTAAGCTGTTAACAGAAGACCAGCAGGTTCCAGTGACCTGTTAATATTTAACTGAGAAAGGAATCTGACTGAGAAAATAAAACAATAAAGAATTACACAAAAACAAAAAAATATATCTCATTTATCTTACGTTGTGATTGCGAGACTCCGGGCCTAGATCGGGATCGACTGACCAATCTCTCCGGACTGGGGGGAACCTGGTTACTGGCCACAGGAGAACGTTTGGCACGAGCTACACAAATTAATCACAAATTATAATTAAAACTGATAAAGATATTACACTAGTAAAGTAAAGTATCATTACGACCGTTTCCCTTTCGGGGTGGTCAGAAACCACGCTTATAAATAAGCGGATTCACATTTAGCCAACAATACTATAGGCCAATCATGACAAGTGACAAGCTCGTCGATATCTCCAGCGTACCACACTCGAGAAATATCACAAATAAATAAAATATTTATTAAATGTATTTATTTACATTAATAAATATTTTTGTGTCCCGACCAGGAATTGATTTTACTGGATTGTGTGACTTTTAAAATTGTTTAAAATTATGTTTTAAGATATGTATGTTTCGTAAGGGTGAGGTTGTTGATAGTTGTTGGTGGCGCCGCCATATTGGAAAAATGGCGGACAAGTTTTTTGACAATATCTTTTACGAATCTCTCGAACTACCGCCGTGGTCTAGCGCCCAAGGCCGTGGATATAGAAGCCGAGGTACCGGGTTCGACTTCTGGTTGGTACATAATAATATGTTAAATTTAATTGTGGTATTTCTCAAATTTGGTTTTTGACGAGCTTGCCACTTGTCATGATGGCCTATAGTAAAGTTAGCTAAATGTGAATCCGCTTCTTTAAAAGCATGGATTCTGTTCGAACACAAAAATATTTAATAGTGGCCAGGTGGCCACTTGTTATGATGGCCCGGCAGTAAAGTTAGCTAATGTGAATTCGTATCTTTATGATCGTGATGATACTTTACTTTTTACATGGCCAAATATAAAACTGGACTGTGAAAAAAGCTACTAAATGACTGGACTTAATTAAATAATAAATAAATAAATATTTCTAGACAGGTCACACAGCGCCATCTAATTTCCGTGGTAAGCTACGAGGCTTGTGTTACGGAAACTAGATGGTTGATAAACTACATATTATACTTTTTTTTTGTAAATATATACATAATACGTTTGTTACCACTAGACCACGGAGGCGGTCATTATTAGTAACGTGCTTAAATAATATTATAAAAAAACAAAAAAACTGAGACCCAGATTAGAAGAATTTAACGCTTTTGAATTCCTCTCGCTCGCACAATCCAACATTTACAAAGATTAGCTTTCAATTACGAACATTTTGGAGATATATTTTTTTTTTTTTTTTAGTAAAATGATCAAAAAACGTTTGAAAGGTTTTTTGCTTTTTTTTCTGTCTATAATTAATTTGTGTTTTTATTAAAGTGAAAATGTGTCCCTAGAAATTGATGATGAATACTAAACGTAAATAATCCGGGCCTTAGTTTTGACATGTGAATTGTAATATAAAAAAAACAATGCAAATATGAAATTGAGCTTAAAAGTGTATCAAACAGTGCAATATTGTCAATATAACGTCTTACATTGCAAATCTAACAAGCATACAGCTGCTTATCTAGCTTAAATGTAGAAGGAAATTAAGCGACAAGCGAGAAAAACGTGCTAACATTTGTGTTAATTATTTTTTTGTTAGTATTCTAGCTCAGCTCGGTGTTCCACATTTTTTTATTTAAGTAAATTCGGTCTGGAATAGCAACCGGATGACCATTGGTATTTAAGTTAGTAAAGTAATATACATATACTTAAAAATGGCGCGCGACATAATGACAACAAACTGACAGCGCTCAGAGCGATCTACCTCGATATCGTGAGCAGTCTAAGCGCGAGTAATGATGTCATTTGTGACGTCACATAGCTTTGGCAAAACAGTTTAAGCGCGTCTCGGAACACCTTTAAGCGTGCTTAGGTTACTATTATCGCGTATCGGAACGAAGGGTCTGTCGTAAATAACAAAATCCACTAATAATGTTTACGACTAAGTAAGAGAAGAGGGCAGCTGGACATGATGACAATCATCCGCGAATCGGATCAGTATAGTTATGTTATCATTTTGTAACCTATTTACTATTTCGATACAATATTTGATGACAAATACTTTTTCGTTACGTATATTTATTTTAAGCTTTCCCGCAATAGCACAATTTAATAAAGACGTGATGTGATAAAGCTATGCTATCTGTGGATAATCCTCGCGCGCTGCTTATTTCCTCGCACATTTTGGTGAATAATAAGCTTAAGTGTATCTAAGATGCTATAAGAGTGCAACGTGATAGAAAGAGACAGCTATACTGTATGTTTGTACCTTGTTGCGCAACCTCGCCCTCTGCGCGTTGCAGTAACAAAACAAAATGTTAAAAATATAATTTAAATATTAATTACATAGTTTATGAAGTTTACAAATCTTAGGACATAATGATCATTATTACAGACCTCCACTGCTGAAAATGGGCCTTCCAGAACATATAGAGGGAAAATTTGAAGTTTACTCAGGGTTCCAAAAAACCAGATCTCCTGGTGCTAAAATTCTTATCATACAAATTATCGTTATATAATTTCGTTAATAGTATCATTGTAATAATATAATAAAATAATAGTAGTTTATAAAACTGTTGCATAATAAGGGGTATTATACACGAGTGTGTGTTTAATAGTATCACACGAGTGTTTTAATAAATAGTTATGTGCAGTTTCATACACTAATTTATCTACTCTCATACATTGGGATTGAACCTACTAAATAAAAGATAAAAGAGTAAGAAAAATCACACGAAATGCTATACAACAAAACGACCACGACATTTTAAATGACCATGGTACAGATACATAAGTCCTAAACAATGAAATGGCGCCAAAACCTAGCTTATGACCGCGCACGCGCAATGGCGGGCGCTGCCAGAGACAAGTAAAAATTGAAATCAAAACTTTTTTGTAATGGAACCTTTGCCTTAAAAAAATAAGTGTTATATAATATGTATGATTCTACTTTTAAAATGAATTATAACATTATTTTGTTAGGGAAAAGGTGTTATAATGTGATTCTATTTTTAAATTTCAGCAGTATTTTTATAAATTAGTTATGAAGTTTGTAATTCACATTTTACGATATGAGAGTAGATGAAAATCTTTATTGACACATTTTTTTCTTTTACCTATATATAAATGTGTTCTGTCTCCTGGACTACTCTGATGAAACAGAGTGTGTTCCAGAAGACAAGTGCTCTTTGTTAACGTTACACAATGTATGACAAAAAGACGAAAACAATAGTAGCTAAAAACAACACATAAGCAAAACATAAATATAAAAATGGGGAAGGAATAATATTTAAAAAATAACATAATAATAAACAAAGCTATAATATGACCAATATTAAGTTGGATGTCAATAATATCGTAGTACACTGTCAATATTTTATTTATTTGATTATATATATATATTTATAGATTAAATTAGATTTATTTAAATTAGAAATTTAAATTCCAAAATTCTTTATTGTATAGATTGCTTATTCTAATTACAGTTGTATGTACCTGTCATGATGATGCAATCTGCCCATATTATGGCTTATGTCAATAGATTTATTTACAATATTTATTTGTATATAGTTTATATTTAATATTGTTCTTGTCAATTTATTGGAATACAATGTTAATGTCAAAATGTAAAGGTCCAAAAGTTCGTGGAATAATAGAATTTTAAATGAATAGAGAAAATAAATCTATTTATCTTTTTCCTGAAAACATTTATTGGGATCTGTGAATTAATTTTCCTAAACCATAAAAAAAAAATCGCCTCAAAATTGCCTACTTCACCTCATTTTCGTCGGAAAATTTTCTTTTCTTAAGTCTTTTAAAATTGGAGAAGAAATAAAAATGATATAATACTCACGCAGGCTGGCTGTTCCGTGTGCTATCTTGGCCCTGTTGATATGGGAGTACATGGCCCGGACCCGAGCTCTCTGAGCGGCCGCCGCGTCCACGGCAGACACGCTGCGAGCCGTCATGGCTGGAGAACGATCTAATGCAGAAATAAAGTATTTAATAGGTGGTAGGTAGACTGATGGTGCTGTCGTACGGAGCAGAAACGTGGACACTGACAGTGGGTCTCGTCCACAAATTTAAGGTCGCTCAGCGGGCTATGGAGAGAGCTATGCTTGGTATTTCTCTGATGGATAAAGTCAAAAACGAGGAAATCCGTCGGAGAACCAAAGTTACTGATATAGCCTTCAAAATTAGTAAGCTGAAGTGGCAATGGGCTGGACATGTCTGTCGTAGTAGTAGACCCCCCGCTAGATGGACTGATGACCTAAGGAAGGTCGCTGGTGGGGGTTGGATGAGAGTAGCAGGAGATCGTGTGAAGTGGCGAGCCTTGGGGGAGGTGCCTATATCCAGCAGTGGAAAGACATAGGCTGATGATGATGAGACTGATGGTGGTAATTTGTCCAGTCTGCCGGGGCGGCGGTGTATCCACACGTTTCGGGGTTATGCTCGAATTACCGTTGTGCTCAGTCAAGCCGGCATAGTGTTAGGAACTGATGTCAGTCATGAGTGTCTGATTCCAGTTGCTAACATTCATAGACCCTGCACGCCACTCACCATCAGGTGGGAGTAAGGTCGTTAACGACCTAACTTTTTTTTATTTCTCTAAAAACACAATTGTTGTAGAACTCTTCTAATGATGTATGGTAATACATCCAGGACTACGTTCTTCTTCTGCGGACCATCTTTAATATACATAATTTTAGACAATAAAATATCACTTTTTATTTTTATTTTATTCATTACAGCCCCTAGAACACAGCGTTCTAGACCTCCACTGCTGGAGGCCACTCTGGGCCTTCCAGAACTGGAGAATTTAGCCTACACTCGCCACGCTGGCCAGACGGCTTGGCAAGGATATGATGTCAATTTTTAATGACATCCTATTAACGATTCCACAAGTTGGTAATAGTAGAACCGGGACCGACGGCTTAACGTGCTCTCCTCCTCACGGGAACGGTGGTGTAAATCTATGACTGCAGTACGTAAGAAAAGTGTATTTCTCATTGGTACATGCCGGGTGGGTTTGAACCGACCTTTGTAGGATTTAAGGTACGCGGTCTTACAACCGAGCAACTTTATATATTCCTCTATTTTACTAAAACAAATCTATAAAAAAGACAATTTTTTAAGTATTCCATTGATTCACCGTGCGGGTGCCGGGTCGGTCGTGTGCGAAAAAGAGAGATGAGAGGAATATTTATTTATTTAAAAGTTTACACTGTAATAATAGTAAATTCATAAACATAATTATATATATATATATATATATATTGGGGGGGGGAGATTTCCAACTCCCTCACCCGTGGTAGATGAGTGGACTGTATATGGTTTGGGGTGGTTTGATGACGAGCCAGCTCCGTGAAGTCCCAAATAAAATTAAATTTGATTTTGAATGAGACCAATCTGTGTGGATTTGTGATCGAAGCTTACTGCGTATCCTATTTACCTCTTGCGACAGGTATTTGTGACATTGGCGGTCGTTCTTGAGACATCCGTCTCCGTCGCAGAGATCCGCTACGATTTAAACCTGAGACTAAATTCTCCGTAGAAGCTAAATCAAATGCAGCGTGAAATAGACACAATAAAATAATACATAACATTAACATACACATAACATAAGTCAGCGTGAGTGACGTCACTTAATAGTAAATATTGTCAACTGCCACACAAATATATCTGCTTAACTAGCACCCTGCTAAGCTGCTGGTCTTCTGCTAACAGGTTACTTATTGGACCACTTTGCTGCTTAGTCTTCTACTAGCAGGAGTAGAATCATTCAAAAGAATTAAATTAATGATTTAGGTGAATAAAGATATTTTGACTTTGACACCCGTATTCTAAGATGTTTTCCCAACGGCTCCTAAACTCAATTATTCCTTCCAGAATAAACGCTCAGATTATAAGCACATTGGTAGATTTTAGAACGTAGTGTCAGTTCAAAATTCGAATGAGACGTTTGTAATTTTTTACATACAATTTTCCTGTTGGTAAGTGGCGCGTGAGGTCCATACATGTTAGCAACTGAAATCAGACACTCATGACTGACATCAGTCCCTAACACTATGCCGGCTTGACTAAGCATGACGGCAATTCGAGCATGACCACGAAACGTGTACACACTTTACTGGGTTTATCGACACGAACGGTGGATACTTCCCCGCCCGGCAGACTGGGAAAATTACCGCCATCAGTCCGCCTACCACCTATTTGTTGTTCTCGTTGAAAGTATATGCCATTTGTAATGATGTCAAATGCCAATTTATACTTTCAACAAGAACTAATATTGTAAGCTTGCCATTGTGATATTTATATAAAAAAAACACCGGTTGAAACAAGACTTGTATTATAGATTGGAACATAGTTTTACTAAAGCAGATAATGTCGTAAATTAGTTGTTTATTTACTATTAAGTGACTTGATCCGGTAGCCATTTGCAAAATTTAAAAGTAGATTTCAAGGCGATTTAGACCCCATAAAAAATAAGTATTCTTCCAGGAATCCATAAGTAAATATAAACTATTCTAAAAAAAAATGAATTTATCATTAGTCTATTTTATACTAATACTACTCAGAGGCACCGGCTTCGATTCCTGGTTGGGACACAATTATATATATTAATTTAAATTAATAAATTTAATCTGCCAACGTATTAGCCTCGCTATACAGAGTTGAAATGTTGCCAGTCTCGTTGGGACTATCTCGGATGGGACATCTCTAGAGGACACTTTTTATTTATAGTTTAGTTTATTTTTAATTTTATTATTTAGGTAGCTTTTATATTGTAATTCTTTTATACTGGTTGTATATTACTTCGAATAAAATATTTCATTAATATTAAATATCATAAATAAATTGTTGTGTCCAGACTAGAAATAGAACCCGGTACCTCAGCGTCTAAATCTACGCTCTTAACAGCTAGACCACGAAGGCAGATAATTAGTAGAGATAAAATTTACCAGAGACGCTGACAGATGGACTCCGGGGACTGATGATCGCTCTTCTTGTATCTAGAACAAACCAAAATGCTGTCAACCAACTGTTTAGGCACATCTTCATCATTAATATTGTACATTCATACATACATATCTTCACGCCAGGTCCCTTGCGGGGTAGGCAGAGACAATTGAGCGCCAATTGTCACGATCTCGACATACCTCTTTCGCTTCTTCGACATTCATCAACCTCTTCATACATGCCCTTTTGTTTCGATGGCCTTTTATTGCACCGTCAGCAATTGTTTTATTTATTTGATCGTGATAAGTAAGTCTTGGTCTGCCAGGGTCTCTTTCACTCACAACTTTCGCATTATATATCTGGTTCGTCAATCTCTCTTCATTCATCCTTTCAACATGTCTGAACCATCGGAGCATGCCTTTCCTTATTTTTGTCCCTATGCTTTCTTTTATACCCACCTTTTTGCGTATTTTTTGCCCATTACGTATGCGGTCCGTTAAAGTAACACCGCATATCCGACGCAACGACCTCATTACTTAATTACTAAAAAAAGAGAAGACGAGGTCGGTTCAAACCCACCCTTTGCATGTACATGGCATGTACCAATGAGAAATACACTTTTCTTACGTACTGCAGTCATAGATTTACAACACCACCGTTCCCGGGAGGAGGAGAGCACGTTATGCCGTCGATCCTGGTTCACTAATATGTGGAATCGTTAATACGTTGTCATTAAAAAGTGTCAGACCTTCGCCAACCCGTCTGGCCAGGCGTGACGCATATATTTTCCAGAACATTCTGGAAGGCCCATCTCGAAAAGTGGAGGTCTAGGATTCTGTGTTCTGGGGGCTGTGACAATGATGATGAATGGTTCGGAATTATTGGAATACAATTAAATAGTTTTTGTCTTTTCTGAAAAACTATTAATTAATGGATACGTTTGGAGCGAATGTATTCGTGGCACGGGCTCTTGCATTCCAGATCTATTCTGATGCTCAGACCCGACCTGAGGACGGAGTGGATGCAATAGGAATCGACTAATTGCTCAAGAATGTCTAACAGTCTCATTTACAGGTCTTATAGTAAAATTAACGTAACAACATTTGCAAAGTAAATTGGCGAGCAAATATATCTAATATTATTATTATTAATTTTAAATATAGCATAGGTGTCTACACAATATTGTCAGCTTAAACTTTAGGTATTACAATTGTCAAAATATTCATTTAAATTTTAAAATATCTTCTCTTTTAACCAAATTATATTAATTGATATTTAAAAACAATTTTCCTAATATTTTTAATTGTTAAGTAATTTATATTAAGTTCATATACATCAGCCTATGTCTCTACTGCAGGATATAGGTCTCCCCCAAGGCTCGCAACTTCTCCACTCTCATCCAACCCCCACTAGCGACCGTCTACTCCATCGTTCATCGGTTCTACGACAGACATGTCCAGCCCATTGCCACTTCAGCTTACTAATTTTGAAGGCTATATCAGTAACTTTGGTTCTCCGATGGATTTTTTCATCGTTTCGGACTTTATACGTCAGAGAAATTCCGAGCATTCCGCTCTATAGCCCGCTGAGCGACCTTAAATTTATGGACTAGACCCACTGTTAATGTCCACGTTTCTACTCCGTACGACAGCACTGGAAGAACGCACTGGTTGAATACTCTCGTCTTCAAACACTGGGGTATGTTTGATAAGAAGATGTGGCGCAGCTTCCCTAATGCCGCCCATCCTAACTGCATAGTCTATATAGGCGTATTATTGCACAACTTCTAGAGTGGCATTACCCACATAATTAAGCAATTTATTTAGATTAGGTTCTTAAATTACCTGTAGCTAAATTGAGACTATCGGTACTGCCAAGTCCGCGTTCCCTTTCGATTTGTTTCTGAACGGCCGGGTCTAACTTCTGGAATAACTGGTCCGCATCGGACGAGAAGTGTCTCTTATACGCCCAGTATGCCCTGAAAATAGATATGAATGAACATATATGTAGGAGGGTACTTTTTCAAAAATCGAACTATGCATTAGTTACTGAATGTTATTGAATTTGAAACGCTGTAGTTGCTAATGGCTGTCGGATGACGTCACTTAATAGTACATAAACAAGTAATTTACGACACTAACGAAGATGTTTATGTCAAAAAATTACAAATTACGTAACTAAAATTAATCCAAATACTTATAAAAGTTTTTTATTCAAGTATAACATAACCTCCATAATAACACTACCAATTCAAATAATAATAATAAATATTTCCAGACAGGTCACACAGCGCCATCTAGTTTCCGTGGTAAGCTACGAGGCTTGTGTTACGGAAACTAGATGGTTGATAAACTCAATATACTTTTTTTTTTTTTTTTTGTAAATATCTACTTATTATACATATAAACACCCAGACCGAGACAAATTATACAATGTACAACTTGCCCCCGGTGGGAATCGAACCCACGACCTCCCGAGTTCACGGCAACGTTTGTTACCACTAGACCACGGAGGCGGTCAAATATAATCGTATAATGCTTACATTCTTGTTTTAACGTTGCGGAATTTGGCTGAATAAAAATCACTGTTGCAAATAACATGATAGAATCTATCCTCGGCAAATTGGAACTATTTGCTTTTATAAAGGTAGGTTCCAATTTAATTATTTTTTATTTACTTTGTGCATAAATACACGGAAAAATACCTTAATTAAGCAGATTTAATTGTGTGGCAGTATACAATATGTACTATTAAGTGACGTCTCCAACGCTGACTAATAAAGTTTTAAGGTAAATCTCTAAAATAAAATAACTGCCTCCGTGGTCTAGCGGTTAATTCCGTGGGTTTAGACTCGGAGGTAACGGGTTCGATTCCTGGTTAGGGACACAAAATTATTTATTAATGTAAATAAACACATTCAATTAATATTTAATTTATTTGTGCTATTTCTCGAGTTTGGTACGCTGGGGACATCGACGAGCTTACCACTTGTCATGATTGGCCGGCAGTAAAGTTGGCTAAATATGAATCCGCTAATTTATAGGCGTGGTTTCTGACCATCACGAAAGGGAAACGGGCATGATGATACTTTACTTTTTAAATTTATAAAATAATGCATTTAAGTATTTTAATAAAATATAAATGATTTCGTTAAATAAAAGGAAATTCATCGCTTAACGCCGCGCGTACTGATATTGTAATACGAGACACAAAGTATATATCAATTGGGAATGGCGTCTCTAAGGTTGCCCCACTGTGGCTGACGGCAGTGTTCTTACTTACTAGTAAAGTTGAAAGAAAGGAATTCCTACTGTCTAGCTTGTGTCCTGGCCGCACAGTCGACGTCTACCGTGGCCCGCCAAATGGCGTCCCTCAAAGCAGTCTGCCGCGCTCCACTGTCGCGGTCGGCCAGTGGTCTTACTTATTAGTAACAATAAAAGAAATAAGTTCCTACTTTCTAGCTTGAGTTCTCGCCGCACTATCGGCGTCTGCCGTAGCCCGCCGAATGGCGTCTCTCAAGGCAGTCTGCTGTCGCTCCACTGTCGCTGTCGGCCAGTGTTCTAGTAATACTACCAATAGCTCGCTGAAAAGTGAAGTTTAAAGTTTAAAATGTGCTTTTAGGTGAGTTACATAAAGATACCGGGTCGCATTCGATTCCTGGTCGGTACACAATAATTTATTTGTGACATTTCAAGTTTGGTACGCTAGAGACATCGACGAGCTTATTACTTGTCATGATGGGCCTATAGTAAAGTCACCTAAAAGTGAATCCGATTATTTAAAAAAAAAAAAGACTCTGGGACCACCCTGGAAGGATTACAGTCGTGATAATACTTTACTACATAAAACAGAACGAATTTAAGTTATCAATAACCAACATTGTTTTTGGGCTGCAGAATTAATTTAACTGATTTGTAACTATGTCACCAGAACATATAGCAGATATATGAGAAATGAGGCTTTCCATAAAAATCCAAAAAAGTTTGGTTCATACTAATTTGAAATACACTTTTCTTACGTACATTTGTCATAGTCACAACACCACCGTTTCCGTGAGGAGGAGAGCATGTTGAGTCCCAGTTCCAGTAATACCAACTTGACTTTAAAATTGATAATAGACCCTCGCCAACCACCATGGCGAGTGTAAACTATATTTTCCAGCAGTGGAAGTCTAGGACTCGTGTGTTTTAGACATAATCACAGTATGATAAAAATTAAATACATAAATTAAATAAACAATATCATAATTAGAAAATAAAATAAATTGAACCAAAAATAATTATACATTTAGAAATAATTTTACCTGAGAGTAGCTCTAATTTCTTTGCTCTTGCTGGCGGTGAGATTGGTTGCGAGAACGGGTATTAATCTATGCGCGTGCACATGGAGTATGATCAGACGCACACACACGGTACCAGCTGACGATACCACCTGGAAATTAGGAACGTCATTCATATAAAGAAAAAATATATTACAACCAAATATTTTGTAAAACAAACGAATGTGTCACTTTCTCACACCCATTAATACACTGTTACAACATGTAGATTTCAATGTGTCCTGCAAGACACCGATGACTCATTCACGACGAGGCTCAATCTTCTGATCAAAGCCTCCAAGTCCTCTGGCCGCATACCTACGGACCCCCGACCCTCCCACCGTTCCCGCCGATCCAGCCGCCGCTTTCTTCATATTTCTCCCGATTTCCGCCTCGATGGCTCCACCGCAGACCCCTACCCCTCAGGTTGGGTCTGCTGCCGTCGAGTTGACTTTGCTTTGCATGTTGCACGTTAGCTTTTAACGCGGCGAACGAGTGCCTTCTCTTCTAAGCCACGACTCAGACTTAGCTGTAAAGGCACACAGGGCTAACAGTGAAAGAGAGTAGATTTATAGGGTTTTAGTCCGTAGAAGCTTTGGGGTCTCTTTATGAGGCCTCACGGTGATTGTGGCCTTTCAGGTTGGGGTCGTATCGTAAGGCTTTTTTTTCGAGTTTTCGTCTTTAAAAAAAAACAGACACAAAGGACGCACGACTAATTACGGCTTGCTCTGAGAAACATAAAGAGCACGGACAAAACTTTAATTTGCAGTTGTTAGCAGTGCAAACGTCATAGGCGGTAATGCTTTTTTTTACTAACGACATGTGACCTTTGCTTGTGCAACTGGAATTAGACACTTATGACTGACATCAATCCCAACACTATGCCGGCATGACTAGATGCTTTTTCACACTTCGCTTGAAGGACTCCTGGTTATAGGAAAGTGGGAACACATTGGCTGGAATATCGTGCGACAGATGTATGAATCCCCAAATTTGTACTTACGCGTAAAATGGTGACTACGGTATGTGGGTGCATATTCTGACCTGTGAGTGTGGTTCGGTTGCGGAATGGAGAGGAAGGGATTAGGTTATAGAGCTCTTCAAAGCATTCTCCATAGTATAGCCCGTAAAATACGCTCAGAGAATCCACATTTTATTAATAAATATCTCTCTAGCATCCTAAATTACATAGAATATGGGGCATGTTTGTGATAATATAATTCTGTAGTCCTTACCTTGGCCGCGTTTTGTATTAAATTGATAAGTTCTTGAAGAATGTAGAGACTGAATTGTTCCAGTTTATTTTTCAACACCTTCGCCATATAAGCTATAGTTATACAAGCCTCTCTTACAACCTACAAACAGAAAACCATCCATAAGTTAATGATGTCTTAGGTCCATAATAAATAGATCTCAAGTTTGATATCAATCTTGAAATTTTGTAAGCAGCATCTTGGCTTGAAGAAGAGCTGAAGTAGGAACTGTCGTCCGCAAACAGTGCGAGCATGAAATCCTCCTCCTTGCCCTACCCGTGCTCCTCCAGGACTTCAGAGAGGGTTGGAATGTCATTAGTGTACAGCGAGTAAAGTACGGGAGATAAGCAGCTGCCCTGTGGAACCCCAGCCAGAATGGGGTTTTCCAGAGATGAGATCCTCCACAGCGACGTGGAACCGTCGTCCCTCCAGGAACAACGACAGGATCCTTACAGCTATTGCTGGGACTAACGTGTCGAGAATTTTGTACAAGAGACCGCCTTGTCCGACTCTGTCAAACGCCTTCTCGATATCAAGAAAGACGCCGACAGAGCGACGGTTCGTTCTTCTCGATCGCCAGGCGGTGCAGCACCCCGGTCAGTTAGAGCGTGGTGCTATGTCCTCTCGAAAGCCGAATTGTTCATCACGAAGTTCGGAACAACAAGTACTCAAACAACTTTGCCGGGTGTGGCAGCAAGGTTATTGGCCTCTAGCTTTTCCATGTTTGGGAATGACGATAACCTTTCCCAGATTTCAAGCACTCAGGGAAGTGAGCAAAGCGAAGGATTCCATTACAGATTCTGGCAGCCATGTGGCAGCTGCGATAAAGAAATATTAGAAATGCCGTGCCCACAGAGAGGAGAAAAAAATAAACAATTAACTAACGCCATCTATGTAATGAACCGGGTAAACTCAATCACACAACAGCAGCTTTGAAAAATGAGTTGCATATACGATTATTTTATTATCTACATATATTAGTACGGTATATTTACCTGACTTCTTAAATCCTTAATAACGACTAGGAAAGGCACGGAGAAGTCTTTAAGATGTGCCGCGAACTCCACAGGGTATGTCACGTGAGCGTTGGCCGCCAAAACTGAGCGAATCTTCTTTAACTAAAAAATAATTAAATATGTAGATTGTAATTTCAAATGGCGCGGGTTTAGTGGACTGCGATAACCTTTCAATTAGATAATTGACGATATAGTGTAGTGGTCTTTATCGGCTCCGAACGCACATTAGTTACACGTCTATCCTCCACAGCGTGGGGGAACACCTGCCAATATAAAAATAAATATCACAAATAAATTAAATATTAATTGTATTTATTTACAATAATAAATATTTTTGTGTCCCGACCAGGAATCAAACCCGGTACCTCCGAGTCTAAATCCACGGACTTAACCGCTAGACCACTAGACCACTAGACCACGTAGGCAGTTGTACATGCATATGTATATAAACTAAAATAACCTACTATCACAATAAATATATATCGTACAACAATAACATACATATACAAATAATAATATATCCATACATATAATATACATACACAATATATATTTATTTATTTATTTACTATAGGTACACAAACAGATCACAATCACAATCAGTTCACATTTTCCAGCAATTTCTTAAGTTCTAGATTGCAATCCAAAAGCAGTGTACACGGCATGCTTATTGTGATTTAGCCATGACATTGTTATTTTAATTTCATTATTTCATTTCAGTGAAATATGTCAAAAGGAAAATAATAATAAAAATTAGTATGTCAAAGAATAAGGTAGTAAATCAATAATAATAATATATAAAAAAAAGCAATGAAAATTTAAAATAGAAATAATAATGTCAATTAATTAAATAAATAATAATTAAATAATATAACAATCATAAATATATAAGAAATAAAATCCAGAACAGACAGAACAAATATCAAGAAATATAATAAAAATAAAATAGAAAATCGTTTATTGATCCAATTAACTTAAATCTAATACATTTTTATATGCTCAATGACCTGCACTGGTGGCAACCGTGCCGCAGGTCGTTGCAACCATTTTGTTTGTCCGGTCGACAGCAAATACAATTTATTTTATTATTAAACAACAGCACAAACAAATACCCACCAAAATAGTTCTGAGTTGTATGTATGAGTGTACTGAGAATGTAGGTATGAGTGTATATGTAGTTGTGTGTGTATGTGTGTCTATATCAGCGTGGATCGGTGAAGAGGCCAGACTACCTAACGACAGCTAGAAGGTTTTCAGTTTCAGTGGATATAAGATATTATATATATTGCTTCCGTGGTCTAGCGGTAATGTCCGTGAGTTTAGACTCGGAGGTACCGGGTTCGTTTCCTGGTCGGGACACAAAAATACTTATTAATGTATATAAATACAAATTTATTTGTGATATTTCTCTCCTTTGGTACGCTGGAGACATCGACGAGCTTGCCACTTGTCATGATTGGCCGGCAGTAAAGTAGGCTAAATGTGAATCCGCTTATTTATAAGCGTGGTTTCTGACCACCCCGAAAGGGAAACGGTCGTGATGATACTTTACTGTGTGTATAAGATAAAAGTGTTTTTTTTTTTGTGCGATTTTCTTTATACTCACGGCATCGACTCTTCTCTCCCAGTCGGCGGCCTTGTCACCGACTATGGCGGCGGCGTGCCGACACATGTCGTCCAGAGAGCGCGCCCCATACAGAGCAGCGGGGGCGGTGGAGGCAAACGCTGCTTCAAAAAATTCAGTGGACACCGCACCTGCTTCCCCTGATGTTACTGAAAAACAGTTTTAAATACATTAACGCTGCGTTCGTTTTAAGAAATGTTAGCATGAAAATACCACTTTTTTTAGCACAAGTCGTTAAACATTTGATGCTAATTTCGTATGTCAGTACCGTGTTGAAAGGAGGGTTATTGATGTTACTTTTTGACAAATGTCATTTAACATAAATGGTTTGTATACATTGTTGTATTCTTTATAGTTTATATTATATTTGTTTAAAATGTATTGTAATAAATTCAAAGACCATAATACATTGTCAATTGATTTGTTATTATTTGTTACTTGTCATACTTGTCTAAAAGTAGCCTCACCGCTCGTTTTTTTAAAGAAATGTTAGCATTGTTAAAAGTGGTCGTCGTTTTGACATTTCACACTGGTTTACAAAGTTGCTACGAAATGTTGGAAATGCTATAAAACGAACGCGGTCTAAAAACACAATTTACGACGTAAGAGCGATGGTGACCCTGTAAAAAAATATTTTCAATTTTAACAATTGTTTTGTCGACTTTCGGGTTGCATATGGGCATGTAGTCTATCTTAATTCGGACTTGCTTGATTTGTTTTGTCGACTTTCGGGTTGCATATGGGCATATAGTCTATCTTAATTCGGACTTGCTTGATTTGTTTTGTCGACTTTCGGGTTGCATATGGGCATGTAGTCTATCTTAATTCGGACTTGCTTGATTTGTTTTGTCGACTTTCGGGTTACATATGGGCATGTAGTCTATCTTAATTCGGACTTGCTTGATTTGTTTTGTCGACTTTCGGGTTGCATATGGGCATGTAGTCTATCTTAATTCGGACTTGCTTGATTTGTTTTGTCGACTTTCGGGTTGCATATGGGCATGTAGTCTATCTTAATTCGGACTTGCTTGATTTGTTTTGTCGACTTTTGGGTTGCATATGGGCATGTAGTCTATCTTAATTCGGCCTTGCTTGATTTGTTTTGTCGACTTTCGGGTTGCATATGGGCATGTAGTCTATCTTAATTCGGACTTGCTTGATTTGTTTTGTCGACTTTCGGGTTGCATATGGGCATGTAGTCTATCTTAATTCGGACTTGCTTGATTTGTTTTGTCGACTTTCGGGTTGCATATGGGCATGTAGTCTATCTTAATTCGGACTTGCTTGATTTGTTTTGTCGACTTTCGGGTTGCATATGGGCATGTAGTCTATCCTAATTCGGACTTGCTTGATTTGTTTTGTCGACTTTCGGGTTGCATATGGGCATGTAGTCTATCTTAATTCGGACTTGCTTGATTTGTTTTGTCAACTTTCGGGTTGCATATGGGCATGTAGTCTATCTTAATTCGGACTTGCTTGATTTGTTTTGTCGACTTTCGGGTTGCATATGGGCATGTAGTCTATCTTAATTCGGACTTGCTTGATTTGTTTTTTTTTACTAACACATGTAACCTTGCTATTCCACATGCAAATGGCGCAAAGGACTCTCTTTCATATATTTTTTTCTCCAATGGATGATTAATGAGATAATAGGGAAGTCAATGGGTTCTAGCCTATACAGCCATGCCGTAATATATTCTTTCTTTTTTATGCGTTAATAAGGTTATCATCAAGTTACAGATGTTGCAAAATTTGATGCTTTACAGCAAAAAATAACTGAACTTGAACCCCATATATAGAGTCCAATTTATCGTATTCCATTTATTTACACCACAAAACAACACCACTTATGACTAACAATATCCACAGTAATTTACAAAACAAAAACTTGCACATGTCCGTACAAAATGGCGCGAGCCCATCCTTTTTTTTAAATTGGTGATAAAAAAACTTTCAATCCAATCTTGACAAATTGAAAATTTTGCTTTTATAAAAGTAGATTCCAATTTATTTATTTGAATTTAACTTTGTGCAAAAATACTGTGACAAAACAACTTAATTATTAAGTTTTATTGTAAGGCAGTTTACAATATTTACTATTAAGTGACGTCATTTACTAATGTTTTGAGGTAACGTTCAATATTTCTTAAATAAAGTATTTATTTTATAAAAATATATCAATGACTACGTTAACTTAAACAAAAATCAATGTGGTATTAGATTGGTCTCGCCACAGCAAAAGCTACCGTCATCTAGTCTTGTTTGTGACAACAATTTACAAGGTTAGCTAATGTTTGTTGGTTTCATGCGCCATCGTTTAGCTAGATGGCGCTAGAGTCGACAATTCCGGGCATGAGAGAGCCTTATAAACTTGTCAATTTTTGTCAGTGTGCTTCGGGCTATAGCTCGTGAACTTTGGTGTGCCTTGACTCCTCGGGAAGACCACCACGAAGCTCTCTCAGACCGCGCCGCTCATTATATTCATCCGCTGATATGAAGTGAAATTACACCCGCGACTTTGAAAACCGCACCTGGATTGTCTCGCAGCCGACCAGAAGGCTGATGTTCGGCTATTGGAGTCCTCGTCATTGCTAGTTCAAGTAAGTGAATTTTCTACAGATAATTCTAGTTTTGGAGTAGCTTTCTACTGCTGTGACCCGACCAGGTTACCCTTTGCTGGAGCTATAATTGAAGATTATATTGTAGTGACTGTGCAGATTGGAGTTACCTTGTGGGTTGAGCCGGGATAGTGTGGGTGGTTTCCTGGTGGCGGAGGGCAAGGCGTATAGTCCGCCAATGTTCCTCCTGCCCACTTCGCTGGCTGTCCATTGTAAGTTAGTACGTTATTCGATGATTATGATGCGATGCGGTTATGAAAAGAGAAATGAAGAGAAATTTTGTTAGTTTTGATTTGATTAAAGCATTTTAATATAAAGTGTAAGATAGTTTAAACGCTTTGCATCCCTTTCACTCGCACATTCCAACATCAGGCCCCAACTTTGTTGCAGCATGCCTTAACAAAATATATCAACATCTCCTCTCAAAGTCCTCAGCCGCGTCTGTCTGTCTGTTCGCGATAAACTCAAAAACTACTGCACCGATTTTCATGCTGTTTTCACCAATGCATAGAGTGGTTCTAGAGGAAGTTGTTAATATATGTTATATTAAATATTTCTTCGATTTTACATTAAAATTTAACATCTGAGCAAATTTATCAACATTTTTGATTGAATGTAAACCACAAGGATAGGCATAACTTGTCTCCTAGGATGTCAGTCAGTTCCATATTGAATAATAGTCATAGCCAGCTCCAAAGAAAAGGTATGATAATAGAAATAAAAAAGCAACATAAAAAGTACAAAAGAGATTCCAACACAACAGGCTTGTCAAACGACACCAACATAGATGTTTTGTAAATTAGATATTATAACTACTGTCATTTTGAGTTTTGTCGGCTTTCGGGTTGCACCAGTAGCCTGTCTTTATAGACATAGATATTTTTATTTATTGTTGTTATGTTTCTTGCAGATTCCTTTCTCAGCCAGATTAAACATTAACAGGTCACTGGAATTTGCTAAGCTGCTAATCTTCTGCTACACTCTCAGGAGTAGAATCATTCAAAATAATTTAAATTATGACATGTCACAAATGCCTGTAGGTTTACAGTTGTATTCCAAATTTGAAGCTTCTATGTCTGCTACCCAGATTAGGCCTAAACTCACAAAGAATATAACAGAAAAATGAGTAAATTATTAATAAGTATTTGGTTTGAATCCAAGTTAAGCAGATATAATACAATGATCCGCGTATTAAACACACAAAGGGTTAATGATCGTATTGAGTAGGTACTAACCAGGTGTGGAAGCTCCGGAGTTGATATCCTGTTGGTCTTTACTTCTGGCAGAGGTAGGTATAGTCATAGTGCGTTTGACACTACGAGCTATGAAATCTGGTTCATCCGCGCCTTGAGTCGCTAAAACAATAAATAATATTTATTTTTTGCCACCTGCAACCCAATTCTACTAATAGTTTTAATTCTATTTTATTTTAACGTTAAATCCTGTCAAAACATGTTATGGTATTCACCTACCGATTCAATTTCCATAAGTGGAAATAAAATAGAACTTTTGACAAATACGTTTTCTACTATTCGTTGCAGTTTAGTTATTATTTAAGACGGCACTAACGGAATCATACAGTATTTGGTTGGGTAGGGAGAGAAGTAGAATGGTGGATGGTGAGCGTATTATCGCGAAATAGAAAAAAAAGGAGGCCTCCTTTTCTTAAACCAGCCAATTGTCGGTCGCAAGCCCGAGACACCATTCTTCTCATCTCTTACCCACACACGATGGACCCGGCACCCGCACGGTGAATCCATGGAATGCTTAGAAATTTGTCTTCAAGCCGTATACTACTATTTCGTTGCAGTTTAGTTATTATTTCAAAGCCGTATACTACTATTTCGTTGCAGTTTAGTTATTATTTCAAAGCCGTATACTACTATTTCGTTGCAGTTTAGTTATTATTTCAAAGCCGTATACTACTATTTCGTTGCAGTTTAGTTATTATTTCAAAGCCGTATACTACTATTTCGTTGCAGTTTAGTTATTATTTCAAAGCCGTATACTACTATTTCGTTGCAGTTTAGTTATTATTTCAAAGCCGTATACTACTATTTTGTTGCAGTTTAGTTATTATTTCAAAGCCGTATACTACTATTTCGTTGCAGTTTAGTTATTATTTCAAAGCCGTATACTACTCTTCGCTGCAGTTTAGTTATTATTCCAAAGCCGTATTCTACTGTTCGCTTGATTTGTAACCTTGTAACATTCTCTGCCAACACCACATCTCTGGAGCATTAATTCGATTTTGTATTATGTTTCGCACAACATACAAAAAAATTGGGAACACAATAGCATTACAAAATAGTGAATAATCACATAGACTCTCCTACTCTTTTAGACAATGTCACGTTTAGAGTGCCTCGACTTACCTCACGTTCTAAAGACTTGTACATTTCCTCCTTTAGCAGAACAATTTATGCAAAAAATACCTTTTTAAGACGAGCAGTAAAACTATATAATGATTGCTTGGTTGACGTGGACATATTTGCTTGCTCTAAGTCAGTGTATAGGAGTGGAGTCCGTGAGATAATTAGAGTTAAGTATTCTATAGAATAGACTTAAATGTAATAAGTATAGTTCTCTTTCACAGTTTAGGTACTCCAGGTCTAATTATATGTATATTGTTTGTTATATAAATTGTATTGTGACTGTTTGTTACTATAGTAAAATAAAATAAAAAATTGTCTACACATACCTGTAGGTAATAACAATCCGGCTTCTCGCATTTCGTCGAATTTCTGTTCCAAAAGCACCAGTTTAGAATTTGGCACTAATTCTTTCTTTTTTAAATCTAAACGAAGCCTCTCACCTGAAAGTAAATAATTCAAATTAAATTATCCATTTTGGAAATTTTTTGTACTACTTGTGTCTGGTACAATGATAAAAAAATTAAGATAGTAACTTGGATACTTTTATTCGTAAGACAAAAGTTAGTTTTATTATATATTACAGTTCTATTAAGTTATGTAGTTTTCGTATCAATCAAGTCCTTTAGTACTAGAGCTGTCATAAAGATAAAAGTAAAGTATCATCACGACCGTTTCCCTGCCGGGGTTGGCAGAAACCACGCTTATAAATAATTTATATATTTAGCCAACTTTACTGCCGGCCGTCGATGTCTCCAGCGTCACTCGAGAAATGTCACAAATATATTAAACACAAAATGTCAATTTCTAAATAGCAAATCTGTATGGAGAAGCCAAAAAAAAACCTCTTAGAAAAAGTTGTTTGTTCCTATCAATAGAACCACATATTAGTCTAATGTAAGACCATACAAAGTCACCCAGTATAACAAAAATAGTTTGAGAACCACTTCTTAGCTACTGTTCGTGCCGATCGCGGTAATTCGACCAATTTTGGATGGTTAGGCGTTATTGTGATTCGTCGGTGCATACACAGGCGTCCTAATTTATTATCCCTATACCCTTGTCCTGTCTCTTTCTCGCCGCTTCCTTTTTTTATTACCCATCCCGCTCACAAGTCCAAAGGCCGGCGCTTGCGCACGGAAGAGGCAGTGCCTATCCCCTCATTCCGAATCGCGTTCAGAGCGCTTAGAACGAATATGACACTGACCGTCGTTCCGAATCAAATATCGCGATAAATGCTCAGAGCGTGATATCAATTCGGAACGGTCGAAATCACATTTTCATTCATAAAATGTTAGTTTTTTTTTTAAATGTATGGAAGATAAATTGCGGATTCCACATCTTTGAGTATGAATACTAACAAACATACATGTCACGGTTTATTCATCTTTATATGTGTAAAGTTTAATATTATTAACTTATATTGGTCGTTTAAAATAATTTGCCGTGTTACAGACATTTTTTTTCCACTTCCTACTTTAATATTAATTATAGATTTGTTTTAGAAGTAATATACAAACAGTATAAACGAATTACAATATTCAATAATTTAAAAGAAAACCTAATATTAAATTAACTTGAAAATAGCGCGCGACATAATGACAAAAAACCGACAGCGCTCAGAGCGATCTACCTCGATATCGTGAGCAGTCTAAGCGCGAGAAATGATGTCATTTGTGACGTCACACAGCTTTGGCAAAACAGTTTAAGCGCGTCTCGGAACACCTTTAAGCGTGCTTAGGTTACTATTATCGCGTATCGGAACGACAGGTATATAACTGGCCGCGCGGCATGCTAGAAGCGGTCGTAATCGTCGAATCGAAGTATAGTCATCGTCACCGTCGCGCAGTCGTTGTCCTACAGTCGTCATACAAGACGCTGAAGATATCGCCGCGAATATTGTTTTCGCCCGCATTCGCCAAACCCGCAAAATTAGTGTAAGAACAATTTATAAGTGCTGGTGCCGAGGACATCAGGTGAGTTCCTTTACCAGTTTCCTTTCTAGTGTGTTGATTGCACCGATTATCATAGTACCGTCTATATGTATCTAATTTGAAGATCATCGCAAACCCCGCACCTAGATACAGTCCACTAAACCCGCGCCACCAGCTACCTTTTTATAAGGTATAGTTGCCAGTACTTACCGACATGAGTGTACACAGTGACGAGAAGATGCATGGCCACATCTCTAACGGAAGCATTAGAATCGCTAAGTAAAGCTGATAGATTGGGCACAGCCGGACGTAGTTGAAGCTCAGTTGCACCGTGTCTAAAACAAAAATGAGTCACTTAACACAATGTTTCACCACCCCCACAGTGACCTTCTTTAGGTCATCCGTTTACCCGTCAGGGATCGTCCCACTCTGCGTCTCTCAGTACGTGGTCTCCACTCTGACACTCCAGTTTTCCCCATCGTCCGTCGGTTCTGCGACAGATGTGCCTGACCCACCTTATTTTTTTTTATTACAGCCCCTAGAACACAGCGTCCCAGACCTCCACTGCTGGAGATGGGCCTTCCAGAACATATATCTGGAGAATTTGGCCTACACTCGCCACGCTGACCAGACGGGTTGGCGAGGATCTGATGTCAACTTATTAACTATTCCACAAGTTGGTATTAGTGGAACCGGGACCGACGGCTTAACGTGCTCTCCGAGGCACGGGAGCGATAAATTTCGTGTCGCCGATTACACTGGCAAAGCCGGGTTAAACAGCTAGTTAAATATATAACAAAGATCGGAAATGACAATCGTCTCATAATTAATTAGTCTATGACAGTGCGTTGCTGTTTATGGTAGTGAATGGCGTGAACTTTCAAATTATGCCGACCTGCATACTACGGAAGTGTAAATAGAACAAATTTTCCTGTTAAGCAACCCAACTTTCCTGTTGAGCAACCCAACTTTTCTGTTAAGCAACGTAACTTTCCTGTTGAGCAACCCAACTTTCCGGTTGAGCAACTTAACTTTTCTGTTGAGCAACGTAATTTTCCTGTTGAGCAACCCAACTTTCCGGTTGAACAACTTAACTTTTCTGTTGAGCAACGTAACTTTCCTGTTGAGCAACCCAACTTTCCGGTTGAGCAAACTAACTTTACTGTTGAGCAACCAATATCTTCTGTTAAACAAAATCAGTACTTACGTATTAAGCAGCTCTTCTATAACGAGTAGTGTTTCCTCTCTTGCGTGTGCTGCCTTGTGTGTGAGAAGTGGCAGCAATCGAGTCAGCAACATTCTTGGAAGCACGGCTTTAACACTGGGCAGTGTACACAGAAATACTCGCGCCGTTGCACGGACAGTCTCCTTGTTATCGCCAAGCCTGGTGTACAAAGTCAAAATATATTTTAACTAAAACCTATTACAGGGTTGTTCTGCATCCCTCTCGCTCGCACTATCCAATATTTTTAAAGATTTTTCAAGTCCTAGTGTATTATTGAACTAATTGAACTTACCGTTCCGTGGGAATCATTACTACAGCCCCTAGAACACAGCGTCCTAGACCTCCACTGTTGGAGATGGGCCTTCCAGAACATATATCTGGAGAAGTATATCACCACGCTCGCGCTGGCCAGACGGCTTGGCGAGGATATGTTGCAAATTTTTTATGACAATTTATTAACGATTCCACAAGTTGGTATTAGTGGAACCGGGACCGACGGCTTCTCCGAGGCACGGGAACGGTGGTGTCGACAAATGTACTTAAGAAAAGTGTATTTCTCATTGGGGGGGTTGCAACCGACCTTTGTAGGATTTAAGGAACGCGTTCTTACAACCGAGCCACCACCGCGCCATGGGAATCAAATATTCCAAAAGACCACAACATGAAGTCGAACAAATAATATGATCTCACAAAAGCTTTACGCAGTGGAAGTTGACGTGTACCAAATACACTTGTCCGGCCTCGGAGAGCACGTTAAGCCGTTAATCCCGGTTCCACTAATACCAACTTGTGGAACGTCAATAAATAGTCATTAAAATTTTACATCAGACCCTCGCCAACCCGTTTGACCAGCGAGGCCAGTGTAGGACTTCTCCAGAAATATCTGAAAAGCCAATCTCCAACAGTGCAGGTCTAAGACTGTGTTCTACGGGCTGTGATGATAACACTCTGACCTCTATGAAAATGTTGGAGTAAGTAAGGGAAAGGGAACCAAAAGCCTATGTCTCAGGGTTCCAAGAAACAAGTTTGCCAAATTTTATCAAAATCGTTACAGTAATATAGACGAAAAGGAGATATAAATATAACACATAAATGTGAAAAAAAAAAAATGTTTAATTTTAAGAGAAGATAAATTTCTAAGCATTCTATGGATTCACCGTGCGGGTGCCGGGTCTATCGTGTGTGGTTAGGAGATGAGAAGAATGGTGTCTCGCGCTTGCGACCGACAATAGGCTGGTTAAGAAAAGGAGGCCTCCTTTTTTTTTTATTGCGCGATAATACGCTCACCATCCACCATTCTACTCCTCTACCTCCCCAACCAAATACTGTATAATTCCGTTAATGCCGTCTTGGAAGCTCGTTTCCTAAATGTATCTCCTGCAGACCTGCTTAGTCCCAATTCTTTTAGTAAGTGATGCAAAGATTTTGCTGGAACTCCTCTCGCCACAACTCCCACTGCGTAAAGCTGAGTCTTGAACCCGTTCCTGATCATTTCTTCTGTGAGATCATAATATTTATTCGACTTCATGTTGTGGTCTTTTGGAATATTTGATTCCCATGGAACGGTAAGTTCAATAAGGATAACTTTTTTCTAGTTCCGAGAAAACACTAAGATGCCTGGCCTATAGGCTGATACAGCTAGTTCATCTGGGATCCTATAATGGTGGTTTTATTTCTCTATTTGCACTGTACTCATATTTAAATGTCCAAATGTCCCAAAGTAGTGCTAGTATAAAAATAAAAAAACATATATAACACATTTTTATAAAATTGACAAGCCTGTTATATTATTAATATATCTCACCTATCGAGGACATGAGGTAGGACTGATGGAACATAGTGAGAGAATTCTGAACCCATCTTCTCAGCCATGGCCGTGAGCACTTCCAAGCCATTTTGGGCGACCTGGAAATAAAACAAAACATAAAGAGAAATCTCGAATTAACGACCATGTTTGACATTTTATTTATATATATCTATTTATTTATAGTGTATGTTTATGTATGTATGTATTATATAGTATGTATGTGTATTGTTTTTTTTTATATTTCGTACGTACATGTACTATTTTTGAGTGTGTTACATGTGACCATCCCACAGGAAGCGCTGACCATGCAGCACCATTGAACCATAGTAACGCATAATCAGCATCGCCTTAGTTTTAACTTTATAGACTAATTAATATTGTATTATCACTTCATTTCTCATATCGAAAGTTGTCACACCTATGTTAGATTAAGCTTAGAATAAGTTTGAGTTAATAAACACTTGAATCAAATTGTTTTTTTTTGGATCCTCTGGCTGTCGCTCACTTTTTTTATTATTTTTCAATCATTTATTTACTTTCCAATACATAACTTATTAAATAGCCCGCCAAACTGTAACCACAGTTTATTGGCGGAGACAATTACTCTCGAAGCTTAATAATAAATATTTATAGTAGGTACATAAAAAAGATGCGCGGGCGCGAACCACTCTCCCCCCGCGCGACCACCCCGTCCGCCTACAGGTACCATTCTATAAGTCTATCTCTTTCTTAATTAACTTAATTAGTGCTTTAAATGCATAATTATGTTTATTTGACTAATTAAAGTTATTTTAATATTTTTCTTTATCCTGCCCATCACCTTACATGATCCCCAAGGTTAGCTGGTGAAAAATGCCTTATGGCGTTATAGCTCGCCTATGTACTAGGTTTTTAAGTGCAATAAAGTATTTAAATAAATAAAATAAATAGCAAATATATTGCGTTTTTCAATGCCTTACTCATTCCACTCCTAAAAGAAATACACAGTATAAAAAAGTATTTAAAAATAGCATTAAAAAGCCCTCGTTACAATAGGGCATGTATGAAGAGGTTGATGAATGTCGACAAAGCAAAAGAGATATGTTGTCGTGTCAAGTGGCGATCAATTGCTAAAGGTCTGGTGTGAAGGTAAGTACTTAAAAATAGAAAAGACGAAGACTGCAAATCTAGAGAATTTTAAATCAAATAATTCATAGAAATAAACTACAAATCGCGCACCCGAAAGTACTAATTACAGGCAATTTTCATAATGTTAGGGTAGATACAAAACTATTTATTTATTATAAACTTTATTGCACAAACTACAAAGGCGGACCTAATGCCGCTAGACATTCTATACTGGTCAAACCTTTGGGACAACTAAAGCAGTTACGACAAGATAAGGCAGATGCTATCAAATCTAATAGAAAAATATTAGACTTCAATATATACTACTGAATAAATACTTATTTACATACACAAATACATACAAATAAAACTACATACATACGTTCTATGAATATACATAAACATAATATACCTACTATATGATGACTATAATGAGAGAAATAAATATAGCAGAGAGTGTATTAGGCTTATGGTAAATTTAAATAGTGCGTAGACCAGTTTCTTAAATAGTGTTCTATTTGGAGCTTGACGGATGTCCACCGGTAACTGGTTCCAAAGATGCACAGCCACCACCGCAAACGACTTGGAAACGAATGCGGTGTGATGTGTGGGGAAGGAGAGCGTGGAGTTAGAAGAAGAACGTAAAGTTCTGTCATGAGTGGCACCAAGGAAATTAAATTTCTCTTTTAAATATTCCGGTGTATTAGGCTCATTTAATACTGAGTACAACATGCAGAGAATGCTACGGTTCCTGCTGAACCTACACCTAATGCAAAACCACTCTCGGCACCTTTTTTATTTATTGACCTGTGTAATTAGTTAAATCATTAAAGAACTGATTTTCAATATATTGTAATTAATATTGATTATTAAGTTACTTCTATAGATTCCAGTAGATGGCGCTGTTTACATTTGAAGATAATTTATCACGAACCAGCACTCCCAAGTACCTGGTCGCGCATGACCAAGCCATGTTTAATGAATCGATACTAATCTTAACAACTACTGACAATACAATGAAATAAACTTTATTATTTCTAAGAATATACGGTTTCTGATAGCTATACAGGGTTACAGGAAAAGTCGTGCTAGATCCGTTCAGGGCGTGGAGTACCCATCAGTTCTGACTTATTTCTCTATGAAACACCCTACTCTAAATTTAACCCTTTTCGAGATTTTCGACTTTTAATTTTTTTATTGAAAAATTGCCGATTTTTGGGCTACTAAAATTAATTTTGTTTATTTTGTGTGCCTTATTATTATTATTATTGCATTTTTACATGTGTAATAAGATGCTTTAGGACGTTAATCATTAAAATAGTGCATAAGTTAATTGAATAGGCCGTAGTAGACAAGTGAAAGTTAAGAAATTACAAAAATAATTAGCAAGTTTTTTTTCTCTAAGGGATATCTAAAAAAAATATTATTTCAGTTGTTCGGCAGATGTATTTTAAAATATCTACGTATCATAAGCTATCTAACGAGGTATAACAATCTAGAATTTATATTCAATAAAAAAATTAATAGTCGAAAATCTCGGAAAAGGATTAAATTTAGGGTAGGGTGTTTCATAGAGAAATAAGTCAGAACTGATGGGTACTCCACGCCCTGAACGGATCTAGCACGACTTTTTCTGTAACCCTGTATATTTATTTATTTAAAAACTTTATTGCACAAAGCACAAAGGCGGACTAAATGCCCGTAGACATTCTCGGAGAACCAAACCTTAGGGACAAATTTGAACAAATATAGGTGCAAAGTAACAGTAATATAATACTCGTTGAATCGTTAATAAATTGTCATTCAAAATTGACATCATATCCTCGTCAAGCCGTCTGGCCAGCGTGGCGAGTGTAGGCTAAATTCTTCAGATATATGTTCTGGAAGGCCCATCTCAGTGGAAGTCTAGGACCTCCACTATAGATATATATATATATATATTATTACAGCCCCTAGAACACAGCGTTACAGTATGTATATATTTACTTTTTAATATATAATTTTGTTTTACTAACCTTACTTATTTATAAGTAATTTTGCTACTGTTTCTATTTTTTCACCATTAACTGATTTTATTTTTCTCTTTTTTTAATTTTGTATATTGTACTTACCAATGTTGTAAATTTATTTTTGTAGTTCCTAGGAAGAGCACTGACTTCTAGGACACAGCCCAACTAGTCTAGTCTTGGGTTTTAACTATTTGTTACAAAACTGTTCCCTAAGTTAAGTCCATATTTATAAGGAAGAAAAAAATGAAATTGTTTCAATAAACTTTATTATTTTATATATATATATATATATATATACTGTTAACGTATCTGTATATCTGCTGGAACTATGAGAAGGAATTATTATTTTATTTTTATTTTGCATCTACCATACACTTTAAATGATTTTTCTGTCCAATAATGTATAGTATAATAATAGCTGTAAATAATGATAGACATGATTTGATATGATGAAACTCACCTTAAAGTTTCCAGCAGCAAGCCAAGCAGCGATTCCATCTACAAGAGGTGCAGCTAGTTCTGTCAAGTTTTCTTCTCTCCGAACCAGATCTGGTAGTCTTTCTCCTAGCTGCTGTCGAAGTCGTAGGTCAGGCCGACTGAGGAGAGGGAGCGCGGCTTCCAAGGAAGTCGGCTGGGGGAAATGAGACATCTGGAAAGCAGATAACAAAATTTAATTAAGAGGGATGCAGATTTAAATATATAATTTGTTTAAAATTTAAAGAAAAGTATCATCACGACGGCGCGGCGCGGTGGTGGCTCGGATGTAAGAACGCGTACCTTAAATCCTACAAAGGTCGGTTCAAACCCACCCGACATGTACCAATGAGAAATACACTTTTCTTAATTAATAACAAATATACATCTCTCGGTTTATTCATCTTTATATGTGTAAAGTTTAATATTATTAACTTATTTTGGTCTTTTAAAATAACTTGCCGTGTTACAGACATTTTTTTTTTCATTTCCTACTTAAATATTATTTATAGATTTGTTTTAGAAGTAATATATAAACAGTATAAACGAATTACTATATTAAATAACTTGAAAGAAAACCTAATATTAAATTAATTTGAAAATGGCGCGCGACATAATGACAAACAACTGACAGCGCTCAGAGCGATCTACCTCGATATCGTGAGCAGTCTAAGGCCGCGTTCGTTTTAAGAAATGTTAGCATGAAAATACCACTTTTTTTAGCACAAGTCGTTCGTTTAATGAAAATTCTAACATTTGATGCTAATTTCCGTATGTCAGTACCGTGTTGAAGAGGGTTATTGATGTTACTTTTTGACAGATGTCAAATTGATCGTTTACCATTATTATATACTTTATAGTTTTCTATTATATTTGTTAAAAAGGTATATTAAACGATTTTATGTAATAAAAGCAAAGACCATAATAATATCACGTGTATTGGATGCCATGGTATGATAAAACATGAACGTAAACACTTGTCAAAAAGTAGCATCACCGCTCGTTTTATTTAAGAAATGTTAGCATTGTTAAAAAAAGTGGTATTTCTTAACAAAAACGACATTTCGCGCTGGTTTATGAAGTTGCTACGAAATGTTGGAAATGCTATAACACGAACGCGGACTAAGCGCGAGAGATGATGTCATTTGTGACGTCACACAGCTTTGGCAAAACAGTTTAAGCGCGTCTCGGAACACCTTTAAGCGCGCTTAGGTTACTATTATCGCGTCTCGGAACGATAGGATAATTTTCATTTAGAGTGACCATTTAGAATCTATAACCGTTTAAAGTTGGTTAGCAACCTTTATCATTTAAATATTCAATTCAGTTTTTTATTTATTTATTTTTAAAAGAATCACAGCTTATTATATTAAACATATAAACAAAGTAGCAATAGTGGAACACAAGCCAAAGAGATTTTATATTATTTAGACAAAACTATTAAAGCAGAAATAAGAGTATAATATAGTTATTAGACACCTGCCTCTGTAAATAAGTATCAGCACGACCGTATCCCTTGCGGGGTGGTCAGATACTACGCTTACAAAGAAGCGGATTCACATTTAGCCAACTTTACTATTTTATTAATACAGGCCTATCTCACTCTATGAAATGATAAGATTGCGAAATTTACCATCTTACTCGTAAACACAGCGATAACTAAAACGTATAAAATACAAAAAGTAATTTAAAAAATAAAAAACCCGTCTGCGTATAAAATTATCTTGAATTAAAAACTCAAAAGAAATAAATAAAAACTAAAAATATTTCAATAGTGTTAAGCAAATACCATACTTTTTGGCCACAGAACCCTTGAACTATTTGTTATTTTAGTAAAAAAAAAAGTATCATCACGACCGTTTCCCTTTCGGGGTGGTCAGAAACCACGCTTATAAACAAGCGGATTCACATCTAGCCAACTTTACTATAGGCCAATCATGACAAGTGGCAAGCTCGTCGATGTCTCCAGCGTACCAAAATCGAGAAATATCACAAATAAATTTAATTTTAATTAAATGTATATACTTTAATAAATATTTTTGTGTCCCAACCAGGAATCGAACCCGGTACCTCCGAGTCTAAATCCACGGACTTTATTTATTTTAATATTTATAAAAAAAAAGTATTTAAATTGAATTATATCTTTACATCAAACTGTAACAAATATTTAGCAAGACTGAACAGATTATCACAACTCTTAAATCATGTAACCTAGACGTCCCCTGATGAAAATGGGCATTTCAAAGCATGTTTGGAGAATTTCACATACTCTGCCACACGGCGCTGGCCAATAGATTTCTAACTATAAAAATAGCGACTTACCTTTTAGAACCAACGCGTGGTATTCCAAGTATGAATTAAAAAATCTATCAATTTAACAGCCCCTGTCATCTCAATGTCAAAGTGACTTCACAGGAATTTACATGGCACTGGTATGACACCTGCAACAAGAAAAATACAATTTAAGGGCAAAGAATCAGTATTGCAATTCAGCGGGGCAATGCAGCCACGCGGACGGCTATCCGTAGTATTAATATTTATTTTAAATATTTTTTCAAATAAATCTTACTAACTATTGAAGGGCGAATTGTTTGTGGTATCAGGTTCGCTGAGATGTGGCTTTTCTGAACGTGTTTTGCTATACTTTTTATGAGCAACCACAGGCACAGGTCAGAATATGCACCCACATACCTTAGTCACCATCCCTACGCGTGCGTATAAATTTGGGGACTTAAACTAGACCAAGAGATAGCACATTTAGATATAGGTAAAAGAAAATTGCGGCTATACAAATATCACTTTAATAGCGTCTACCATAGCTATCCGATATGGCCGACTAGAATGCCCAAAAAATGTGATGGATGTGGTGAACATAATTTTGATCTAAACCATGCATTGAACTGCAAAAAAGGCGGACTGGTGAAGCAGGGCCACGACCATCATCGTGACGATTGCAAGGCTTGGGCGGATATTGCTTGGGGAACTGGAACAATTGAGCCAATTATGCGAGATGCAACTTTTAGTCAGCCCGCAATTGAGGGAGACTTAATGCTTCATGGAGTATGGGAACCAGCGAGGAAAGCGTTTTTGATGTTCGCATTGTTAATGCTGACGCAACCTCGTACGGAACCCGTACCTGGGGAAGCATCTCCCAAACCCATTCACACGAGAAACATCGTAAATACGACAGGGCAGCAGAAGATCTCAGAGCTTCATTTACGCCGTTGGTTATCTCGTGTGATGGCTCATTGGGTGCTGAGTACGCGGCTTTTGTCAAAAAGACCGCTTCACGGCTTTCTGAAAAATGGCAGAAGCCATTCTCACAAGTTGCAGGCTGGCTAAAAATTAAAATACAAATTTCAGTAATAAGGGCTATAAGCTTAAGGATCAGAGGAACAAGAAAGCGAGTCAGATGGATAGGATGTGAGGATGGAGCAGGTATGTTTGAAGTAACGAATGAATGATTAAATGTGAATGAATGTTAGATGATTTTATATATTTAGTTTTCTGTATTTTTTTAGTTATTATTGTTATTTTGTTTTATCTTTAATAGCGTGATATATATATATAGTTAACGGATTCCATCATATATATCATTATATATTATAGTCAGGTCAGCCTAATTCATTAATCATAGTAATAAACTAAATTAAGTAGATAATAAAATATGTTTAAATGTTTACACATCAAAGCTTTCTCCAGTTTGGTTATAAAACTATTTACAGCTATTTATTGCTGTTTACTGCTTTGTGGTTTACATTAAAATTGCCACATTTACACTGCCATAACAAAAATGGTGGTTTGCTTAAAACTAGGTACTTAAAATTAATTCGTGGCTGTAAAGAGGCTGTATCAGCTTACAATCTAAAAATACTTAAAAATAGTAATATAACTACAATATTTATGTCCATAAATATAATTTCGTGGCTGTAAGGAGGCCGTGTTTTACAAAAGGAATCAGAAGGCAGGATTCTTTTGGTATTTTTTCCTTTATACAGCACTCCAGCTGATCTGAATGACTACATAATCCAAACAACAGAACATTAATCAAAGCTCTATATTGGAATTCTATAACAAAGTGTGATTAAAAAATCTATAAAGAAAGTATCATCACAACCGTATCCTGTAAGAAACCAGCCAACTTTACAATTGGCCCATCTATGACAAGAAGCAAGCTATTATTGTGTCCAAACCATATTCTGTAACTAAATTTTCGTTTTTAACATTATAAACATATTCTCTATTATAAAATGGCTTTTTTTATTTAGAATCTACATAGTATAAACCGAACACTCCGTATAACAGGGTATAAATTTTGGGTGTTTATCGACGCCTGCTATACCTGTACATAGAATACTGTTCTCACCTTTGGAATGGTTCTGCCAAGTACCTTACAGATGTTCTCAATGTGTTCTACCAGCTATACTATGGTGATTGCTCCGAAGCTCTAATTTTATTCCTTCCTCTCCATTCCTTAACCAAACCACACGCACAGGTCAGAATATGCACCCACATACTGTAGTCACCATCCCACGCGTACGTATAAATTTGGGGACTCATACATATGTCGCACGATAAAGATGTGGAATGCTCTTCCAGTCAGTGTGTTTCTACATTTCTATAACCTGTAGTCCTTCAAGCAAAGTGTGAAACAGCATCTATTCAAGCCGGCATAGTGTTGGGGACTGATGTCAGTCATGAGTGTCTGATTCCTGTTCCTAACATTCATGCGCTACTTACTATTAGGTGGGTACAGGGTGACATATTGTGCAAGAATAAAAAAAAATTGTGTTAATTTTTAAAGCGAAAAAGATGCGACAAGAGCTTTCTAAGTAATTATAAATCTTTGTGGGAATATTGCATATTGTTGTTTATTGCTTTCATTTTTTCAATTCAAGTTATTGTTTTCCCTGTAGGTTGGACTAAAGTTATGTGTCACAAATTGGTAATATCCCATATTTGTTTTGTTTTCATGACTGTCATATTAGCAATATCAATCAGCTTCATTAATATGGATCAAGGCGGAAATGCTTCGTTTAGAGGAAGGAGAAGAAGGCAATTTTCAAGCATTAGATGGATTCACCGTTGGGTGCCAAGTCCATCATGTGTTGGAAAGAGAGATGAGAAGAATGGTGTCCCGTGTTTGCGACTGACTATAGGCCGGTTTACAAAGGAAGCGAGCTTAATGCCATAAACACATTTTCTACCAAATAACCTTTGTGACTGAGATCTGTAATAAGCAGGTGTAAAAGGTTATTCATTTATTATTGATCAATAGGCCAGCAGCGCATTGCTGATATGCCTATATCAAGCACTGGTGTAAAGTTTATTAAATTGTCAGTTATCACCATTTTGATTGTCACTAGCCACTTGTCCAGTTTGTTTTAAAAATGTGTTTACAGTTGAGGACTTCAATATGTCTGGTGTTTTGTTCCACATATTTACAACTCTGATATTCATAAAGTGATATCCTACATTTGTATTGCTGGATTTATTCATTAGTTTCATTTTGTGGTCATGACGGGGAAATATCATTGTTGTCATGACAGGGAAATATCACTGTGTTAAACCTAAACATTTTGGCTAGATGGGGGCAGTTATACCTTCCTGTTAGAATTTTAAATGTCTCAATTATATCTCCTCTCACTTTGCGATTCGTATGACTTGTAAGCTTCAAATATTTAAGCCTCTGGTCATATGACTTCTTCCTCAAGCAGTGTGGAAGTTTAGTTGCCCGCCTCTGTACTCTTCCAAGAATTTCTATATCTTATAGGTATGGATTCCATACTTGAAAACTATATTCCAATAATGGTCTTATGTATGTTTTATAAAGAAAATAGATAGTTGAAATTATTAATTATATATATAACTGCCTTCGTGGTCTAGCGGTTAAGTCCGTTGATTTAGACTCAGAGGTACCGAATTTGATTCCTGGTCGGGACACAAAAATATTTATTAATGTAAATAAATGCATTTAATTAATATTTAATTTATTTGTGATATTTCTCGAGTTTGGTACGCTGGAGACATCGACAAGCCTGCCACTTGTCATGTTTAGCCTTTAGTAAAGTTGGCTAAATGTGAATCCGTAAGCGTGGTTTCTGACCACCCCGAAAGGGAAACGGTCGTGATGATACTTTTTTTTTATTTATTTTTTTATATATTAAGGATATAGGTTGACTCCATTAATAAGGCCCAGGTCTAAATGCGGAAAAATACCCAGCCTCGAACTATACGCCCATCATGACAAGTGAAAAGGATTTTATGGGATTCACCATGCCGATGCCAGGTACAAAGTGTGGAGGAGAACTGTATTTTGGACTTGCAAACAACTATGGGCTGTTGTTATTGGGCAATAAAACACTCACCATCTATTATTCTCTTCATTTTCCTACTCAACAAAAAATATTTTTTTTGCATTCCCTGAATTTATCATGCAGATGCTGGGCTAATCCTGTGTGGCAAAGAGTAGAAAAGAATGGTGTCTCGGGCTTGACTATAGGTTGCTTTAAAAAGCAGTATCCCACTAATGGTGTACGAGAAGATTGTTCCATAATTGTATTGATGGGAGATTGGGACTAACCAATTCATTCAGTAAGTGTTGCAAAGATTTTGCTGGAATTTCTTTTGCACTAACTTCTACTGCATAAAGCTGAGTCTTGAATATGATTGTCTAATCGTAGGTCCCATACTAACAAGTCAAAGGCATTGATTTGTCCGAGTGTACACAGAAACATGTTATTTGTCATGATTGCGTGTGGGAGGGACATCCTTCTCCTGACCTTAGTACTTATTAAGTTTTATTGGCTGCAAATTAACTTTAATATACCAACTGGGGTTTATTTACCATAAAATAGTCAAAATAATAAAAAAACTAGTTAAATAATAGAAATAATATTAAAAATAAATATAATAAAAAATGTAACTGTCTATAAATTAAAAAGTCCCATCAGAGATAGTCCCAAGAGGACTGGCAACATTTTCCCTCTGTATAGCCATGCTAATATTTTGTCAGAATATTTGCCAGATTTCTCTGTCCCCTTTTTGGTAAATACACCTAATGGTAAGTGGCGAGCAAGGTCGATGAATATTAGCCACTGGAATCGGACACTCATGACTGAAATCAGTTCCTAACACTATGCCGGCCTAACTGGGCATGACAGCAATTTAAGCCTGATCCCGAAACATTTGGATACTCTCTACAGGGTCTATCAGCATAAACCGTGGATACTTCCCCGCCCCGGCAGACTGGCCAAATTACCCCCATCAGTCTGCCTACCAACTATAAAAAACTCATACCAAGGATGGAGTTAGGTAATGCTCGAGGCATTCAACAGAAACCGCCATACTTCCCGCATTAGACAAGGTTGCCTAGGGTTTATTATGGAGGCATATTATGCCTCGAAGAGCACAATCATCCATCAAAAACACAATAAAAATTGTGAAACAATTAAGTAGTAAGCATCAATAGCCTAGCTGAATGCATCTGTCGGCTTTTTTGCTAAAGTTGTAGACATCATTTTGCACAACGACATCCCCCTGTCAAATCAATGGTTAATGTTATTTAAAAATATAAGTCAATATTACCAACTGTTGTTTATTGACTGTATCAAGTCAATATCCAGTCACTTATCAAGTTGCAATACTATAAATAGATTCACACCAATTATTGTCTTATCATCACATGAAAACAAATAATAAGTGTCAATACCATAAAATATGCGTAATGATGTCATCCTACGCAAGGTTACCTACATTTTGTATTAACAACTAATTTATTTTTAAGAACACGAACTTATTTGCGACATTGTAACTTTGCGAACTTTGGCAATTGTAATCACAGCCAATATAACATTTTTAGACATGCAAATATCAAGTTTAAGAGAGTCTAAATAGTATTTAGGTAATATTCGTCATAAACATCCCGTAAAAAGCAAATAAATAAAGTAATTTATTAATTAAATCATCAACTGGTGACAAAGCAATGAATCTGTCAAGTTACACCAAGGCCGTAATACCGACTTAATAACGAAATAACAACGTATTTTCACAATTGTTATAATAGAATATGCAAGTATAAACATTAGTTTACCGTTTTATAACTTTTCCAGAAGATTAGTGATGATCTAACGTCGCAATCCTTACAAGAAAAACCATTTGCATTCGCACTATCCTATTTGGGGTTGACCTTTAGTTCCCAAAAAAAAACACAACAGTCCTTAAAAACGCACTTTTATAGCACTGAATTATTTTTACACACAGTTCTTGTCCTGAAAATAGCAAAAAACATTTCAATAATGAGTAAACAGTACTTTTTCACACTAAATTAACCGTCTCGTAAGAAAAATCAGCGAACAAACCGCGCATGTCCGACAAAAATTTACATCACGTGACCTGTCATGGCGTCATAATAGGTTTGTTTTTAAAACTTAAAAGGCAATGATTAAGAGGTCAATTCTTCTAAAAAGAAATAATCCCGTTTTTCAAATTTTAGAATAAATTAGAAAACAAAAAAATTTGCACATTTTGATATAATCAAAGAGTACTATTATGATATCATATTTCTAGGATACCATTTTCCTTATTATTATATGGTCAATTTTTATTATTTATCACATATCTTCACGCCAAATCCCTTGCGGGGGGGGGGGGGTCTCTGAATTATTTTATCTATTACTTTTACATAAAAATCTCTAATCAACGGGAAAATTAAACACACTGGGTTTATAACTAAATAATTTATTTATAAATAGCAGGTGTAATATAAATTATTATCGAAAGTACAAAAAACTTGGAAAAGGGCACCGAGTTCCGTAACATTTGGGACATGGCGGAAAATTGTTACAAGTCCTACAAGAAGGCCGTTTACAGAGGCCATGTTGTCTTTTATTTTGACAAGGATTTACTCTACAATTACATACTTCTCTGCTTCTAACTTCTGGTCTATTAGACGTCTCCCTTTCCTCGTAAGAGAGCCGTCTATTGCATGGTTTTTGTCTATCGTAATTTGTTGTATCAGAAGTTGCTGGCTCTTCAAACGATATATTGCTTCCAGTATCGGGCTCTCTAGTTGATCTTTTGTAGCCACCTTCTGATTCAAAACCTTTGTTCGTCTTTGGAGTATCTCTTGTCAGTCTAAACTTAACATCCAAACCTAATTTAGGCGCAACTGCTTCTATAAATTTGACTATCGACTCTGCATCTTCTTTTGATAGATTGGCATAGTTAGAACTTTTTTCGTCAAATTGTATACTTTCATGACTATTATTAGCTTGTGATCCAGGTGTAGCAAAACTACTATTAGATGTAGTTCTGTTGACATTAGTTTCCTTTAATTGTTTATCAATTTGACTAAGCAAATATTTTTGACTTTCATGTCTAGATTCATTACCATTCAAATTTCCTTGAGGTTGATGGACGGAAAATGATGAGGTTTGAATGTTAATCAACCCCAAAGCTTCATTAGATCCACGTGAAGATCCAGTTAATTGTACTGGTGCATAATGTTCACTATTAGCCTTAGATTCATCTATAGTAGGCCAATTCCTACTGTTTGTTCTATCTCTCGGTTTAGGTGTAGATTGAGGTTGTTTCTTAAAAAGTTCATAACTATTATCTCTGTAGCTTGATTTAGGGTTATAATCATTGCTAACATCATATTCATAAAGTGGTTCATACTCTAAATTAGAAACATCTTTCTTTTTAAATAAGTGTTTGTATGTAATAATAGTTTTAGCAAGATCGTTAGCGGATCTATGTTTATCTATATCAATGTTAATGGGTAGTTCATTAAGGACTCTCTCAATTTCATCGGCAATAACATATTCAAATATTTGGTCATCAAGGAATATTTGTGGATTTAAAGATAATTCTTTAGCTTTACGAATTACTTGTATGAGTAATTCGCTTTCTATTGTTTCTCTTTCTGAGTTTCCGAATTTAAGATTATTACACCAATTTATAATAGCTTCTAGTAACATTTGTTTCGCATGTCTGTCTCTATCGGTTTCATTAATTCTAAAGCTAGATTGATTTGTTTCTAGCGTATGCCATTGTTGTTCCTGATTTGACGGTTGTCTTACATATGTACTCGAGTCTTGTTGGGGTTTTGGTTGTTGAGGTAATTGTATTGATTGTTTTTCTTCTGGTTGTCTTTTAAACGTTATTGAATCTTGTTGGGGTGTTCTTATTAGTTGCTTGTCTTGTGATTGGTATCTTTGGTACGTGCTTGTTTGTTTTTGAGATTGTATAGATTGTTGATTTTCTGGTGGTTTTTTAAACGAAATTGGCTCTTGGCGGTGTGGCTGTTTATACGTAGAATAGCTTTCTTCTTTTGGGTCTGCTTTGTATGTGCTTGATTGTTGTGGAGGTGAAATAGATTGATTTACTTCTGGTTGTGTTTTAAATGCATATGACTTTTGGTGAGGTGACTGCATTGACTTTGTTTGTGTTTTTAATGTTGTTATTTTTTGTTGCGGCAACAGTATCGGTTGCTTTTCTTTTGCTGGTAGTCTTCTATATGTACTTGTTTTTGCTTTAGGTGATTGTCTACCTTGAAATGTTGGAATTTTACTGGATTCTGCTCTAGGTTGTAATAACTGCTTTCCCTGTGACAACTTATTTAGGTTTAACTTCGGTTGAATTAATTGATCTCCTTCTGATGTGCTTCTCTTTTTATGACCTAATTCTTGTTGAGAATAATTATATAATTTATTTCCTTGTCTTTTATTCAATTCTTGCTCAAGTGCTTGTTTTGATTGTTTTTCTTGTAATTGATTGTTATTTGTATGTTCTTGAGGTGGTTGATTTTGTTGCGATATAAGCATATCATGTTTACTCGACTGGGCAGGTTGTGTTGTCTGCTTTTCACATATTAGGTTTGTTTTTATTGATTCATGTTGAGTAGGGGATACTTGTCGTTTTTCTTGTATTGGTTTATATATATTTTTTTGTTTAGGTGATTGAAATGGTAGTTTATTACTTATTTCTTGAGGTGATTGCACTGAATGTCTACTGAGTGATGTGTAATGCTTATTTGTACTTTTTTCCTGAGGTTGTATTTCTTGTAAATTATTTGAAGACGTATAGGGTGAACTAAAATCTACCGATGTTTGCTCTTCTTGTATGGGTCTTTGCATAGGTCTATTATATTCAATCCTACTTCTTTTTTTTTCTGTTGGCCCTTTGGATAACAATGGTTGGTCAGATGAGGTACGACTATGTAAAGTACAATCATTTGTTGAAGTATTCATATTTGAAGATAAGCCTTCATTAAGGCCATTGGTGGTCGTATCGTGTTTATGTATTTTGGGTTGAGCCATGGATGAACTAGCTACCAGTTCGTGTACAAAAGTTTTATATTCCTTGGGACCAAAATCTTCAGTTTCATCTATATTTAACAGATTGGCGTCTGAGTTTATTTGCTTACGGCATTCAGTAAACACATGTTTATTCTTAAATATTTCATTTGATAACATTAAAGCTAGTATATGCTTATTTTTCTGAAGTTTATCATCTTTAGGTAAAATGTCGATTAGTCTTTCAATCTCTTCGCACATTAGATCATGAAATAAAGCTTCATCTTTAAGTATTAAAGCATTATCTGACAATTCAAAAGCCTTACAGTAGATTTTAAAAATTATATTTGATTTTAATGTTTCCATCTCACTTTGACTGGGTACTGTGTTAAGATAGGAAAATAAATTTTGAGACCAGTCGACTAAATATATTAAAAAATCTTGTTTTGCATTCTTTTTAAAGTAATTTTTATGATCAACCAATTTGTCAACTAGTCTATCTGCCATTAGTTCTTTTACTGTGTCTAATTCTGGATTTTGAGGTAGTTCATCCAATAGCTGTATTATGTGTGCTTTTAAATTATCTTTTAATACAGAGTTGTTCGAAAAAATACGTGAATCGCTAACTAAATATGTTGTTTTTCTAAAAACCTCAACCATTAAATTTTCTAAAGCAAGTTCTTGGTTTTTCTTTTCTTCCTCAGTGGTTTCAGTTTTTACTGGTAATTCATTACACCACTTAGATATTTCTTCTGCTAAACGGTTACTTGATTTGTCACTTTGTGTTACATTGGACATATCAGGGATATTCTCTAACGCTTGATTGTCAGATAATGTAAAATACTTTGGACCTGCAGATGCTGTAGGCATTTTGTCACTAGATTTTACTTTTTGTGACCTATTTTTATCACTTAGTTTTAATTCCTTTTGTAAAACATTATTTCTAACATCTATTTTAGTTAAGTTTTCGTCGCTTGTAGCTGTTATATTATTCACAGAACTTATCAATTCATCAATATTATTAGACAATTTATTGTTAATAAAAGAAGCATCTTTGGAGATCTTGTGTAACCATCGAAATATCTGATACTCTAAATAATTATTCTCTTCTTCTCCTGGCATTGTTTTGTTAGGATTTTCTTTTAGATATTCTGCTCTATCATATATTTCAGAAGCTAACTCTTTGACCATAGTGTTTTTTATTTTAGCCGATTCTGTTTGCACAGTGATTTTATTAATCCAATTTTCGATTTCTTTTTCCAGTTGTTTTAGTAATGAATTATTTTGTCTCATAGACAGGCTATATAAAAGATTATTAGCCATTTCAGGAATACGTTCTTGAAATTCAGCAGCAATAGGCAATTGCATAAGCAATACTGCTATTTCATTTCTTAAATCATCATTCGAGTTTGTATTTTTAATACATACAACCAATTCTTCTTGTATGTGATCCAAGTTTTCAGGAGCATCTATTGTATTAAAAGGCAATTCGTGTAACCAATCGGATATATGTTTACCTAGGTGGTTATTATCAATTTCTGAATGTGATTTATGACGATCATTCTCAGGTGGACTACGTAACTCTTTGAGTTTGTTAAGCAAGCGTGCATTTACTTCACTGAATGACACTGGACGCTGATTTTGTAAACTAAGCTTATTAACCCATGAATTAATCCGTTGTATAATTTCTGAGTCCCGTCTGGATTGACTGATATTTGTATGCTTTTCTATGTGCACTATAAGTTCGACTAATTTATTAACTTCTGTGTTTCGTTCTGTAGGATTTATTATTTCTTTGTCTAACCAATCTTCTATAACTTGTTTTAGTAAACTTTTATCCATTACATTATAAATTGTACTATCTAGTGCAGGTGATGATCTGATGTCTAGTTTATTATTGTTTACAGATATTAAAGTTTGCGACTCATTATTATTTCGAGATGATGAAGCTTTAGATTTATCTATTACAGACATTTCTGGGCCTCGAATATTTATATTACTTGCTATATTTCTGGTTTTTGGTTCCGAGGCATTAGTTATGTTTTCTATTACGTTTTTAGATATTTCTATAAATTTACTATTATTTCTTGTATCTCTTATTGCTTCATCATTACTATTATGAGCTGTATTATTACTTTCATTTTCAATTGCAATGATTTCGGAGTAGTTATTGGTATCAACAACTTTCATGTTCGGCTGATTTTCTTGTATTAATTTTGGTTCGTTTACAATTTCTCTATTATCAAGATTGCTGTTATTTTTATCCTGACGAGGATAACAAGATGAGGGAACAATAACTTCATTTTCCAAAGTAATGTTACTTAGAGGATCAACTAATTTCAATGCCAAATATTTTAACGTTTCTTCTTTATGACAACAAAACTTTCTTAAAGGCATTTCTCTTAACAAATGTAAAACATTGTCTTTCAAAATTTGTTTATACATAGATTTACATTTAGGTCGCCTCATAGCTAATGGTCTCAAACGTGCATCAACTTGTTTAGTGATTTCATTTGCATCCAATACGGTTTCGCAGTCTTTTTGTGTTAAAGGCAGGTTTATAATCCATTTTTTGATTTCATGTTTAAATTTATCGGCGCAAGTCCCGTGTCGACATTTGGAATGTTCCACAATCAGATTGTTATTATAATATGTATTATTGGTTAAATCATGAATAAAATTATCTAATAAGTTCTGTAAAAATTGTATGTCTGCCTTATTGTTAGGATAAAGTAAAGATGTTTTTAGTGTTCTTTCTATTTCATTTCTTATCTTAATTTCTAACTCTCCACCAACATAATATTGACGCAGAAGCAGTAATTTATCTTCTAGTTCATCAAGAACTCTATTGCCATCTTCACTAAAATTTATATTGGCTTCATCGAATAAAATCTTAAGATGTTCTTTAATATGATTATTTTGTGGTACAATTTCATCAGATTCTGTTCTTTGGTGTACGTTTATGGGATACGTATCTTCTCTAAGTGTATTATATATTGGTTGTGTTTCTGTATGAAAATCTTCGATGCTTGATATTGTGGTATTAGATTTTGTTCCTTCGTTATCAGAGTCAATGTTTTCTGTTGATAGCTGTCTGAAACAAACTAATTAATAATTTTTTGATTGGTTACTGGCATTTAAACCTTAATGAACTTAATTAGCACCGGCATATACCAAAAATAAATACTCGGATGGGTATTTTCTTACGAACGTTTGTAATAGATTTACAACACTTCCTACTGTATGTAGTCTTAGAGCTATGTAACCCGCTGGTCCCAGTTCTACTAATACCAACTTGTTGAATCATTAAAATGATAAAAAATAACATCAGACCGGCCAACCCGTCGGGCAGTAGTCAGCAAATGTTGTGGTAGAAGGCACCGTCAGCAGTGGCAATGTACATGTGTTGTAGGCATGTAAAAATTTCAGAGTAGAAAAAATTTCAAACTACAAACCGTTCTTCTAGATTCATTCAAACACGAGGTTCCCATATCTCTACAGCACGTGTGGCCAGCTAGAATACAAATAAAATTAATATATTTAAGACCAATAAATATTTTTAATATTATTACTTTTTATTATTTAGATCTCCACAACACGTGAGCAGTGTCATTGTAAATTAATAAGGCTCGATTAATAAATTGATCTCTATATCGATGTCAAACTTAAGATCAAGTTGTCTTTTTCATTCTTTTATGATTTGAAATTTGGTAAAAATAGATAACCTGCGGGGTGAGGCGGAGTGCACAATCGTCCGAAAACGTATCGTCTAAGATCGATTATATATATCCTAGCATCGACGAGCTTTGACACTTATCAGAATTGGGCTATATTAAAGTTGGCTAAAAGTAAACCCACTTCTTTAATTATATTTTATGTCCGTGCAAAAAAGCGCGAAGAACTACCAAATAAAAGGACGTGGTTTTTGACCACCCCAAAAGGGATACGGTCTAATTGTTTCTTTAGTTAGTAAATGATATCTTGTTGTAACTTATACTATATAAATAAAGTAATTACTATTATTATCTCATTGGTACAATCAGCAAACTTCTTATAAGTTCGCTAGGTACAATCAAGACTTAAACTTGCGATCTTTGTATAAGATGTCAGCGTCTTTCGCTTATTATTTACCTTGAATCCCTAAATCTGTGGTGCAGCGATGCTGAAACAAAAAATATGAATTAATAAAGTACCGCAATTTATTGTGTGGTCGGAAAACACGCTATTTACCCGACAGTGCGACGTAAAGAAGAGTTATGTATTTAGTCGTATTACCTGAGTGTTGCGGCCAGAGCGATATCAGCCGCCACATCCGGTTCGAAGGACCAAATGTGGCGGCCAAGGTCAGATATATGAAAGACTTTTTCAGCTCACCGGTTTATTGCCAAAGACATAGGATAAGAAATTTTCTGTTAAAGATTGTATTGAGTAGCGCAACCTCGCTCTTCAAGGCCGTAGGCTGCACCACAGACCATATAGATAATCACTATCTGTGGGCTGCACTATCAGCTGTCCACCGCACCGTTCGTATGGCTGCCCCGGACCCCGCACCCCGCGGTTAGAAATCGCTCTGGCCGTAACGCAAATAAGATCTATGTGTTTCTCACTACCCGACTGTGAGACGCATAGAAGGGCTATGTGTTTATTACCTGACTGTGTAACGCAAATAAAAGTTACAAGTACCTATGTGTTTCTCACTACCCGACTGCGCAACGCTGAAAGGAAGGTTGAAAGGACCCACCTTCAACACGGTACTGACATACGAAATTAGCATCAAATGTTAGAATTTTCATTAAACGAACGACTTGTGCTAAAAAAAGTGGTATTTTCATGCTAACATTCCTTAAAACGAACGCTATTGATGTTACTTTTTGACAGATGTCATTTAACATAAGAAATGGTTTGTTTACATTGTTGTATACTTTATAGTTTATATTATATTTGTTTAAAATGTATTTTAAACGATTTTATGTAATAAATTCAAAGGCCATAATACATTGCCAATTGATTTGTTATTATTTGTTTTTTTTTTGTATATGGCATTAGTAACAATTTGCCAGTGTCAAAGTTTGGGAAAGAACGGTTAAATAAATAGGATTCGAATTACGAATAGGATCAGAGGAGTATAAGGAGCAAAAACAACGTTAATATCAAAATACATATTAGGTACATATATACAAAAATATAAAAAATAAAATCTACTATTTATTTACAGTTATATAAAAGGAGCGATGATATTATATATAAATTTACTTAGATTACAACGGAACTCGAATGGATATTAGGGAGGAGATCAGTGAAGTGCGATTATATAAAGGACAAGAAAAAAGATATGGTTCAGATCCTCGAAGTCTAAACCACATTCACAAATGTCGCTGTTAACAATCTGGAGCCTAGCGAGATGGGATGCAGTGTTATTATTTGTTACTTGTCATACTTGTCAAAAAGTAGCCTCAATGCAAATTTTTTTATTTAGAAAATGTTAGCATTGGTAAAAAAAAGTGGTATTTCTTAACAAAAACGACATTTCACGCTGGTTTATGAAGTTGCTACGAATTGTTGGAAATGCTACAAAACGAACGCGACCTAAGTTAACATTTATTATTTGATTGTAAGTTGACTCGGCCTTTTTACAGCCACGATTTTATTTGTACCTAGTTATTATGTTAGAATTAGCTTGCTTATGGCAATAATGTTTTATAACACACATAAATCTGAATTATTACCTGTAACGGTACAACCAAAATTACTGAACTGTTTAAGTATTTATTTAAGAGCTGATAAAATCCAAGTTTATTTATTAATTTAAAAACTTTATTGCACAAAGTACAAAGGCGGACATTGTTACAAGTTAGTCAATAAAAAAATATAATTTGATTTGTTTTTTGTATAAATTTGCAATAAAGTTTTAAAATAAATAAATATATAGTAAAGTGTAGATATAAACTATGTTCTAGAAGGCCCATCTCCAGCAATGATAAAATAATTTTGAAACTGCTATTTTTGCAAATTATGTTAAGTCAAACCAGATGGGGATCATGAAATTTGTGCCTCGTAATTTAATGAATGGCCCCTGAAGTTTCAAGGGCTCTTGGTCTTACCGGAGTATCTATCCCGTGTTTCTTCCTTCGATGCACGTCAAGTCTTTCTCTCTGTTTTGGACATTCGGTACCTGAACAACTCTGAAACGACAGCCGAGATCAGCAACTGATCATCATTAATTTGTTTTCGACGCGTTCTACTTGGCGCTCTAAACGGCGCTATAACCGTTTTATTACTTAATTTCAGTTTTCATTAAAAAACTTAGTAAAAAAAGAGCACTTAGATTTGCTTTCTACGCGAACATGGGGAAGTGTATGTGCATTGTAATTTGGGGGAACTCTGTAGATATAGATACGCTGTTTATAATCCAAAAAAAATGTATCCGTGCAATTTTTAATCTCGGACAGCGCGACTCCTGTAGACCATACCGTCATGATCGTAGAACAGTGTCGGATTTAAAAAAATACCCATAATTTTGCATATATATTTATATATGTAACATTTAGTTACTATTATGTATTTATTATTTTATTAACTAATATATAAGTTTGTTAACGGAATTGCATGGCAACATTTGGGTACTTAGGAAGTAATTGTTATGTTTATGCTTGTGTGTGTCTCGAAAGTCATTCTTAGTGTTCAGGTTCTCATGGTGTGGCGTGTCCGGTGGTCGCCCCTTCCTTAGAAGGTCATTGCAGTGGTGGCACGTGTGTCGGGTCCCGGTCCGCACCCTAAGGGCCTGGTTGAGCGGGGGGATGGCTGGCACATGCGTTATGTCCGTGATCGGGTGCTGCTGTGGGGGCCTGGGACCTCTGCCGAACACGTTCAATTTATTGTTCTTAAATTAACAGAGGTTTTTGCGTTTTGTCGACTTTCGGGTTGCACATAGGCATGTAGTCTACCTAAATTCTGACTTGCCAGGTGGGTTACTGCTGTACCAGGTATTGTATTTTCATAGGTACTGTTAACTAAATTTAAAAGGTTAATAATTGATCGTTGTGGTGCAGTTCTGTATATGTTTTTATTTTGTAAATCTGATATAGCTGAGTTTTCCTTGCAGATTCCTTTCTCAGTCAGATTAAACATTAACAGGTCACTGGAATTTGCTAAGCTGCTGGTCTTCTGCTAACAGCTTACTCATTGGACCACTTTGCTGCTTAGTCTTCTACTAGCAGGAGTAGAATCATTCAAAATAATTAAATTAATGACGTTTTATAAATGCCTGTAATAGGTTTACGTGAATAAAGATATTTTGACTTTGACTTTGATATAAAACTTATATTGTTTGTGGTCCTGTAATTTATAGTGCAAATATTAGAAAGGGTTCCAAAATGAAATCTAGAAGGTTTGCACTTATTATGAGACTTAAAAAGTGACAAAAAAACAGTCGAAATGACAGTTGAATGGCCGCCATGAAAATTTTAAATATAGCAGATCCGTCACTGTTCTACGATCATGACGATACTTTCGTGACTATAATATTTTTACATTACCGTGTCTGTATATTTTAGACGCATGTATGTTTATTAAAAACTACCCGAGTCTTTTTCGACCTGTTAATGAGGACGGGCGAACAAATGTTCGGACTCAATATAAATACAATTTATGGAAACCTGCCATTGTTTCTAAAAATAGTCACCAAATAAATGTGTATTAAAATATTAAACGGTTTGCCTATAGAGTTAAAACAATTGACATCAATAATTAAATTTAAGAAGCTGTAAATTAAATGGTTAAAAGAACAATGTTTTTATAGTATCCAAGAATTTTTACATTATAAGTGTTGACAAATATAATTTTAGTTGAAATTTGACATGTACTATTATTTGCATACCATTATGGTAGGATACAGCTGAACTGTAAAATTGTATTATCCTATATCTACCTGTATTCTGTGCAATAAACGATTTTTTATGTATCTATTTTTAACGTTACGTTACTACAGTGATGAAATATCAGTCATTAAGTACTTATTAAATGTGCTATATTATGATTATTATTTAGATTATAAGGCTCTTTTACTGCTACAAAATTATAATTTTATTGATTGAAATCTGACACGGCCCTTTTACAGCTACAACCTTTTCGACATTTATTATTACTGTTTAATTGTAAGCCGATACTGCCCTTACAGCTATATTTAGTTAACATATAATCAGTAATATTTAGATAATATATAATGACATATAATATATAAAGGTCGGTTCAAACCCACCCGACATGTACCAATGAGAAATGCACTTTTCTTACGTACAATTGTCATAGATTTACAACACCACCGTTCCCGTGCCTCGGAGAGCACGTTAAGCCGTCGGTCCCGGTTCCACTAGTACCAACTTGTGGAATCGTTAATAAATTGTCATTATAAATTGACATCATATCAGTTCCAAACGCTGTAATGATGATGATGATGATATAATGACAAGTCCCTTTTACTCCCACAAAATTGTAATTTTATTTATTCTCTTAATTATAATTAATTTGGATTGAAACCTGAGACGGCCCTTGCAGCCAAGAATTTGTATTGAGTTGAAACGGCCTCTTTACAGCCATAATCTTATTTGATTACCTAGTTACTAAGTTACAATTTACTTGCTTATGACAATAGTGTTATGCCTAACACACATAAGTATGAATTATAAGCTGATAGGCTCCGACCAATATTGTCTGTTTTGTAAATATAATTTTAATGATTATCCACGTATTTTATTATTGCTGACTATATCCAAGTTGTTATAAGCGATTTAATAGGTAGTAGGCGGACTGATGGTGGTAATTTGCCCAGTCTGCCGGTACGGGGAAGTATCCACCGTTCGTGCCGATAAACCCAGTAAAGTGTATCCATACGTTTCGGGATCACGCTCGAAATATCGTCATGTCCAGTCAATCCGGCCTAGTGTTAGGGACTGATGTCAGTCATAAGAGTCTGATTCCAGTTGCTAACATTCATGGACCTTGCGGGCCACATGTCGTGCTAGTATAAAAAGGTTAAAAGTAAACTAAAGGTACTGAATTATTTGATTTGATGAAAAAGAGCGTTGGCCGGAAATTACGCAAAAACCTAACGTTCAAATCCTGATGCTCCGTCCCCTTAAAAAGTACAATCGCAGAGACATATTTTTTTCTGCTTTACACCTATTCGTTTTTGTCTAAGACATGATTTAATTTAATGAAAAATATAATCCTTTTACTTACAATGTTGTTATCACCAACAATATGTTTGATTCTTTCCCGTATCCTTTTGGTCATGTCACAAATATACCTTACTTCCATTGATTTAGCGTTCAGTTTCGGAATAACTGTTTCCATTCTATCCACGCCTTTATTCACTCTGGTAGTACCTACAAGGATAGTATGTAGCAATAAACACAAAAAAAATTAACCGCCTCTTAACTGCCTCCGTGGTCTAGCGGTTAAGTCCGTGTATTTAGACCGGGTTCAATTCCGACACAAATATATTGATTGATGTAAATACATTTAATTAATATTTGTGATATTTCTCGATTTTGGTACGCTGGAGACATCGACAAGCTTGCCACTTGTCATGATTGGCCTATAGTAAAGTTGGCTAAATGTGAATTCGAAAAGGAAACAGTCGTGATGATGATAAAAAATATATTTAAAAATAACTTTTTAAGGTACTTATTACAATTTAAATGCTATTAGAATATAAGTTGACACGGCCACATTACAGCCACGATCTTATTTAAGTAGTTTCTAAGTTGGTTAGTTTCACTTGCTTATATCAGTAATGTTATACCTAACATATTTTATTTTATTTGTTTTCTTCTTGGCAGAGTGGTCGTGGTCGCCATTGGAGTGCTAGTGGCACGCTTAACAAGCCGTCGCCACTCCTCTCGGACCTCGGCTTTCCTAGTGCACTCATCCATTGCAACCTTCACCTGATCAGTCCATCTCATCGGAGACCTACCACGCATCCTCTTGCCATCGACTTTCCCCTGGACTACCAAGCGCTCGATTGATGTTTCTCCACGCCGTGACACGTGTCCGTATTTGTTTTAGTGCACTTAAAAACCTAGTACATAAAGCTAGTCATAAGGCATTCTTTAGCAGCTAACCTTGGGGATCACGAAAGGTGATGGGCAGGATGAAGAAAAATATTTTTAAAACTTTAGAGGAAGACAAATTTTTTAAGCATTCCATCGTTTGTGGGTAAGAGATGAGAAGAATGGTATCTCGTGCTTGCGACCGACAATAGGCTGGTTTAAAAAAGAAGGCCTCCCTTTTTTTTATTGCGCGATAATACGCTCACCATCCACCATTCTACTCCTCTCCCTACCCAACCAAATACTGTATGATTCCGTTAATGCCGTCTTGAAAGCTCGTTCCATAAATGTATTGACGGCAGACCTGCTTAGGCCCAATTTTTTAAGTTATGCAAAGATTTTGCTGAAACTCCTCTCGCACCAATCTTTCTTTTGTGAGATCATAATATACTAAAACAAACATAATTACGCATTTATAGCACTCAAAAATACATATCGTATACAATGTAAAAAAAACAATACACATACATGCCATATAATACATAAATATACACTATATATATTATGAAAAATGCCAAACAACTTTGTTAATTCGAGACATTACGTTTCTCAACAAATAATGTGGTTAGAAGGTTTTTAAATACGTTGACAGACGGTGCGCGCCTTATAGCCACGGGTAGCTTGTTCCAGTGACGGGCGGCAGCAATAGTGAAGGAATCTGAATATCTGCTAGTAGAATGAGAAGGAATCTTTATCTGATTGTTGTAAGAGGAGCGAAGGACACAGTTGTGCGTGATTTAAGGTACGAAGGTGTTTAATGCGATTGAGAATGTTATAAAGTAAAGAGAGAAGATGGAACCGGCGAAAGCGGATATTGAGCCATTTTAACTGAATGCGAAACTGGGAGACATGAACATACATACAGAAGCCGTAAACGTAGCGAATGCATACATACTCGTACATACATAAATATTTATTATTACCATTTTGTTTAGTTAATTTGAAATGTTTTTTTTAAGTCGAACTATATCCACAAGCGAACCAAAAAAAAAAGATTATTAACCACTTAAGTAATGATTTTTAGATAAATTTGAATGCCTTAAAACCTTAGGGGAGGATTTAACTACTAGCCTTTGATCAACTTACCTAAATAATCATAATTCAGATTAATATCATTAATTATAGGTACAACATTTTTCTTATTATTTTGTTTGTTTGACCGCGTGTATGTTTGTATGTTTTTGCACGAAGTTTTGAGGTTGAAGTTCTTTAAATCCTGTATTATTTCTGCTATCGAATCGTTTTCTTTTTTTGTACGAAGCGATGGTCTTGTCACTGTAAATATTATTAGGCTAAAGATCATTATAGCAAGGCTGGCCAATAGATTTTCTAGGTGAGCAAAATTTCTTAGGCTGTGGCGGCGCCGGGCCACCACTTTTAGAGGTAACTACTTTAATAACACACAAAAAAGGAAATAATATTTAATAATATTTGTAATTTATAAAACATCAGATTTAAAACCAAATTTCGATATCACGCGCAATTAATTTGACCTGTGAAGAGGTTTTTCTGATAGTAATTTATCGATATTTGGTTTTAAATCTGATGTTGATAATAAAATCAAATCTGAAATGTGTTTTGCAGTGAGAGATGTGCGGTATTTATTTTTAAAACGTTTTTTCACAGACATAGGTGGAACCAAACCTGCTTTTTTTTTTGCTGTGAAAATAGAGCTTTCATCTTTTTTTTTATAAAATCCGTTCTTAAAGCTGACCCCTCTGGATACTCTCTTTCGAATTTCGTATGATTTTGTTTTAAATGACGTTCCAAATTATATTTTTTAGCAACAGCTACTGTTGCTGAGCAAATGAGACACAGCGGTTTGCGGGCTTTGCTCTCGGTAAAAAGGTATTTTGTTTGTCATTATTCGTGAAACGTTCGAGAGTTATCCTTTATTTTTGATGTACTCGGTTATTGGCCAGCCGGCCGAACGAAGCGCTGTCGGGCAAATTCAAATGCGGGCCTGGGTTTGGCCGGCCTTGCATTAGAGGAATTTCCGTCAGTTGCAAATTGTTACGTCAGTCCCTATCATTTAGAGTTTGTCCATAGGCGTCATCATCACAACCACAGATTATATAGACATGTGATCACAACTAATACAGAATCCTCGACGGTCTAGCTAGACAGCAGTAGTAGAGGTCTAGGTTAGACCTAGAAGGTTATCTCATTTTATTTGGCAATTTATTAAGTGTTAACGCTTTGCAACCCTCTCGCTCGCACAATCCAACATTTTTAAAGATTTTTCAAGTCTGCGTGTACTCTAAACTAACTCTACTAAACTAATCTAAACGATTCGATTACAATATCAACGAAACAAAACTAAGTAAAAAAGTTGAATAGTTACATTTAGATTGATAAATTTTATTTTTGATTATCGCTTAGTATAGTAGCTTACCATTTTTAGATTGTGTATAATTAATTAATTTGTCTATTAGATCTGCGGATCTGTCTGGCGATAATGACATATTAGGATATTTTCTTAAAGACCTAATGAAGGAGTCTGATTCTCTTGAAGACCTGGAAGATTTTACTAAAAGAAAAAAAAATTAGCATCTACCTATCATCATCACAGCCCAACCACCTCCTAGGTTAAGTCCGTAATTTAGATTAGGGAGTACCGGGTTCAATATCTAGTCGGGACACAATTTTTTTTTTAATTTGTGATATTTAATAGTTCTTAGGGAATTTACTGTTTAATATCTCTATATTATAGTCAAATGTTGGTTTTCCAAAATAAATAATTAGATTAGACCTCCACTGCTGGAGATGGTCCTACCAGAACATTTGGAGGGAGAATTTGGCCCACACTCGCCAAACTACGGCTGGCGATAAAAATATAAATACATTGATAATTTAATAACGATTGTATCAAAATTATAATAAAGTTTAGTATTAGTGGAACCGGGACCGTCGGCTTAACGTGCTCTCCTACTCACGGGAAAGCGTTCATCATTATATCAACATAAAAAATCGGATTTAGCTTACTCGGAATCGAAGCATCTTCCTTAGCATCTACGATTCTGTTTGGACTGACAACATTTGCACTCATGCAATAGCGGCCAACTTCGAAATTACCATCATCTAAGTAAAATACACAACACAAATAAAGAGTAAGCTGTTATCAGTTATTGTATCGTTAATGTTTAATCTGACTGAGAAAGGAATCTGCAAAAACTGCAAACTCAGCTATACCAGATGTACAAAATAAAACATATACAGAATTACACAACAATGATATAAGTAATACGAGTATTTGATGTCATTACAAAATTCACCTAAGAATACCTATGAGAATAACCTGGTAAAATGTTGAATGGTTTTATTGGACCGTATACGTAATAACGAAATACGCAAAAGGGTAGGTATAAAAGAAAGCATAGGTACAAAAATAAAGAAAGGCATGCTCCGATGGTTCGGGCATGTCGAAAGGATGAGCGAAGAGAGATTGACGAACCAGATATATAATGCGAAAGTTGTGGGTAAAAGAGGCCCTGGCAGACCAAGACTTGCCTATCATGATCAAATAAATAAAACATTAGCTGAAGGTGAATTAAAAAGCCATCGAAACAAGAGGGCATGTATGAAGAGGTTGATGAATGTCGAAGAAGCGAAAGAGGTATGTCGTGATCGTGACAAGTGGCGCTCAATTGTCTCTGCCTACCCCGCAAGGGATTTGGCGTGAAGATATGTATGTATGGTTTTATTGGTTGTCCAGAATTACTCTCAAAGATAGGCCTTCTCGCATCTACTTAGCCCCAATATCATTGCTAAGCCCTTTCAGCACGGACTGTGCTAAGCCCTTTCAGCACGGACTGTGCTAAGCCCTTTCAGCACGGACTGTGCCAAGCGTGCGTTAGTACATAAATGGTTTAATCTAGGATAATTTTAATTTTTGATGTTGTAATTTATTTTAATTTAGTTAGGTAGGTTATTATTAGTTAGATTGTGCTGTCTTTGTGACTTGTACATTAAAGTTATCTTTTATAATAAGTTTATATATAAGTTAGATATTTGAAATTGATGTAAGAACATTTGAATTATATTATTATTGTATTTCCTTGTAGTGTACACTGCTGTGGATTGCAATCCAGAACTGCTGTCAAATTGTGTGTATATATCGTGCAATGGTTGTAATCTGTTTGTTGTACCTTGAATAAATAAATAAATAAATTACAAAATAAATCTAGCCGTGTCGCTAAATTCTGTTTGGCCGCTTTATTATATATATTAGATATAATTATCTCTATTTCATTGTTAGGACTATAGTAAAGAAAAAAACATACAAAAGTGGTTTTGATTTCCATTGTATAACCCAACCCACTATAGTCCGCTAGCACATTAGAAAACGACAACGCACGAATATGCGAAGGGGGTTTTGTAGAATTTTCTAGGGGAGAATTATTTCACTATTTATATGAGATATTTTAAACCGTAAGGATCTTAAAGTTATCAATAAACCCATCAATACCCAAAATATCTTTTGTCGTGCTGAAAGGGAAAAAGAAAACCTCGCTTACCTCGCGTGCCCGCCTCATAGTTCGACTAAACGTTAATTTAATATGTAAGGATATATACAATTACAAAACAACGTACGTGTAGGCGATTTTCTTTGAGGTGGAAATTCAGAAATATGAATAGGAGGCGATGTAGGCCGCACCCTGCAGTGAGACACCTGAAAAAACATCCCGAATTATAGGTTAGAATCTTTAGTATTATTTTATTGTGTTATCTGTCTTAGTCATCCACTTAGACTGAGAAGCTTCTGTCCGTCATGGAATAGTATTATAGTATCTTGATCTGGTCGTCTAACTATACATACCTTTACCTACTTTTTATGTTGGTATCATAACTTAGTCTAGAAGTAGATACAATATTTATACATATAGTATATATTTTAATTTTTATTTATTTATTTTATTTAACTAATTTTTATTTGTAAACAGTAATATTTTTAATTGTAATTTATAACCTAGAATAATAGGCTAACTCCCATAACCGCCTCCGTGGTCTAGTGGTAACAAACGTTGCCGTGAACTCGGGAGGTCGTGGGTTCGATTCCCACCGTATAATTTGTCTCGGTCTGGGTGTTTATATGTATAATATGTATTTATTTTATTTATTTAAAATCTTTATTGTAATTTACAATCGGCGAGCATAATGCCGTAAGGCATTCTCTGACAGTTGACCGTGGGGACAAATGAGATTTCTTTGTTAGATCGAGGTTAGTGAAAATTATATTTATAGATTATTTTTATTCCAATAAATATCATAAAAGTAAGCAATTTCTATATAAACATATATAAACTTAAATACTATATACGTAACATTAATACATAAACATATATTATAAATACTATACATAAAAATAACTACTGGTTTTAAGATAATCATATTTATTATACATAACACCACAAGACCAACTACCCACCAGGGTCTCCAGGTTTGACAGTGACAGTGAAAGAAATCTACAAGGACTTAATAAAGTGAGTGTAAACTCTCCTTTTAAATAAAGCATAAAAAAAAAATACAAAAAAAAAAGTATAATATGTAGTTTATTAACCATCTAGTTTCCGTAACACAAGCCTCGTAGCTTACCACGGAAACTAGATGGCGCTGTGTGACCTGTCTGGAAATATTATATCATAACACAAGTAGCTTGGTGTGGAGTTAGAAAGTCTATTTTAATACACCCTTTGTACAACTAACAAATAGCCTTAAGTACTGTATTAACAAAGTGTATCATTGTGAAACTGTTGTACTTATGCAATAAAAATATTATTATAAATAAATAAAAAAAACATCTATTTCATACTCCTGTATTCTCAGATGTTTCCCCGACGGCTCCTCGGCACATCAATACGCTTAAAGAATAGAACTGTCAACCTCAAGGTACATCGCGACGTACCTTATAACCTCCATGAAGCTTATGTTTATGTCATTTTCGGCTAATATTTATCTAGTTTGATGATGCATTTTACCTGATAGCTGCTGGCAAATCTGTCATCATAGGCTTGAGCTGAAGAACTTCTGGTGCGTTCTCGACATGTGGTGCTCGTTTCTGCTGTCGGTTTGTGTGGTGATGTGGTAGCTGGACATAATATAATAATAAAAATCTTCATTGCACACAAAATATACAATATAAAGTGTTTACATAGGCGAGCATAATACCATGAAGGTATTCTCTACCAGCTAATCTTTGGGAGAGTGAGAGATTAATATTATGGGTGCAGAGTGTGAAAATGGAAATAAATACAATATATACATTTATAATACTATGATACCTAACAGAAAAATAATAATACATTAATAATTATACATAATTACATTAGCCAACTTTACTATAGGCAAATCATGACAAGTGGCAAGCTCGTCGATGTCTCCAGTGCAGCGTACCAAGCTCGAGAAATATCACAAATAAATTAAATATTAATTAAATGTATTTATTTACATTAATGGACCAGGAATCGAACCCGGTACCTCCGAGTCTAAATCCACAGACTTAACCGCTAGACCACGGAGGCAGTTATTTATATAATATATAAAAAATGCATTTTCAATATCCAAAGTGCTAACATAAGGAAAATAAAATATATGGGCCTCAATGCCGGGCATGTTTTCGACAGCCAAAACTTTAGGACATTTTAGACAGTATAGATGCTTGGTGCAATAGTAAACATTGTATAAATATCCCTTCTTGCGTCGTTTTCCTCAATGCAGAGGGTCGTGACGCCCTCCTCGGATCACTTTGTCCCGGACAATGATGCGTCATCACGGCGGCGTACAGGGTTTCGTGGACTTGGGTGTGAAATGTGGTTCGGATCTGGTTATTAATTTTCGAGGCCTGGCGAGTCACCTCGTAAGGAGCATTGGTTGATACCACACTAGCCAGCCCAGGCACTCCGCCAGATCCGAGCGTCAGTCAGATCGCATAACAAAACTTTATTAGACATGTGTTCTTCCATGGAGGGGGTTTACTTAGGAATATATAATATATAAGAAATATGAAAAACAAATTTACGAGTATGTAAAATATAAATTTATTATAATTAATTATTATTAATATGGTGGGGTATTGTTACACAATAAAAACCTCATTTTTAAACAAGTCCGAGACACCATTCTTCTTCTCTCTCTTCAATATACCACCCCCGCTGTATTGAGCATGTACTTAATGCTAAATTGCTAAGAAATTTATCCTTTTTTTTCTATAATCAAGCTCCTATTTTAGGCCCATTCTTCCGACTTACAATCAATTAAAAATGGCTTAGTTTTTGCTTTACTCACCTGAACGTCTGTCATTGGGATCGTCAGACTTTAAAGTGTAGGCCCTAGTGCCGTCCAGTAACGTAACCGCCAGCGAGGAGTCTGGCAGACCACGTACCACACAGACCATTCCTTCACCCTTTTCTCGTGACATCTACTGGCTTGGGAATGGAACGTTCTAAAAACATCAAACCATATTTTCAATTATTCATTTCATCATCATCATTACAGCCCTTAGAACACAGCGTCCTAGACCTCCACTGCTGGAGATGGGCTTTTCATATATCTGGAGAATTTGGCCTACACTCGCCACGCTGGCCAGACGGCTTGGCGAGGATATGATGTCAATTTTTTAATGACTCCACAAGTTAGTATTAGTGGAACCGGGACCGACGGCTTAACGTGCTCTCCGAGGCACGGGAACGGTGGTGTTGTAAATCTATGACAAATGTACGTAAGAAAAGTGTATTTCTCATTGGTACATGCCGGGGGGTACGAACCGACCTTTGTAGGATTTAAGGAACGCGTTCTTACAACCGAGCCACCACGGCGCCAATTATTATTATTATTTATATTATTAAATGGGTTCCCTGTGGAACGCCTGAATTTGTAATGCATGGCATTAATGAGTGTGCATTGGTTACCAATGTGTAACGCCTGTCAGATAGTTATGAGTGAAACCATTCTAACATAACGTGATTTAGTTATGAGTCAAACGTACCCGGAGTACACAGTGTCAAATGTTATGTTGAAGTCTGTGTAGATCACACAGTTTCGTGTTCCTAATCAAACCTAGATTTTTAACTATTGTCGTTATATTAAACACTAGCTTGGTACAAAATAACACGCTATGTAATATTAAATAAATAACCTGTAGGTATGTATCAATGGTCAGCAGTTAGTCAGAGCTGACAAATTTAATTATATCTTGGCTATAATTTGAGCTATGGACATTGTACACATGCCAGCTGTGGACAAAATATACAAAAAGATCTCATAATGGCATCCGTGCTCAATGCAACAACTGCTTTAGATAGCTCTTCGGTCTAAAACAATCATGCAGCGCTTCTGGCATGTTCTTTGCCAGGATAAACACATTTAATGTCATTATGAGGCAAAGAGTTGCGTCATTCCTTGACAGCACATCTGAGAACAAGATCATACAAAATCTGCATGACATGTTACTCCTCCCGACTGCAATGTACAGGTATTGGCAAGAACTGGCCGCACAGTGTACCGCTGCTATTTAAGCACCTTCTATATCTGTAGATACTAATATTTTATTATAAATCCCAGTAGTTTAAAATAAATTATTGTTATGATACAATCCAAATATAGAACCCGGGTTCACAGGCCTGAAAAAATTAACGACTACCTGGTGTGCCTGCTTTTTTTGTTTTTGGTCAAGGTAAAAAAAGTACAGTCTCAACGCGACCGTGTCCCTTTCGGGGTTGTCAGGAACCACGCTTTTAAATATTCATATTTAGCCAACTTTACTATAGGCCCATCATGACAATTGGCAAGCTCGTCGATATCTCTAGCGTTCCAAGCTCGAGAAAATATTTGTAGTAACAAATATAAATTAAATAAATTATAGTGGCCCGACCAGGAATCGACTACCTCCACGGACTAACCGCTAGACCACGGAGGCAGTTTAGTCAAGGTCGCTCTTGTACATGTGTGAATAATAAAATAATAATTTTAATTTAGTAATGACAGGTCAATCGTTGACTAAATGAGTTCAATTAAATAAGTGTTATTGGTTTTATTATCTGAAGGTTATTTCAAATCATCTACGCATCGAAAGGCCACCACTGTTCGTAAATGAAAACACTGTTAATTGCCATGTCAGCTTTCGTTGATAGCATTACCATCATTACAGACCCTGGGTCCCAGTGGATGGGTCTTCCAGAACATATTTTTGGAGAATTTGGCCTACACTCGCCAATTTCGACAACGACATGACAAGTTGGTATTAGTGGAACCGAGACTGACGTGACGTGCTCTCCAAGGCACGCTCCACGGTGGTGTAAATTTATGACTGCAGTACGTAAGAAAAGTGTATTTCTCATTGGTACATGCCGGGGGGTTTGAACCGACCTTTGTAGGATTTAAGGAACACGATCTTACAACCGAGCCACCACCGAATTACGTCTCAAAATTTTAAATATTTGGTATACTTTACTTGCCGCAGGAATTGTTTTTTTTTTAATTTGAGATATATAAAAATATTTATTAATGTAAATAAAAACATTTAAGAGTAATTAATATTTAATTTATTTGTGATATTTCTCGAGTTTAGTACGCTGCTGGAGACATTGAGAGCTCGAGGAGCTTGCCACTTGTCATGATTGGCCTATAGTAAAGTTGGCTAAATGTGAATTCGCTTATTTATAAGGGTGGTTTCTGACCACCCCGAAAGGTCGTGATGATATTTTACTCTGAGATATAAAATTAACATTAGGTATAAATACTTTAACAAATATAACACAATGCTGACAGTAAACAATGTATAGTTACTTCAAATTAAAACTCACAGTCATTTTTAGTACCCTCAAAAAGGTATAGCCGAAATCTGGACGATAACAACTTTGGTAAGAATCTTCTGGTAAAACCCTATAAAAATAAAGATTCATTATCAGCCGAACTGTGTCTCTCTTATCCAGCCCTCACCAGCAATCTTTCTCAATTCATCCATCTATTAGGCAGAGACAATTGAGCGCCATATCTATGTACTGTCCCCAGCGCGGGTGGAAACTTAGAACGAGTAAGGAGTTCTTCGCGCCATTTTGCGTGGACATGTCAAGTGCAAGTTTTTGTTTTGTAAATTAATTTACTGTGGATATTATTGGTCAAAAGTGGTGTTGTTTTGTTTTATAATGTGCTACAGTGTGAATAATTATGGAAAACGATAAATTGTACTTTAAATATGGCGCACAAGTTGCAGTTTTTTTTTTTGCGGTTTTCCCGCGCTGTGGACTCCCATATTTTACCCGGCGTGTTTGCCGAGAGTGACTCCAAGAAAAGCATCAAATTCTGCAGCATCTGGAAGTTGATGATGACCTCATTAACTGATAGAAAATAAAGATTTATTACGTCAGACTTGGCTGTATGGGCTAGACCCTTTGCCTTCCCTATCACCTCATTCATCATCCATCGGGAGAAGAGAACAAACAACAACAATAGAACGAGTAATCGTACGTACTTATTAATGTGTCAAAATAGGGAAACTACCTTCGAGCCAAGAATTTATTTTTCAGAAGACTTACTGAAATTATTTGATTATGATTAAATAAACGTTATTTTTTATAAAGAAATAGGTTCAAGCACCGGCATGTACAAATAAGAAAATAATTTTCTTATGTACATTTGTCATAGATTAACGACACCACCGCCTCACACCATGCCTTGAAGTTTCACTAGGAATTGTTAATAAATTTACCCGTCTGGTAAGGCCCATCTCCATCAGTGGAGATCTAGGGTCCTGATTAATAGTCGTTGCTCAGCCAGTGCTTAGCACGAGCCATTGCTCAAAACTGACAAAGTTGCAGTTTTTTAGAGCAAAATCTGTCATTCTTGCCACCATTCCACGCGGACGGGACTTATATTCCTATCCTTAGTATTAATATTAATTTTATTTTATATTTTGTAAATATTTTTTTCGAATAAATGCTTAATGTAATTATATTTACATATCAATTCACCAACCTGCTTGGCAAATGTGGCGAGTGTTGGCGAAATTCTCCAGCATGTTCTGGAAGACTAATGTCTAGCAGTGGAGGAGTAGAACTCTGTATTTTAGGAATTGTGATGACGATACTTACATAATACAAATAATTTCCTTTAAAATCTAATAAAAAAATATAGTAAATAACTTAAATTAATTTAAATTTATTAAACTGAAAATAATTTAGTAAATAAATAAATGTCAAATACAATGACATTGTTATTTATTAATTTTATACTTCTATCAGAGAACATTTTAAAGGTGATCGCACAGTTTTCGGATCCAACAGAAATCCTGTAACGAACGGACAATGTCAACTACTTACATCTACTTTGTTCTAATAAAAACGTGTTTTACACTTCCGTAGCATGCACGGTGATATATTGTCAGTGAAATTATTCAATACAATTAATTGTGCCGTTTGCTGTAGAGACTTTAGGCCCGTGGGGTCCAAGCGCTAAAACATTTTTAAAAAACATCATCCAGAGAATCAGCATAGCGATTCAGCGAGGAAATGCGGCCAGCGTTCTTGCCACCATGCCGCGCGGATACGATTTATATTTAAATTAGGTTTTGTAAGTAGGTCTTATTTTTTTTCTTTTAGTCTATTTTTTATATCATAATTATTAGCATTATATTCGCCGTTATTAACACATTTAATATAATTAATTAATGTATATTTAATTTTATTCTCGGCGTGTAAATACGCTTAGGGCCTAAATTCTCGTGCCTTCGACATATGCATGTCGTTCGATTTGCTCCAATGAAACTGACAGTTTTCTATGGAAATCTCGCTTTTAATTCGAATATTTCAAACCGACACGCAAGTCGAAAGCGCAAGAATTAGGCCCCTGACCTTAACCACCAGAACTAGATTAAGAGCATCACCAAAACAGCGTCAAAGAAGCTCGGAATACTGAACAAGGTGAAGCGGTTCTGCCTTCGATTAGACTGTTGCCTTACAAGGCACATATCAGATCATGCGTAGAATACTGTTCTCACCTTTGGGATGGTTCCGCCAAGTACCTCACAGATGCTCTCAATGTCCTACAGAAGCGAGCTGTTCGAATTGTGGACGATGCCACTATATCTGGAACTCTCGAATCTCTGCAGCTTTGCCGAGATGTAGCTTCTCTGAGCGTGTTCTACCGGCTATACTATGGTGAACTACACGCACAGGTCAGCATATGCCTTACCGTACCGAAGTCACTATTCCTTCGCGTACGTATAAATTTGGGCACTCATACATCTGTCGCACTATTTAGATGTGGAATGCTCTTCCAGCCTCTGTGTTTCCACTTTCCTATAACTTGGAGTTCATCAAGCTACTTCATACTTCCTTTAATTCTCATACCGTTTGGCATTCGTTTTAAAAAAGTTTGGAAGGGATTATTAAATAAAACAAAACTATATTACTATCGGGTCGTAATGACTATTTTGCGGTCAATCTACATTGCTGCCTTGACCGAAATCGAACTGAGACACGTGACTTAACACACCACGGAATCATGAGAAAAATAATAGAAAGAGAAACATGAATACCTAATTATAGAAACATAAATTTCATACCTAAGTAATCAATTTTTAAATCGACTCGAAGTACACTTTAATTACCTGTGAAATGAACCACTCTTGACAAATACATATTTATTCATAAATATATTTACATAATATAAAATTATAAATAAAATAAACCACACTACAAATAAAACAAAAAAAAAAATTATAACCTTCCTATGGGCGTAGTATGCCGAGGACACTCGCTGCGTTCCCCCGTTGAAATGAAATGAAATGAAAAAAAAAAAATTTTTGAAACTATACCATGCTTCGCTATTTCAAGCATACAAATATTTATTTAGTCACATGACTTTGTCGAGCTTAGTGTCTAGGCATTCTTTTGTCGAATAAAAACATCTATTAACCAGCATTTGTTTGACTCTTTAATTTGAACAGTTTTAGTGGCATCACCCCTATAGTATCTGGAAGCTTATTAAATAAAATAAAAAAAATGCCATGTGTACTTTTATGCGCTGGAATAATTATTCTACTAGAATAACGTGTTTTAAAATAAAATTACAATGCGATGAAGGGCGAGGTGCTTTGTACAAAATATTCTCTACTTCATGGATCAGCCGCGCCAAGTATTTGAGTAAATACTAAAGAAAACTTTACGAGAGTCATTAGCAACCATTCTCAATTACATTTTCAATGTAGATCCTACCTACACCTATAATAAATTTACCATCTTATAACTGACAGCGATAGGTACCTAAAATGTATAAAATATAAAATATCGACTGCGTAAAAAAATAACTTTATTTAAAAACTAAAATAATAATCAATCAACAAACCATAAAACAAATACCTAATAAAAAATATGCGAATCATTCATTTTGGTGCAACTCAGTCTTAAAGCTGTTCTTAGGTGTAGGAAGTATATTTATTATTATTATTTTATAACAAACATGTGCCTCATGTGCTCTTGACTGTACTCACAATTCATACTTCTTCCATCCTCCATACAATTATCAAGTTGTCGGAAAAGCTTTACTTAATTTAAATCCAATACTTTAGTATCGATATCAAATCAATTTTAACAGTCTGCTTGCGGTTAAAATTCGTGCTCTCGCGCATAACTTCACGTCAGTTTAGCAACAGCTGTCGGAGGGGACGGTTGTCGACCGCGCCCGATTTTTTTGTAACCACAATAAAACAACAAACTAGTTATAACGGCTAAAAGTTTGCCAAATATGATTAAAAAAACGCTGTGTGAATATGTTCAAGTGTAAATAGACTTGTTAAATAGTTTTTGTGTGAAAAAAACATGTTTTACATTTCATAATTCGACCTTGTGTTCGTGTTTTGCAAAAATCATGGAAGATGTGTGCACGGTTAAAGTTAAGTCGAAGCCCGATACGAGAAATTCTTATCCTTCTGAAAGACGTTATTCTGCTTCGACTGTATCCGGCCTAGCGTGGGTTCACATAGCTTTGGCCGCTACGTCATGTCTCTTAGCTTGTTTAGCTTTGATAAACCAGTCTTCTGACAATGTAAAACATTTAAAACTTAACGAAACCGAGCAAAAAATAGACGAAAAAACAGACTTTTTGCGCAATTCGACGGACGAATTGAATTTTAATAACGTTACGAGCTATAATCTTGAATCGCATACTGATAATTGGTTCATTTTAGTTATAGCCGCAAGTTTACTGACAGTTTTTGCCCTATCAGCTGGAATTGCTTCTATTATTGCGTCTGTCAGATGGTACATAGACCACAATATCACTTGGCTGTTGGTCATGTCGACTTTGTCAACGATTTTTTCTTGCATCTCTTTTATTATGGTTCTAGTGTGGTTTACAAGCTCCGAAGGAAAGAGCGGGATAGCAGAATTTTATAAGGATGGCAACTTCAAGGACTATTTTACCGTTAAAGTGTCGGATATTGTTCAGAAGAATGAATCGCATATTATTGTTGGCCGAAACGAAACTTTATCCGAACCGAATTCGAATTTATTTACGAAGAGAGTTTTGTCTATTAATGTTTTAATAGCTGCATTTTTGGAGTTCTTATGGTCAATATTAAGCGCTAAAATTGCGTATAAAGGGATGAGGAACAATTATAAAGATGATGACAGGAGAGAAGGAAATAATTTGGAAGTCGTGACGACTGTCAAAGGAAACGATACGAGACGCTTACGTTTGGCGCCAAAACCTGATTTAATAGACCATTATCCGAATAAAACTATTAAAAGGATACTTTTATCTCGAGACGATAATGGGTTTTATTTGAAAAATCACAATGGCGAAGATAAAGGAAGAGAGGAAACGAACTCTGAATATAAAGAGCGAATGATTCAATTTTTCAACGGCTGTCACGGATCTTCGGAACGCACTTCAAGCATTCGCTCCGAAATGAACACTGACAGAGTTGAAGAGACAGCTATAACACCGACAACACCGACGCGAACTATAACACCAATAAGCTGGGGAGACTCGCCCGAACATACGGTTTATAATCAAAACAATATAAATTTTGAACGAGTATTTAAGTTTGGTCCAAAAACAGGAACGAAAGAATTAGATAGAGATTTGAAATTAAATGATAGTTCTGAATAGCGCTGTGTTTGACTTGTCGCGTTAAGCGCTTTTTTTTTACTTTATTTCGCTTTCAAAGTCGTTCGACTTGGTGTTGCTCTATAATTTTCATACACTTTAAGTAAAAATTGGTTAAATAAAGCGAGCTTTGCTTTCAAGTCGAACACATCATAAGTATTTTATGAGATTTTAGGATTAGTATAAGTTATTTTTTAAATTCCTCATTTATTACATTCCGACACGATTAAGACTAATAATATCTAAGAAGCGTGCTTGAAATTAGTTTGATAGATATATGGTACAAGTAAAGTATCATCAAGACCGTATCCCTTCCGGGGTAGTCAAAAACCACATTTTTTTTTTTATTCTAGCTTGTTATTTATTCTAGCGTACCAAACTCGGGCAATACAAGATTGAGTAGTATAAATATTAGTTGAAATTGACATAAACACGCTTCAAGGACACTTGAGTTTGACAGTTGTATTCCTTGCGCGTAGGGACGTATTGGCGTCCCTCCGTTTGTCAGCTGGAAGAAATAATGGGGTGTATCAGGCAAAGCTTTTTGTAGATGTCGCTAGCGGCACGGGTACCTTGTTTACACTTATAACGCATCATTTTTTAAATATTTTTGGAGTTTTTTTTATTTTTACAACAGAAATATGTGTTTAAACTTAACGTTATCTACCTTAAAATACGAATTAGTAAAGGGAACACCGTCTTTAAAAATAAAACAGGATTAATTAATAGAACGGCAATTTTGAGATTTGAATCTTTGATTTCGCTTGGAAATCTCGATTTGTACACTTAAAAGCTGCTCACTTCAGCATAATATCCAGAAAATAATAAATTACGTAATAAAAATACAAGTTTTCTATGCAACTGACAGTTCTAATAGGTACCATCTATCGTGATAAAAAAATAGTGATACACCCCATTGAGTGGAGGAGCTCTAGAACTGTTAATTTGAAGGTTCATCGGGACGTATCTTGAAGCGTATTTGTTATTTTTGGCGAATATTCAAGTAGTATATTATGTAAAGTTGGATTTCTTGTTTTATTATTATTAATTAGTTAAAATACTGATTTTAGTAAAAAAATACTCAATTTTAACATTTTTAAACGAAAGTAATTTAAAAAAAAACATTTAAATCAGATTTCGTTCTTAAATTAGAAATATAGTGACACATAACTAACTGCTTCCGTGGTCTTAGCGGTTAAGTCCGTGGATTTAGACTGGGTTCCATTCCTGGTCGAGACACAATAATAATTATTGATTAAAATAAATAAATATGATTGATATTTAATTTATTTGTGATATTTCTCGAGATTGGTACGCTGGAGACATCGACGAGCTTGCCACTTGTCATGATTAGCCTATAGTGAAGTTGACTAAATGTGAATCCGCTTCTTTAAAAGCGTTGTTTCTGACCAATCTGAAAGGGATACGGTCGTGATGATACTTTACTTTATACTTACATGAATATTCATAATATGAAAGAGACAGACTTATGGAAGTCAATGGCGCAACAGCGTGTATGTAATTCTGACTGAATATTTACAATACGAGAAAACAATCTTCAATCTTTAAAATTACCAGAAAAAAAACTTCAAGATCAGTTTCACAGAAATATTTAAAATGGTAACATTTATGCCGTTCGAGGTTTGACAGCTCTTAAGTTCAAAAATACAGTTCGTAAGAGAACCTGTTTGACTGTTTTTTGTTTTAGTGTTTGTGATTCACCGCACCAAGCTAAAAGTCAAAACAATGTCACAAGATAGCTACTTTTTAAATTAATCTATACAAACGTGATGTTGGCACAAATGCCTTAGTGGCGATTGCCATTACTAGTTTTACTAGTATTAAAAAAGAAGAAGAAGAACCCGATTGACAGCTAAAAGGAATTAGGGTGTAACACCCTTATTCTAAGACGTTACCTCAACGCCTCCTCCACTCAACATTTCCTTCCAGATGTCAAACGAAAATTAACTTTCTCCAATAGTTACGATTTAAGTCAAAAATTGATCCGAACCGACAGTTTTATTTTGAAGGTCAGTCGTAAGCTAGTACATTAGATAACATTTTTAATTTTAATCGTCTCAATGGGGTGTATCACGAACTTCTTATCACAATAGATGGCGCATTATAGATGGTATCTAATATAACTCTCAGTTGCATAGAAAACTTGTATTTTTATTACGTTTATTATTTTCTGAATATTATGCCGAAGTGAGCAACTTTTAAGTGTACAAATCGGGATTTCTAAGCGAAATCAAAGATATGGTGATCTCAAAATTGCAAAAATTATATTATTATTGTTTTTGGGTTTATATAAATATATATAATTTTAGTTATATATATGATATGTATGCCAAATTGTTATTTTTATGCTTAAATTTAGATATTAATGTCTTTCTGTATTTCATTCTTGATATTGTTTACTGCATGCTGTGTACAAATGTTAGGTTGGCTAACTTACTACTTATTTATATCACTGTATTTTGTTAAATGTTTTGTCTGTTAACTGTTTTTTGTACCTTAATAAATAGATAAACAAGGTACCATTGCCGCTAGCGACATCTACAAAAAGCTTTGCCTGATACACCCGATTACAGAGACTTAATTTTCGTTTGACAGCTGGAAGGTAATGTCTTAAAATAGGGGTGTTAGTGTCTGAAGAGGATTCCTAGAATGGCAATCAAAACAAAATCTGGCTACTGGAAAAATGTTTAGAATGAAACCGAAGTGAAATTATGAATTGATTTCATTCTAGGTGCCTATTGAGACGTGAACCGTCATCCGCCTCGCTTGGCTAGCTTACGTTAACAAACGTATTGTTTCGCCAATATTATTCTTTGACGAAATTCTGACTAATGAAATTTGAATTAGGACGATTTAACGCCTTTGCACCCCTCTCGCTCGCACAATTACCTTACACTAGACTAATATGTGATTCTTTTGATGACAAAAAAAATGGCTTCTCCATAGAAACTCTTTTAACTGTAAATACTCCTACAGTACTGCCTCCGTGGTCTAGCGGTTAAGTCCGTGGATTTAGACTCGGAGGTACCGGGTTCGATTCCTGGTCGGGACACAAAAAAATATATTTATTGATGTAAATAAATACATTGGTACGCACGAGACATCGACGCGCTTGCCACTTGTCATGATTGGCCGGTAGTAAAGTTGGCTAAATGTGAATCTGCTTATTTATAAACTTGGTTTCTGACCACCCCGAAAGGGAAACGGTCGTGATGATACTTTACTCGTACAGGCATCTACTATACCGTGTGATTCTATTAATAAAAACAAACATCTTTTTCTAAGAAACCATACGTTTGGCTTCTCCGTACAAGATGCAATAACAAATAAAATAAATGTCATTGTATTTTAATAAACATTAAATTTTATTTGTAAATTTAATTGGAAAACTATAAATTAGTTTAAAACTAAAATTAGCTTACTTTGGGGAAATAATATTTCCCAACTTTAGGGAAAAAAAATATCCTAGCAAAATCCTATCTCTATCTCAGCTGACAGATATTCCATATGATCCTTTTTCTATGGTTTAAAGGCTCCATCTAGCTATCGCTGATCCAATCTATGCATTAAAATATTTAATAATTTTAAAATATCTTGTGACGCAGCTCAAAGAGTGATCGAATTTATTTTTTGTATATTTTATATCAAATTTAGGTAGTTATAGAATAAAATGCATTTGTTTAATTTTTTTTGTTTTTTTATTTTTCCCATTCCTAGTGTTGTAAGAACGCTATGCTATCCTTGAAAAAAAAGGGGTTTTTTCGCGCCATTTTGCGTGGACATGTCAAGTGCAAGTTTTTGTTTTGTAAATTAATTTGCTGTGGATATTATTGGTCAAAAGTGGTGTTGTTTTGTTTAATAATGTGCTGTAATGTAAATAATTATGGAAAACGATAAATTGGACTTCAAATATGGGGCATAAGTTGCAGTTTGTTTTTTGCGGTTTTCCCGCGCTGTCAACTCTCATATTTTACCCGACGTGTTAGGGCTATAATGCCACGAGTGACTCCAAGTAAAGCATCAAATTCTGCAGCATCTGGAATTTGATGATCCCCAACTCGGTTATGAACTTTGTTATGAACATATATTATGCAAATAAATTACGTGTTTAGGACTGATGTATTCTGTACAATGTCCTTTAAAGACATTTAAAAAAAAATCCTTGAAAAAAAATATCCTGTACGATGAGAATTACACTTTTCTTATGTACATTTGTTATAGATTTACAACACCACTGTTAAGCCGTCGCGTCGGTCACGGTTTTAGTACCACCAACTTGTGAAGCTATTTCTCTGAAGGATAAACTCAGAAACGTTAAAGAATTTGGTGAGCTTTAAAAATTAGAAAGTTGAAGTGGTAGTGGGCTGGACAAGTCTGTCGCAGAAGCGATGAACGATGCTGGAAGACGCAGAGTGGGACGACCCCCCGCCAGATGGACGGATGACCTAATTTTCGACTGAGAAAAATAGTAAAAACATAACGTAATGCCTGTATTTTATATTTCTAAAGTTTAGAGTCTAAACTGTCCCGAATTGTTTGAAAAAGTTGTAAGTGTGCAAGAGGGCTGTAACAACCCTTATGAGGGTAAAAGAACATAAGTATTTACGGGACTTATCGGCACGGGACCGGACCTATCCGTAGAATTATTTTATTTTTTGAAATGCGGTTTTTTATTTACTGTCTCCGTGGTCTAGCGGTTAAGTCCGTGGATTTAGACTCGGAGGTACCGGGATCGATTCCTGGTCGGGACACAAAAATATTTATTAATGTAAACGTCTGCGACCACGTCCACGTAATCAAATACATAGGATTAAAAGTAATACAGCATTATTGCATAAAAGTTTTTTTGGTTGGGCTCCAAGAATATATAATAAACTGCCAGATACACTTAAGGATTTGCCATTACATAGGTTTAAAATACATTTAAAAAAGATATTATTGGATAAATGTTACTACACGATCGAAGAATTCCTAAATGACAAGGCAATTATATAATTTGGTTGGACATTAATTTTTTTAATGTATATTATGTAGGTATTCTAGTACATATTTTTATTTTGTTTTTTTGTCTGTTTATTAATAAAATGTGTTGACCTATATTAAATTATATAATGATGACTAGACTTATTAGATGGGAATGTATTTTAAATAAAAACAATTTTTGCATGCCACAACAATGGCTAAATGAGTAGAGCCAACTTACTAACCATATTACCGTATGTACCACATTTAAAGCAAATAAACGATTTTGAATTTGAATTTAAATAAATACATTTAATTTATTTCTGATATTTCTCGAGTTTGGTACGCTGGAGACATCGACGAGCTTGCCACTTGTTTGGCCGATACAGAACACACAAACACAGACAGTAAAGTTGGCTAAATGTGAATCTGCTTCTTTATAAGCGTGGTTTGTGAAACAGTCCTGATGATACTTTTTTTTTTTAAATTGAAATCTGCTATAACTGAGTTTTTCTTGTAGATTCCTTTCTCAGTCAGATTAAACATAACTCGTCATTGAAATCTGCTAAGCTGCTGGTCTTCTGCTTTGCTCTTTTACTAGCAGGAGTAGAATCATTCAAAATAATTTAAATACTGAATTGTCACTAATGCCTATAATAAAGATATTTGACTTTAAAGTTACGTAACACAAAATGTTAACCATTAATTAAAGTAAGGGTTTGGAATAATATAAAAACAAGGAAAATAAAAGACAATATTAGTAAAAATAATTATTTTATTTGGTACAATAAACTTAACTATAGTCTGTATCAATCAAATTTAGCAAATAAGTAAACCAATTCTAAATTAAAACGGAAAGTGATCGCAGTCTGTTTCTTAAACCGCAAAAGTAAAATACATTATAATTTACTTTAATTCGAACAAATATTTACTTTTCCTAAGAAACACCGTCAAAGGAGAAAAAAATAATTGACTTCGCCATACAAATTGGCTATTAAAAAAAAAAAAAATTTATGGAAGCCGATTGTTTTGCCATTTCCGTATCTTAGGAAAAGTTGTTTGTTTGTTGTCTAACGTAAGAGCATACAATGTCCCACGGTAAAAGAAACAGAATGTCGCTATAGGTAATTTTATTTCAAATTGATTGACACATACTGTACTTATAAATAAGCCAAACAAAAAAATTGCATTGTTTTTTCATTATACATAGCCCTATTCTGTTACGTAGTCGCAAACGTTATATAATGGAATCCGTTAACTATCATTCGTTCCGAGACGCGATAATAGTAACCTAAGCACGCTTAAAGATGTTCCGAGACGCACTTAAACTGTTTTGCCAAAGCTGTGTGACGTCACAAATGACATCATTTCTCGCGCTAAGACTGCTCACGATATCGAGGTAGATCGCTCTGAGCGCTGTCACTTGTTTGGCATAATGTCCCGCGCCATTTTCAAGTTAATTTCATATTAGGTTTTTTTTAAAATATTTAATAATGTAATTAGTTTATATTGTTTCTATATTACTTCTTAAATAAATCTATAATTAATATTTAAGTAGAAAGTGAAAAAACAAATGTCTGTAACACGGCAAGTTATTTTAAATTACCAAAATAAGTTAATAATATTAAACTTTACACATATAAAGACGAATAAACCGAGAGATGTATATTTGTTAGAATTCATACTCAAAGATGGGGAATCCGCAATTTATCTTCCATTCATTTTAAAAAAAAAACTAACATTTTAGAATAAAAATGTGATTTAAGACCGTTCCGAATTGATATCACACTCTGAGCATCCAAATCGCGATATTTGATTCGGAACGAGGGGTATATATATCACGCTATTAAAGTTGATATTAGCACGGCCGCTGTCAAGGTCGAGCGCTTATAGAGTTGAGAATTGAATAATATTTTGTAATTATGACGCAATCTCTGACGTAAATAACGAAATCCACTAATAACGTTTGCGACTAAGTAAAAATTTATTAAAAAATAACTTTAGATCCTAAATTCCTTAGAAGATAATAAAAAAAAACAGCGGTGGATTGAAACTACAGAACAGAAAAAGTAATCAATGTCAATGGAGCATACTTATACCTCCGGTTCGCGGATGATATAGTCATCATGGCTAGCGGAATCATTATCATTACAGTCCCTAGAACACAGCGTCCTAGACCTCCACTGCTGGAGATAGGCCTTCCAGAACATATATCTGGAGAATTTGGCCTACACTCGCCACGCTGGCCGTCTGGCTTGGCGAGGATATGATGTCAATTTTTAATGATAATTTATTAACGATTCCACAAGTTAGTATTAGTGGAACCCATGCTCTCCTCCTCACGGGACCGGTGGTGTTGTAAATCTATGACTGCAGTACATAAAAAGTGTATTTCTCATTGGTACATGCCGGAGGGGTTTGAACCGACCTTTGTAGGATTTAAGGAACGCGATCTTACAACCGAGCCACCACCGCGTTTCACATTCTGTTACTGTCATCTGTCATTTCAGCACATTCTGTTACTGTCATCTGTCATTGACACAGAGATTGAGTCATAATTACAAAATATTATGCAATTCTCAACTCTATAAGCGCTCGAACTTTACAGTGGCCGTGCTAATATCAACTTTAATAGCGTGATATATGTATAGTTAACGAATTCCATTATATAACGTTTGCGCTTAAGTAAGAGAATAGGGCTGCTGGCAGGGTACCACTGTACCAAGTATTTTGTTATGAAAAGTGAAATTTGAGGTGAATTACAATTATATTATGTAACAGTTATGTTTATTCAGCTTTAGTATCTTAGCTTAGCTTATGTGACCGCCTCCGTGGTCTAGTGGTAACAAACGTTGCCGTGAACTCGGGAGGTCGTGGGTTCGATTCCCACCGGGAGCAAGTTGTACATTGTATAATTTGTCTCGGTCTGGGTGTATAATATGTATATATTTACAAAAAAATAAAAAGTATAATATGTAGTTTATCAACCATCTAGTTTCCGTAACACAAGCCTCGTAGCTTACCACGGAAACTAGATGGCGCTGTATGACCTGTCTGGAAATATTTATTTATTGTTGCCTATAGACAATGTTGTGTGAACATAATATACATATATAGTGCATAATGTATTTCCATCGGGATTGAAATTCGAAGTGTCAATCAATTATTGTATTAAATGAGTGACATTTTCATAAAGTCATATTTATGTATTTTGATAAAAAAAACATTATGCACTACATCTGTACATAGGGCGTGTACACTGCGTGGAATTTGTTAAAGAGCCAATATTTGAATTGAAGTAAAATTGAGAATTGGATCCTATGTCGCGGTTCCGCAAAAAGGTGGATCCACAATTTTTCAGAAATTTATTTATGCATTTTAATCAGGTCCTTAGGATATATATATATATATGTTTTATCAATGACATATTCTAAATGTATTAAATGAAGTGAAATAATTTATTTGTCAGAAACATGGTAGATACAGGGATGTAAATTATTATATGTAATTATATCACATGCTTCGCTATTTCTAGCATACAAATATTTATTTAGTCACATGACTTTGTCGAGCTTAGTGTCTAGGTATTCTTTTGTCGAATAAAAACATTTATTAACCAGCATTTGTTTGACTCTCAATTTGAACAGTTTTAGTGGCAGCTCCCTTATAGTAACTGGAGGCTTATTAAATATCTTTGTTGCCATTGCATAACAATTCCGGCTATATTGAGTACTTTTATGAGCTGGAATAATTATTCGACTAGGATAACGCGTTTTAAAATTGCAATTATCCCCAAGAGTTTTAAAAAGTTCCGGGTGGCCTTTTACAAATAAACAGCATTCAAGTATATAGATAGAAGGAACAGTCAGTAATTTTAGTTTTATAAATAAAGGACGACAGGAAGTCATAGGTGTGTTACAAATAGCATGAATGCATTGTTTTTGTCCAATAAAGATTCTATTTATTTCCACTGCATTGGCCCACAATAATAAATCTTTCAAAATTCCAACTTTATTCGCCTATAACTTAAAATTAACTTAATGTGGATTGGATCATTTTCGCGTAACTATGTTCAATTATAAACTTACATAGAATGGATTATGATTTATTTAGTAACATAGGATCTTCAGTGAAATATGGATGTTCTAGAGATTCGTAGGCGGTCAGACGTTTGGACGGATCGAAAACCAACATTCGCTGAAATAATAAAAATAAACAATTATGATTCGCAGGTCAGCTCAACTCTATAGCTTCATCTTAAAGTATCATCACGACCGTTTCCCTTTCGGGGTGGCCAGAAACCACGCTTATAAATAAGCGGATTCACATTTATCCAACTTTACTGCCGGCCAATCATGACAAGTGGCAAGCTCGGCGATGTCTCCAGCGTACCAAAGGAGAGAAATATCACAAATAAATTATTGTGTCCCGACCAGGAATTGAACCCGGTACCGATAAGTCTAAAACATTTGTAGCTATTTTACAAAAAAACTAATTGCTAAGCTTTCCAAGGATTCTCCGTGCGGGTGCCGGGTTCATCGTGTGTGGAAAAGAGAGAAGAGAAGAATGGTGGCTTGCGACTGACAATAGACTGGTTTATAAAGGCCTCCTTTTTGTTTTTATTTGCTAATGATATGTATACATCTAAAATGTTTGATTGTGCAAGTGAGAGGAATGCAAAAGCATTTAGACCCTCTTATCATTACATCCCAGTCCCTAGAACACAGCGTCCTAGACCTCCACTGCTGGAGATTGGCCTTCCAGAACATATATCTGGAGAATTTGGCCTACACTCGCCACGCTGGCCAGGCGATATGATGTCATTTTTTTATGACAATTCATAAACGATTCCACAAGTTGGTATTAGTGGAACCGGGACCAACGGCTTTACATGCTCTCCTCCTCACGGGAACGGTGGTGTTGCAAATCCATGACTGCAGTACGTAAGAAAAGTGTATTTCTCATTGGTACATGCCGGGGGGGTTTGAACCGACCTTTGTAGGATTTAAGGTACGCGTTCTTACAACCGAGCCACCACCGCAACCCTCTTAACGGAACAGTATTTGGTGTGAACAGTGTTGCTCAATAGCGGAGGCCTTTTTACTATACAATTATATTCTCTCTGCCACAGACCCGACACCCGCACGGTGAATCCATATTAAGCTAGTGAATAATAAATAAATACTTACTTTAATAACTTCCAGGGCATAAGGATGTATTCTAACGAATAAGCTCGAAAGGTCTATTGGGGGGTATTCTGGAAAATTGTCTGCCACTATAGACGCGTCCTTAGGCCATTCCGACTTCGGGGGACGACCGATCATTCTGAGAATGGAAAAATATGTTATCTATACTAATATTACAATTGTAAAAGAAGCTTTGTATATCAGTATTAACACTTAAATTACTGGACCGATTGTAATGACATTTAGTAAAACTATTCCTAGAAACCCAGAGACGGACATATCTTATATTACGTCATCACCTGATCACGACATGTGACCCCACAGCCTTATACAGTCTGTTTAATTAGCCTTTACACCTATATATATATATATATATATATATATATATATTTTCATTACAGCGTCCTAGACCTCCACTGCTGGAGTTGGGCCTTCCAGAACATATATCTGGAGAATTTGGCCTACACTCGCCACGCTGGCCAGACGGCTTGGCGAGGATACACCTATATTACTGTACCAATTATCAATTTCTATTAGTATTTCTGTTCTGCAACAAAAAACTATGACATGTGATTATTGTAGTCCCTACCACTATGCTTAATGCAAAAGTATTTTTCGGCTCGTCCTCCTGAAGACATTTTTTATTCGCAAAGTTCAGAAATCCGAACAAAATTTCGCCAAAATCAATAAATGACTTCATGAGGACGAGCCAAAAATACTTTTAGATAGCAAGTATGAAAAATACTTTTAAATAGCAAGTATGAAAAATACTTTTAAATAGCAAGTATGAAAAATACTTTTAAATAGCAATAATGAAAAATACTTTTAAATAGCAAGAATGAAAAATCTACAACAAGGATGTAATATTTTTCTTCTTGTCTTACCTGAATATGAGATCTAGCTGGTCTCCCTCCGAGGTTCCAGGTAACAGTGGCTGTAGGGTATGCAATTGTGCGAGGACACAACCAACTGACCAGATATCAACACTGGTGTTGTATGTAGATCCCAACAACACCTCTGGTGGACGATACCATAATGTTACCACCTTTAAATAAACAAAAAATACACTAAAACCTGTATTCTTAGACCTTCACTTGATTATTCCTTCCAGCTGTCAAACGGAGGAACCATTTGGCACACTCTTGGTAAAATTTAAAAGTAGTATCATCACGGGGTGGTCAGAAACCACGCTAAATAAGCGGATTCTCATTTAGCCAACTTTACTATAGACCAATCATGACAAGTGGGAAGCTCGTCGATGTCTCCAGCGTACCAAAGGAGAGAAGTATCACAAATAAATTAAATATTAATTAAATGTATTTATATACATTAATTAATATTTTTTTTTAGAAGTTCATATCCAACAGTGGAGGTCTATGACGCTATGTTCCAGGGGATGTAATAATAATAATAAGATACATTAGATCATGCAATACCCACCACGTTAACCACATATTTATAATTGCACGAACTTTACAGCTAATAATAATAAACATATAATAATATATGAAAAAAAAACTAAATAAAACAAGTAAAAACTAAGGACAAAACATAAAATAAAAAGAACAAAACTTTTTATTGTAAGTATCAACCAGTCTATAGATAGGAGAACGCCTCCCAGAGTTAGTACAGCATGAGCTCACTGCGAATAATTGAAAGGGGTTGCATTCTCGTTGGTTATGTTTAGGCGTTACTCTAATAAAGCATAATTTGTTGTTGAGGGCTATGGAATTGAATTTATTATGACAAAGATAGTATAACATCATCACCTCCAACTGCTGTCGTCGTGAATACAAATAGAAAATAGATACACATAGAAATTTCTTTTTCTAAGTTAAATTGTTATATGAATTAAATCTGAAATAAATAAATTATTATTATATGAATGTAGACTTACCACACTAGTGAGCTTCATGTCAGCATCGTAAGTCTTGGCCAAACCAAAGTCAGCCAGCTTGACTCGTCCGTCTGAGGTGACCAACAGATTGTGCGGCTTCAAGTCTCGGTGAACAATTCTGTGAGAGTGGAGAAAGTCCACACCGGATATAATGTCCCAAGACATACTCTGGAAGGGACAAACAGGAGAGAGATAAATAATAAAAACATAATAAACTACTAAAACTTACAGATTCCTGGAAAAAAGCTTAAATGTCCTTCAGAGACATCCCATCCAAGATAATCCCAAGGAGACTGGCAACATTTTCCCACTGTATAGCCAGGCTAATAAGTTGGAAGAAATAATTGCCAGCCTTCCTGTCTCCAGACCTTTCCCTCAGCCGCTAGACAACTCCTTGGCCAGGCGCCTTGCTGAAGGTCCCCATGGGCCCATCGTCTCAATTCCAAACGGCGTAAATTAGTAACCGGTACCAAGGTTGGGGCACCCTTTTTTATAGAATCCGATTCACATTTAGCATACTGCCATCCTATCATGAGAAGTGGCAAGCTTGTCAATATTAGAGACCAATGTGTTGGTACTTGAGAAATATCACAAATAAATCATTGTCTGCCACCAGGAATCGTCCTGGATATCTCAGCGTGTAAACGCCAGACCTGGAGGTAGTTAATTTATATTTCTTCTGACGCCTAATTGCAGAATAAATAAATTAAAATTGTACTACAAAATAGTTTTTTATCCCATTTAATTATACTTTTCCGTTTTTTTATTTACTTTTTTTATTGTTTTTTTTAAATACCAAAACCCACGACATACTCTGGAAGAGAGAAAGAGAAAATCTATTTGGTTCTATCCATATGAGAAAATACTTTACACTCACGCGAATCCTTTTCTCGGAGAGCAGACAGGGAGACTTCTTGAGATATGACTCCAGATCCTGTTCCACATGCTCAAACACCAGGAACAACACAATGCCTTTGTCCATTGGATGACCTCCGTGACACACATCCAGTAGTCTGAAAGTCAAAGTCACAGAATCAATAAAGTTATAAATGAAAACTAAATACATATAAACATCATTATTATTAGGATCCCAGATGAACTAGCTGTATCAGCCTATAGGCCAGACATCTTAGTGTTTTCTCGGAACTTGAAATAAGTTATCCTTATTGAACTTACCGTTCCGTGAGAATCAAATATTCCAAAAGACCAAAACATGAAGTCAAATAAATATTGTGAGAGGAGTTCCAGCAAAATTTTTGCATCACTTACTGAAAGAATTGGGCCTAAGAAGGTCTGCCGTCAATACATTTATGGAACGAGCTTCCAAGACGGCATTAATGGAATCATACATTATTTAGTTGGGTAGGGAGAGGAGTAGAATGGTGGATAAAATAAAAAAGGGAAGCCTCCTTTTCTTAAACCAGCCTATTGTCGGTCGTGACCCTGAGACACCATTCTTCTCATCTCTTACCCACACACGACGGACCCCGCACCAGCACGGTGAATCCATGGAATGCTTAGAAATTTGTCTTCTATATTTTTACCTGACTATATTAGGATGCCTAGAAGTTTCCATTTGTCTGAGAAGAGCAATTTCTCGTAAAGTTGACAAAGGAATGCCATCTTCAGTTAGGGGAATCTTCACCTTTTTCATGGCTACGATTTGGTTCGAATTGTGAAGATCCCTAGCTTTGTACACTGTCCCATAAGCTCCTGAAATACATAAAAAAAAAACATTATTATGCTATATGAGAATGTTTACAACATGGTGAGTCGTCAATCCTGGTTAATACCAACTTGTGGAATTGTGTAGGCAAAATTCTCCAGAAATATGTTGTAATTCAATTTCAAATTGGTTCCTTCAGCAAATAGGCATACAATTGGCACTTTTACTATTTATATTATTTGTTTCTTAACATATTAGGTAGATACAGTCAAGGAATTTAATTCACTCAGGATGGTTTTTTATGAGTAGGCACAGTCAATCCTATCGTACTGTATTACGTCATGGGGTGGTACTTATGTAACAGCTATGCTATACAAAAAACAAGTGACAAATAATACATATTGACATTTCGATACCATTACTGACATAGAATTTTCGACCTTAATACATTGCAAATGCCTAACGACATTTCAGCAAAATGGGTAGGGAATTAAGTTCCTTGACACAGAACAATAATAAATGTAAAAAACTGATCAATCTCATATTAATACGACTTTTTTAAAGTTAATTTTATTATTAAAATAATAATTCTAGTCTGGTGACAAGAGAGCTGGTTCTATCCTAGCCCAGAGACTATCTCTGATGGGATGTCTATAGAGGATGTTTTTTATAATTATATTTTTTTCATTCGGTTTATATTATATTAATAATAATTATATTAATTTTGAAATTTCTAAATAATTAAATTTAATGTATGTTTAATCTAATAAATATATAATAATTTACAACCATTAGCATGGTAATGAACAAGGTGGCTTTTTAGCTTGATGGTACTATAGTAAAGTTGGAGCAAGGGATTAGTCTTGGATGATATTATTATAACGATTAGCGGATTCATATAGTATTTGATTGGGTAAACAGAATAGTGGATACTGTAGTTAGTATTCGCATTTTCGACTGCAGCTTCTAGGATATAATATTAAATATTACAAACGTACCGGCCGCAATTAAATAGGTTATAAGTATTCATATAAAAGCAAAAACATACCGGTTCCAATAACATTGAGTTCTTCATACTTTTTAGCAGTTTGAAATAGTTCGCTTACATCCTTTACTGATGCTGTAGAAGAACTAGATTCGCCTAAGCTTGTGCTACCAGAATCTGAAGACATCGTGGTTCCAAACAAAATGTCTATTATTTACCAAAACAATAATATAAACACTAATATCTAGTACAAAATAAGCTTGGAATTCTTTCACGTCATTTCGGCATCAAAACAATCGATAAATACACAGTTTTATTAAATTTACAAACAAATAAAGTTTAGTTTTTCAAGAAAAGTTTGCGAATGTGCGGCAGGGTTGAAGGACGAAGTGCCCCCAAACTAAAAACACCTGGCGTATAAAACTACTAATTTTAATGTCTACTACGTTATGCGATATAGTCCAAAAGAAGTCAAATTTAATTTTGTCGAATTGTATTGTTGCACGACATCTATCGGTAATATATGGAATTTTTCGGACAATGTAAATAAACATATGTACCAAACAGTGTATTCACCACTCGATAGATGGCGTGTAATAAATAAAAAAGGCAAAAGAATAAATAAAACAAATCGGAAAAATATTAATCCAGCTATAAATCTCATTGATTTGCAATAAATTTTACGGAAATGTTATAATAAAATTTAATAGCAAAATTTTTTATGTAAAGTTCTTTCGAGTGTGTAACATTTTAAATCTTTCTTTTAAGGTTTCAAAATAATCAATGTCTTAATAAATATTTAAAAAAAATGGGCCAAAGGATCAGCATTGCCATTTAACGTGGCAATGCTGCCAGTATCCTTGGCACTTTACCCATTGGCAGCGTTTTGGAGCCATTTTTTTAATTGTAATAATTTTATTTTGTTTTTTTCTTTATTTTAGTTTTACTTGTCTTTATTAAGTATTTTTTATTTATATTTGTTTAAATTAATAGTATTTTATTTTTTATAATTTTAGTTTTTAGATTAATTAATAATTTAGTTCTTTTTTTAAACCTACCTAACTTCCTTCAAATATAAAAAATAAACGAAAAACTGTAAGGAAAATAAAATAAAAAGCAAAAACGTTTTTCAGTTATCGGGCTCGTCCGGGATTTGAACCCGGGACCTCTCGCACCCGAAGCGAGAATCATACCCCTAGACCAACGAGCCACAGTCGTAGAGTGCGAATTAAGCGATCGCTTTCTCACTGCAATGACGTCAGAAACTACTGGATCAATAAGTACCTATATACATTTTTGTATTTTTCACTACCTTCAATATTATAATTAGATTAAACTTAAAATAACACTTTTTAAGGTTTATATAATTGTTAAATCTAGAAAGGTACTTAATAAATGAATAATGAATCTGTTAAATTTATCCAAACTAAAGGATTCTAAAGTAGAAAGTTACGATGAAAGGCGTAAAAAAAATTACCGCTATATGATTATATTCGTTTCTTTCACGCTCATTACTTTTGCATCTTGCATTTCACTCACTCCGCTCGAATCCGGCTTCGTTTCGGTTCAAGCCGTCAGTCGCGCGTCTTGACGAATGCGCGTGCGCGTCTTACAAAATATGGCGCTAAATTTGAAATAAAATAACGATAGAAACGTTTCAAACTATATAAACTACTTATTTATCATTATTTACTATTGTAAAAACGGTTTTATTAGTTATTACAGTGTGTTTAATGTATTTTTGTGTGAAATATTGATGCAAATTACGTGTATGTATGATGTGAAAGCTGGACCTGACGTGTGACGTGAACTTTTTTTTATTACCCCACTTTTCAAGAATATACCTAGATAACAGCTGATTAAAATAATCACTCGTTAATTGTTGTAGGGTAAGTTTTATTTTTATTATTTCAGTCTAATCTTTTTTTTAATCTTTAGGGACGGTCATTCAACACTCACTAAAACTCCGTTTACTTAAATACAGATAAGGTACAGCCGAGACTTAAGGGAACAAAGCCACTGAGGTGAATTATAGGCTCGTATTAATATATTTTTTGCATTGATCTGTAATAATTATACATAAATATAATGGGGTGTATCAGGCAAAGCTTTTTGTAGATGTCGCTAGCGGCAATGGTACCTTATGTTTACCTATATATTACCATTTTTTTTTAATTATTTCGTATTTTTATATGTTTATAACAAAAAAGTGTATTTAAAATTAACGTTAACTACCTTAAAAGACGAATTAAGAAAGCGCACACTGTCTTTAAAAAGAAAAAAGGTTTTATTAATAGAATTTTAAGATTACCATATCTTTGATTTCGCTTAGAAATCTCGATTTGTACACTTAAAAGCTGCTTGCTCACTTTGGCATAATATCCAGAAAATAATAAATTTCGTAGTAATAATAAAAAAATCCATGCAACTGACAGTTATGTTAGGTACCATCTATCATGCGCCATCTACCGTGATAAAAAGTTAGTGATACACCCCATTATAGGGGTAAACTTCGTTCAATTGTTACTAATGAGCGCCTTTAATGGTTTAGCGATATATATGCACAGATAGATACAGATGGTGTAAATACATAAAAGTATTAAAAAAAAATAGGGAGTTAATCGTGCCATACACAGACATGTCAAGTGCAAATTTTTGTTTTGCAAATTACTTTACTCTGGATATTTTTAGTCAAAAGTGGTGTTGTTTTGTTTAATACTAACCTTGTGTTTGACCTGTTGCTTTAAGAGCTTTTTTTACCTTATTTCGCTTTGAAATTCATTTGACTTCAAAGTCAAAGTCAAAATATCCTTATTCACGTAAACCTAGAACAGGCATTTATGAAACGTCATTAATTTAATTATTTTGAGTGATTCTACTCCTGCTAGTAGAAGACTAAGCAGCAAAGTGGTCCAATAAGTAAGCTGTTAGCAGAAGACCAGCAGCTTAGCAGATTCCAATGACCTGTTGGCGTTGCTCTATGGTTTTTTATAGAGAATTCGGTAAAAAAAGCAAACTTTGATTTATTTGCTTTCAAGTCAAACAGCACTAATGAGCTACAATGAATGATGAATCAGTCGATTGGGAAGGCAAAGGGCCTAGCCGATATACATATATATATATATTTCTTTTAATGAGTTAAAGGTTGTCATCAAATTCCAGATGTTGCAGAATTTGATGCTTTTGTTGGCAACTCTCACGGCATTATAGCCCAAAAAACTCCCAAAATGGCTGTTATCACACAGTTTAAATGTCAGAAAGTGACATTTGGGTATGGGACATGCCAGTATGCAAACAGGGTTGCCACCAGCCACTTGTTTATTTAAGGGTTACAGTAGAGAATACAATACCATGTTTCTTCTTTCTTAGGGTGCCCGGGTGGTTGTAATATCTCTATATTATACAATAACATTGTTCATTTTGACACTAAATAATAAAGTTACATATTAATGGTTATGGAAATGTCACTCCTTTATGCTATGTAATTATGTGTATTGTAATTTGGGGGAACTCTGTAGATATAGATACGCTGTTTATAATCCAAAAAAAATGTATCCGTGCAATTTTTAATCTCGGACAGCGCGACTCCTGTAGACCATAGGATACTTTCGTGACTATAATATTCTAACATTACCGTGTCTGTATATTTTAGACGCATTATGTTTATTAAAAACTACCCGAGTCTTTTTCGGCCTGTCAACGAGGACAATGTTCGGTCTCAATATAAATACAATCTATGGAAACCTGCTACAAAACTTACCATTGTTTCTAAAAATAGTCACCAAATGTGTATTAAAATATTTAACGGTTTGCCTATAGAGTTAAAACAATTGACATCAATAATTAAATTTAAGAAGCTGTTAATTATCAAAGAATTTTTACATTATAAGTGTTGACAAATATAATTTTAGTTGTAATTGACATGTACTATTATTTGCATACCATTATGGTATATATATACCATATATATACCATAATGGTAGATATATATATATATCTACCTGTATTCTGTGCAATAAACGATTTTGAATTTTGAATTTATGTTGGACTTGTTAAAATTGTATGAAACTATAGAGCAACGCCAAATCGAACAACTTTCAAAGCGAAAAAAAAGCGCTTAAAGCGACAAGTCAAACACAGGCTTAATAATAATAAAACAATGGAATCTTAAATACTATTTTTTAAATTATTTATTATACACTTTATTGCACAAAGTACAAAGGCGGACCTAATGCCGCTAGACATTCTATACTGGTCAAACCTTTGGGACAACTGAAGCAGTTACGACAAGATAAGGTGCTATCAAAACTAATAGAAAATATTAGACTTCAATGTATACTAGTCAATAAATACTTATTTACATACTAATACATACAAATTAAACTACATACATACGTTCTATGAATATACATAATTATAATATATCTACTATATGATGACTGTAATGAGAGAAATAAATATAGCAGAGAGTGTATTAAGCTTATGGTAAATTTAAATAGTGCGCATAGACCAGTTTCTTAAATAGTGTTCTATTTGGAGCTTGACGGACAACCGCAAACGACTTAGGAACGAATGCGGTGTGATGTGTGGGGAAGGAGAGCGTGGAGTTGGAAGAAGAACGTAATGTTCTGTCATGAGTGGCACCAAGGAAATTGAATATCTATTTTAAATATTCTGGTGTATTAAGCTCATTTAATACTGAGTACAACATGCAGAGATTCGTACGGTTCCTGCGAGGGCGTATAGGCAACCACTTTAGTTACTATGTTGGTAACTAGTTCACTACGAGTATATACGAAATAATTTTGTGGTTGTCCATTGTTTTTTTAGCATAAAACAGTGTTCATGGATACCTTTTACTATTTGGTTTTGAGATCCTACTATGCAGTTCTGAAAAGATGCCATGCGGAATCGGATGCGTCTAGTCCCGGCAGACGTGCCTCCGCAAACATTGCGGATGCGCTATACCATCTGAGAAGCCGAAACATAATTCTGAAGGCATTGTATACTGGACCTTAATACAATAATTAAGCACTTCGGGTGCCGTCAAATACATTATGCCCTATAGCTGTCTTTATAGACTTCAATTAATAAACGTTTATAAGTTGCTTTTATTTCTCGTCCAATTAATCAGATTAACAGTAATTATGTTTCGTCAAATATTTTAATTATTAAAACAACACACCTAGGATTCCAGTGTGCTCATTGGAGCGAATAACTAATCTAATTAGTTAATAATTATACGTATAATGGATGTTTTTTTAAGAGCTTGAAATTATTAAAATTATTTCTTTATTATTATAATCTGGTGGATAATTTATTTATTATTTTTATTTAAATGCTTTATTGCACAGAACTTAAAATTAGTGTACATAGGCGAGTTTAATGCAGGTTAGGCATTTTCTAACAACTGTCCTTTGGGAAAGTGAGAAATCATGGGCAGGGTGAAAATAAATATAATACACAACTTACTTAATTTGGTACATACATATACTACATATAAAACGAACTACATATACTACACACTTTAAATATTATATACTACATACACAAACTATAATTATGCCAAAATATCTATATTATCATCTTGATGAGGTTATTTCCTGTTTATTTAAAAATAATGTCGTTACTTGACTTTTCAAAACATTGGCAGATGGTGCTTGTCTGATAGCCAGCGGTAACGTGTTCCACTGGCGGGCCGCCGACACAGTGAAGGAATCTTAATATCTGCTAGAGGAGTGGGAAGGGATTTTAAGTTGGTTATTAAAAGTAGAACGAAGGGTAAGGTTGTGTGTGTCGCACAAGAACTCGAAGCGTGATTATAGATATAGAGGAGTTTTAGGATTGTTTAGGATACCATACAGGGAAACCAGGACATGAACAGATCTGCGAAAGCGAATACTGAGCCATTTTAACTGAGTGCGAAAATGAGAGACATGATCATACTTACGCAAGCCGAAAACGTAGCGGATGCATAATTGCATAAGTTGAGCAGACGATCGAGTTTGTTCAGTAGCTCTTCAGTGACGTCAGGATAGCTGATATCTGCATAGTCTATGATGGGAAGAAGCAGCGAACTGACTAACATATTTCATTGCATTTATTCTTTAAATATGATGGCATATGTCTGCCGCGGCTACGAGTTACATAGTCCATTTGTACAGTCCATTTTTTCACTACTTTGCGACGAATCGACATTTCGGCGTCTTCAACACTTCGCCCTACAGCAGAAATATTCTCGTCGGTACACAAATTTCTTTGCTTTGTTGATGATAGGAATAAAATAACAAATAAAATAATAGTCGTTTATTGACCCAATTAACTTAAATCTATTACATTTATATGCTCAACGACCTGCAGCCCTATTCTGTTACGTACCGTCGTTCCGAGACACGATAATAGTAACCTAAGCACGCTTAAAGGTGTTCCGAGACGTGCTTAAACTGTTTTGCCAAAGCTATGTGACGTCGCAAGTGACATCATTTCTCGCGCTTAGACTCACGATATCGAGGTAGATCACTCTGAGCGCTGTCAGTTGTTTGACATAATGTCCCGCGCCATTTCAAGTTAATTTAATATTAGGTTTTCTTTTAAATTATTTAATATTGTAATTCATTTATACTGTTTCTATATTACTTCTTAAACAAATCTATAATTAATATTTAAGTTATTTTAAAACACCAAAATAAGTTAATAATATTAAACTTTACACATATAAAGATAAATAAACCGAGAGATGTATGTTTGTTAGTATTCATACTGAAAGATGTGGAATCCGCAATTTATCTTCTATAGATTAAAAAAAAACTATAATGTTATAAATGAAAATGTGATTTAGACCGTTCCGAAATGATATCACGCTCTGAGCATCCAAATCGTGATATTTGATTCGGAACGACTGTTAGTATCATATTCATTCTAAGCGCTCTGAGCTTGATTACTCTGAGTTTTCCGGTCGACAAACAATTTATTTTATTATTAACCAACAGCACAAACAAATACCCACCAAAATTGTTCTGTGTGGGTATTGATAAGTGTATGTAGTTGTGTGTGTATGTGTGTCTCTGTATCAGCGTGGTAAATAAATAAAACAATAGCTGAAGGTGCATTAAAAAACCATCAAAACAAACGGGCATGTATGAAAAGGTTGATGAATGTCGAAGAAGCGAAAGAGGTATGTCGTGATCGTGACAAGTGGCGCTCAATTGTCTCTGCCTACCCCGCAAGGGATTTGAAGAAGACAAATTTTTAAGCATTCCATGGATTCACCGTGCGGGTGCCGGGTCCATCGTGTGTGGGTAAGAGATGAGAAGAATGGTGTCTCGGGCTTGCGACCGACAATTGGCTGGTTTAAGAAAAGGAGGCCTCCTTTTTTTTCTATTTCGCGATAATACGCTCACCATCCACCATTCTACTTCTCTCCCTACCCAACCAAATACTGTATGATTCCGTTAGTGCCGTCTTGGAAGCTCGTTCCATAAATGTATTGACGGCAGACCTGCTTAGGCCCAATTCTTTCAGTAAGTGATGCAAAGATTTTGCTGGAACTCCTCTTGCACCAACTTCCACTGCGTAAAGCTGAGTCTTAAACCCGTTCCTGATCATTTCTTCTGTGAGATCATAATATAAATATCATAACGTAAAGATATCTATGTATGTATGTAATTTTATTAATATTATTTATTTTAAACAAAACCTTAAATTAAATAAACTATAATACAACAAAAACCAAATTTAACCTAAAAAAAAAGAAAATACAATAAAAATAACTCCTCCAAATCGCTGTCCTATGGCATGGTGCCAATACACTAGCAGCATTTCCCCTCTGAATTAAAATACTTAATTTTTGAGAGAAAAAACTGCCAGCCCTATTGTCACCAGAGACGTCAATGAGCCTTGGAACAATTTCTTTATAAGTACTTTTTGTAGATACTATATTTTAAAATTAGTAAGAGTAGTAAATAGTGAATTTAACAATTTAGTAATGATGTAGAAACATTCTCAAAGGGCCTGCTGGCTTACTGGCTTATTGACCTAAAACTGGATGCCGCGGGCAGGAATCAAACCGGTTGTCTTCCAGTCTACACAAACTATTATCTTTGAATCAGAGACATTAAATATTAAAGAAGGTGCGGCAAAAAGCTAAACTGCATAAGAAATAAAGCTACGACAATCGTCTCAGAATTAATTCATCCTGACAGTACAGACTAACAAATTTATTTTATTGTTTCACTGACAATATCGTACGTTAATCCGTCGGTCCAGGTTCCATTAATACCAACTTGTGGAATCGTTAAAAAATTACATCATATCCTTCCCAACCCATCTAGCCAGTGAGTGTAGGCCAAATTCTTCAGATATATGATCTAGAAGACTCTTCTCCAACAGCGGAGGTTAATGGTCCTCAGTCCTAGGGGCTGTAATAAATAAATAAAAAACTGACTATATGCTGACCTGCATGCTACGGAAGTGTAAAATACGTTCTTCTTCGACAAAAGAATAACAAAATTAATGGCGTAGTAAAAAATAACACAGCAAAATGAAAAGGTGCGAACATATTGTAAGTGGGTTTACCTTGGTCCTAGGGTTTTATTAGCCCCTAGTACCGAATCAAGCTCAGAGCGCTTAGAATGAATATGAAACTAACTGTCGTTCCGAATCAAATATCGCGATTTGGGTGCTCAAAGCGTGATATCAATTCGGAACGGTCTAAATCACATTTTCATTCATAACATAATAGTTTTTTTCAGGTATGGAAGTTAAATTGCGGATTCCACATCTTTGAGTATGAATACTAACAAACATACATCTCTCGGTTTATTCATCTTTATATGTGTAAAGTTTAATATTATTAACTTATTTTCGTCTTTTAAAATAACTTGGCGTGTTATAGACAATTTTTTTTTCACTTCCTACGTAAATATTAATTATAGATTTCTTTTAGAAGTAATATACAAACAGTATAAACGAATTACAATATTAAATAAATTAAAATTAAATTAAATTTAAATTAAATTAACTTGAAAATGGCGCGCGACATTATGACGAACGACTGACAGCGCTCAGAGCGATCTACCTCGATATCGTGAGCAGTCTAAGCGCGTGAAACTTAACTCCTCCGCCGCGTCTGTCTGTCTGTTTGCGATGAACTCAAAAACTGCTGCAGCGAATTTGTTAAGTTTTTGTATACATTAACGATATTTGTTGGAGGTGTCAAAAAAATTAGCCATCTGGGAGCTTATAACGTAAACGCTGCCTAAACCATTTGAGATATAACAAAACAATGTATTGTGGAATTGTGTATCTTATATAGGTCTACAGAAAAGTCCCCGATGGTATATGTCTATCTCTTAAGGATATATTTCTTACTTGGTAAAATAAATAAATTGAAGATTAAAAATTTGATTGCCAAATATTTCGCCTCTCTTTGGAGCGGCGTCATCAGTGACAGTTACTGAAGGTCTTTGTCATAAATTTTGAAAAAGTAATTTTATTTCTTTTAGGATTGGTAAAGGCAATGCACTATACAGTTTTGAATTTATTTTTTACAAAAAAAATAAAATTAAAAATTTAATTAAATTTCTTAAGGATTTTAATATTTAAAAAAATGGACAACTGTAAAGTGGTAATTGGAAAGCTGTTTACATAAATACGGTATTAATCCTTATGATTTTAAATACGTTAGTTGGCTTGAGCATTTCATGAGGACATTTTTTTTCTTTACACCATGCAAATTAAATGAATACCTTAAGAGATATAGCAAAATCAATAGTTCTAAATAAATATAAATACAGACAAAAATACATTTTGAGAGTTAAAAATAATAGCTTGACATTATCCGTTCGTTTTGCTTTATTTATATAATAAATAATAAATAAATATTTCCAGACAGGTCACACAGCGCCATCTAATTTCCGTGGTAAGCTACGAGGCTTGTGTTACGGAAACTAGATGGTTGATAAACTACATATTATACTTTTTTTATGTAAATATATACATATTATACATATAAACACCCAGACCGAGACAAATTATACAATGTACAACTTGCCCCCGGTGGGAATCGAACCCACAACCTCCCGAGTTCACGGCAACGTTTGTTACCAACTTAGACCACGGAGGCGGTCGAATTGCTTAAATAAACTGAATAAACCTATTGTAATTTGCATTCCTGCTACCAGGAGCACATAATTTCAAGGAGTTGCGCGATACCAAATCTTCACGGATGCGCGTTTGCATTGCTCAACAAGTGGTGGACAATTCCAACGTTACACAACCAACTTATGTTCGCCCTGTACTTGTGATTCATTTGATGACAGTCTTTTGATGTAGGTGACCTAGTCGCGGATTGACGTCAGTTAGTTGTTACACACTCCATTCTGATGAAACCATATATTTATAGTATAGTTGAGAACTGTCAAAGTTTTGACTACGGAGCACCACGGCGAGTGTTCTGAAGAGCTCCATAATCCCTTCTTCTCTATTCCGCAACCGAACCAGACGCAATAGATCTTGCGATAGAAAGAACGCAAACTGCTTTACGAATAACAACAAGGACTTTGTCATGTCGGCGCGAGCAATATATATGTTATGGACCAAGTGATTAATGCGGGCATTATTAATAATGTCTAGCTCTATTGGGCAAAGTGATTAATAACTATCAAAAATTCATTATTTATCATATTGCCCGGTCACTATTATATTGCTACGTGACAAATGGGCAATTTGATAATAAAATTTAAAGTTCTTCTATACCACATGAAGTTCTGCTTGATATTAATTTAGAAGAAGACTTGGAGAAACTAATTTAATAACTAAAGTTAATTAACGAAAGGAATCTTGAGGATTTCACTGAAAATGATCAAGAAGATTTCGCAAAAAATGATCAAGAATATTCCGAAAAAAATGATTGTTTTAAATTTTATGTTCTATTTTTATTATATATTCATTCGGCTTTGAATATTTTTTAAGTGCTGAATACTTGTTAATTCTAAATGTAGATGCTAACTATGCCAAATAATAATAAGTCTTGCTTTAATTTTAGTTTCTTATATGATCTTATAATTTAAATTGTTTAACATTTAGTTTATTTTAAGTTAAGTGACTGCAATAATAAAAAAATGGTTAAATATGTTTGTATTACTCTGCCCAAAATATAATTGACATTAAGTATAATGCCCAGTCAATTTGATTATTTGAATAATTATTATCAAATTGCCCTCTCATATTGGGCATTTTTCATAGTGCCCGGTCATTGTGAAAAATGCCCGATTTATCACTTAGTCCATAACATATATACAAATAGCCCTTTTCTAGGAGTGTAACGCACCCTACAAGTGTGTGTAGCAGTTCCTACGGCAGCACCACACAATGTACAGTTCTTTTCCGTGGCTTTTCGCCATTTTACCAGATTACTCTGTTCTGCCACTTCAAAGCTCGGGGCATGCAGAAGTCGCCCTTAGTTATCCAGTTATTTGGAACTTCTTCTTACCTGAGAAAGGATTTTATAACCTCTTTGTCACTTTCTTTCTTCTTCCAGCCTTCTTTTTACCTCGAAAATGTCCGTAATTTTATTTCCTATATAGAAAGCTCATAGACTACATTTTTCAAAAGTACAGTATAGCGTTACGACTTGGGAATCGTGTGTCTAATGAATAAATAAATAAATAAATCCTACATTAAAATACCTACTTACTAATATAAATATAATTTACGACGCCTGGCAAAGGGAATTGTCTATGACAAGCGTCTGCGCAGGCGTTTTAAAAAGTAACGTAAATGCGGACGAGCTGTCAAATCAGCTTGATCTGCCACAGGAGAAAGAATATCGCTAGTCGTATTAATTACTTCTAAATCTTCATAGAAGGTCCCGCTGGGGCGAGTTGCAATAATCTGGTAGTAATATTGTAAGCTGTACTGCTCTGTGCGAGTTCCCGTTTACTGGACTTCCGCCGGTGTAGCTGGCGTCCACGTCTTGCTGTGTGTTCTCCATTACTTCTACGCTACAAATCGATCGTCTCAGACTTGCGAATATTTGATAATGTTGGAACGTGCGAGCAAGAAAGAAAAGCATTTCAAAGAAACCATTTCACACTGTCTAACCTTAAAAAAAAATTATACCATAACAACAGTCATAGGCGTATTTGATGGTATTAACAATCAAGCCGAAGTATGTAGGCCAAACAGCCCGGCCTTCTGCACCGTTAGTCGTAGGCGATGCGTGTACGCAACTCTTTCAACCTGTTCTTTAAAATCCCTTTCAATACCTACATTTTGAAGTCAAGTGGAAGCAGCGGTGGTTGTTAAAACCACGGAATAACGTTCCCCATCAATATATAAATCACAGGTTCGAGCCCTGGCATGTAACAATGAGATATACACTTTTCTACGTACACTTAACATAGATTTACAACACCGTTCCCGTATCTCGGAGAGCACATTAGGTACCTACTATGATTTTTTTATAAATATGATATACATATGTATCATAAACTTTACTTTCGTAAAGCACCATCAATCATTAGTTTAAAAAAATTGCTTTACCAAACACTTTCACAAAAAAGCAAGACGAAACTACAAAACTTTACAGAGTCCTTATATTATTGTATGTATTATTTGTACATATATACATATATGTGTATATATTATTTATTTATCATATAGTATGTAGTAAGTATAACTATGTGTTATTTATGTATATATCGGTAGATAAGTACCATAGCTTTATTATTTATATATATTATTTTAGTTATAAGATTTTTTCTTAATAAAATTCATTGTCAAACATTAATGGTCAATTAAACAATCCCTGCTCACTTCTCCTAAATAATGTTTTTAGACATTAAGAATGTACTTAATGTTAAATGTTTTATTTTCTGTGCAATAAAGAATTTATCTATCAATCTATCTAATAATAATATGTTGTGTTTAGAAAACTATATCCTAAGCACCTTATGTTAATGCATTCCACCATACATGCTGGCCAGGTGTATTCATTGAAGCGATGCAATACCGCTAGGCTGACCTAGAGATAGATATATGCTTTACTAGTCTTGCATCGTAATCGTAAGCTAGATTACCTATTAAACCTGAAGCCATAGATGAATACCAATTCTAATTTGTCAGCCTGCTTGGTGTTGGTGGTTCAGCGAGCTATGGATAGAGAATGCTTGGTACAAATACAGCTATCTTAGCGATTTCGGTTGGTAGGTCATAAAAAATGTTGCCACTTACAAAATCAAAAAGCTAATTTGGTCAATTATACAACGAGGAAATGCGGCGAGCGTTGTAGGTACCCTCCCTGGTGGTAAGACCTTAGTTTATTTTGTAGAATAGTTTTAATTTCATGGGTATTTTAGTTTAGTTTTAATTTTAATTAGTTTTTTAATCTATTTTATTTTAATATTTTTGTATCTACTTCGAATAAATTTGGTTAATATTATTAGTTCCAAAAGATGGTAAATTTTAATATGAGAACTTATGTCATTAAAAACTCAGACAGCTTCGTATTAACTTATTTTATGACCTAAGATTTGTATCATATCAATGAACAATAATATTTATTCCTTTGCAACTCTAAAAGCAAATGCCAAAATGTCAGCCGGCTGACTGACACTGAAGCGATAATATTTGGTAACTTTGCAGGCTGTCAAATTTCGTCGCTAAATAGTTTGCGAAAATCGCTAATTTGACAGATAAATACGATTCCGCAAAGATTCTTATTTCCAGTTCCTCCAGGATGGACTTGTTGTTATACCCGACTAATCTACCCAAGATGTGTATGTGAATATTACAGCAGAAACTGCCACATATAGTATAATAAATTATATAATATAGAGTATATAATAAAGTTCCTAGAGAGATACGAGAGTTACCTATAAAACGTTTTACTATTGAGTTAAAGAAAATTCTTATTGACAACTGTTTTTACTCAATAATTTAATAAATTTGTATTCCAATAAATTGGCAAGAACAATATTAAATATAAACTATATACAAATAAATATTGTAAATAAATATCTATTGACATAAGCATATTGTATGGCCATAATATGGGCAGATTTCATCATCATGACATGTACATACAACTGTAATTAGATTAAGCAATCTATACAATAAAGAATTTTGAATTTTGGTTCGGTACTATGTACATCATACATTCTCTGTCAACACCACATTTCTAGATCATTAATCCGTTTTGTTTCTGTTCCGCGCAGGGTCCACGTCTCTGCAGCATATAAAAAAATGGGGAATACAAGAGCTCTGACGAGCTGGATTTAGTAGTATTATAGTAGCTTTCATAATGTTTAGGTTGCTTCTCTCAACAACAACTCAGCCTTAAATGTGTACAAATCAGAGAACGTTATAAAATTCCGCTTTTCCAAACTAGTTTTTTTTCTTCTGTTATTTGAATCCAAAACAGGCAAATTAAAATGTCAATGACCTGCCATTTAAAAACCTGCTTAGATATAACCTACGAGTAATCATCAATATTTTGCGGGGTGATCAGAACTACGCATTAAGTTTAGTTTTATCTCTGGTCAATTTTAAATACTTTATTGCACTTAAAAACCTAGTACATAGGCGAGCTATAACGCCATAAGGCATTCTTCACCAGCTAACCTTGGGGATCATGTAAGGTGATGGGCAGGATAAAGAGAAAAATATTAAAATAGCTTAAATTAGTAAATAAACATAATTACGCATTTAAATACATTTGTATATACACAATACACATACATACATAAACATACACTATAAATAAATACATATATATAAATAAAATGTCAAACAACTTCGTTAATTCGAGAGACATACATTCTGCTTTTCAAGAAGTAATGTGGTTAGAAGGTTTTTAAATACGTTGACGGACGGTGCACACCTTATAGCCACGGGTAGCTTGTCATCATGATAAGTGACTTGTATGATGCTGTCGCGTAGGGTTTGCGAGAGAAAAGGGTTATAGTCTTAAGTTCAAGAACGACCTTCACCGATCGGTTATCCGAATGAAATCCACTTTTTATATTTTTGTTTTATTTTATTTATATTGTGCCATACTCAAACAGTTATTATAAATAAGTTATATAATTAGGTCTTAATATGAAATTGACGTTTGTCGAACTTTGATCTCAAATATCTGGCGTTGGAAATTATAAAAAACGCTAACAAATGCGGCTATGATGGGTTGCCCAACGAAATTTATTCAAGTCTATTTCTTTTTTATTTCCTTTCATTTCAATGGTGTCGTTCAGCTGATCTTACACTTTTTGGCGGCGGAACCCTTAAGTTTGTTTTTTTCTTATAAAGTTTTTTTTACGCAGTCGGGAATTTCTATTTTTTAAACTATAATTTTTATTTCTTTCTCTAATAAAAAGGTGTCATTATGCTTATTTCAACACTCTCGCTCGCACAATCCAACATACATACGTACATATCTTCACGCCAAATCCGTTGCGGGGTAGGCAGAGACAATTGAGCGCCACTTGACACGATCACGACATACCTCTTTCGCTTCATCGACATTCATCGATCTCTTCATACATGCCCTTTTATTTTGATGGCTTTTTAATGCACCTTCAGCTATTGTTTTATTTATTTGATCGTGATAGGTAAGTCTTGGTCTGCCAGGGCCTCTTTTACCCACAACTTTCGCATTATATATCTGGTTCGTCAATCTCTCTTCACTCATTCGTTCAACATGTCCGAACCATCGGAGCATACCTTTCCTTATTTTTGTCCCTATGCTTTCTTTAATACCTACCCTTTTGCGTATTTCGTCATTACGTATGCGGTTCGTCAAAGTGACGCCGCATATCCGACGCAAAGACCTCATTTCTACTGCATTAACTCTACTCTCATGCGTATTCTGACATATCCACGTTTCGCTTCCATACATAACAATCCAACATTTTTAAAAAACATTCAAGTAGTAGTCTACCAACTTACTAGGAAATAAAATTACGGCCATTTTCATTTGGATTGAAGCGTCTTGTGCAATAAATAAAAAAGGAGGCCTTCTTTTCAAACCAGCCTATTGTCGGTCGCAACCACGAGACACCATTCTTCCCATCTCTTACCTACACTCGATGGACCCGGCACCTGCACGGTAAATCCATGGAATGCTTAGAAATTTCACATCTACTTTTGCAATTTTTCTGTCTTAAATTAGGATATGAAGGTAAAAATATGACCAAAATATCCGTTAAATTGACCGCCTCCGTGGTCTAGTGGTAACAAACGTTGCCGTGAACTCGGGAGGTCGTGGGTTCGATTCCCACCGGGGGCAAGTTGTACATTGTATAATTTGTCTCGTTCTGGGTGTTTATATGTATAATATGTATATATTTACAAAAAAAAAGTATAATATGTAGTTTATCAACCATCTAGTTTCCGTAACACAAGCCTCGTAGCTTACCACGGAAACTAGATGGCGCTGTGTGACCTGTCTGGAAATATTTATTTATTTATTTAAATTTATAGACTAGATTGCTCAAAAATACACTCAAACTTGAGAAATCTTTCAAAAAGTTCAATTGTGCAAGCGAGAGGGGTGCAAAGCGTAAACCCTCCTGGAAAACCATTCGTAAGTAATTCTACTCATGCATTTAAGTTTAGTATTCTTGATTGTCGATATTCTTTAGGTCACTAAGCGGTTTGTCCAAGTTTACATTCCTGTCACGTTTATTGATCAAAATATAATCCATACTAATATTGTACATGGGAAAGACTGTTTGTCTGTATGTATGTACGTTTATATTTGGTGAAATTTGGCAGTAATGATCTTCGGCTAGAGGCTATTCAACTAGGCATACTAGGGCTACTCGCTTCAGCAAAGAAGCCAGTAGTCCTATTCTGTTACTTAAGCGCAAACGTTATATAATGGAATCCGTTAATTATATATATGTATATATAATTAACTGCTGCAGTGTGTCCTCCCCGTAATGTCGTACGGAGCAGAGACGACGACGACGATACCCGTACGGGATCCGTACTATTAATTTCATTTAAATTATGATAATTTTATTTTCTTATTTATATAAGAGAGAGTAAGACACATTTCTAAGCATTCCATGGATACACCGTGCGGGTGCCGGGTCCATCGTGTGTTGAAATGAAAGATGAGAATGGTGTCTCGGACTTGCGACCGACAATAGGCTGGTTTGAAAAGAAGGCCTCCTTTTTTATTATATTGTGCGATAATACGCTCACCATCCACCATTCCACTCCTCTCCCTACCCAAACAAATACTGTATGATCAGGTAATGAAATTGATGAGAAAATCCAGCAATTTAAATGTGAAATGTCACTTCATGAATAACATATTGAAGTCCCCAACTGTAAACACTTTTAAAAACAAACTGGACAAGTGACTAGTGACAATAGACATCTCTATGTCTATGGTGATAACTGACTATTTTATGAACTTTACACCAGTGCTTGATATAGGCATGCAGCAAATGCGCTGCTCGCCTATTAATCAATAATAATAATAATATATTTTTTAAAAAGCTTTGTAACTTGCCAGTTGTTTAATTTGATAAAAATCGGTTGACTATCCATATTATTATTATGCTATGAAATGTATTATGCGTTTTAAGAAAAGGTGGGTAGTTCCTCTTCGCTTGATTCGTCTTAACGGCATTCTTGGGCCACGAGATATGTCAAGGAAGATTAATATATCACGTCACGACATATATACTGTGTATTTAGTTTGGCAAACAATACATGTCATTGCAAAATTTATCGATATTGAAATATAGCTAGTTACATCACTAGTGGTGACTACTTAAATAATTTCGAAACGTCATTCATATGGGTATCCTTCTCTAACATATCAGCAGTCTCCATTAGTCAAAGTAAACCAAACTATAAAATTTAGTTGCTATTTTAGGATAGTTTCTTTCTATTAATATTGTCATTATTCTAAGGGTACATTACTTTTAAGTATTTTGTGTATAAAAATTAATAAAAAAATATTTTTATATTTTATTTTTATAAAAATAATTATTTTTTATTTGTTTCAGATCATAACAGATGCGTTCAAATGCGAGATAAATGTGTAAATTCAGTGATGTGACATTCAGTTAGTGCTCGGAAGTGACCGAATGAAGTGAACGAACTGAAGTAGTATTAATATGGAGAAAAGAATGGGGATAAAATGGCGAACAGGCTGGCGATTTGGTGCAGTCCTGTTTACTATACTTATAGAAGTCGTTAATGGTAAGTTCTGGATCATCACTCATCATCACAGCCCAGTAGTATTATTTATTTATTTCAAAACTTTATGCACTAGGTACCTACACAGGCGTACTTAATGCTAGGCATTCTTACTAGTCAACCTTAGGGACAATTTAGAGCATTTGTTACGTGGGGCAGGTGCTAAATATAATAGGAGCATTTAGGTCTATAAAGTCTATATAAATTTTAAAAAGTCCTAAACATTTACTGTTGGAGATTGGCCTTCTTTAGTTGGCCAGACTGGTTAGCATAGCCTGTTGCAGAAACGCTGATCATCTTTTGACATGTTTAACGTTATTGGCTGAAATAATCATAGTGACTTACTAATTGCCAATCACGTGGCGTTTATCAATTTAAAAAGTATCAACACGACCGTTTCCCTTGCTGGGTGGTTAGAAACTATGGTTTTAAAGAATGTAATTCATGTAGCCAATTCAGTTTTTAATTAAAGTTCATTTTTTACGCAGTCGGTTTTTTTTTTAAATTATATAAAAAGTTGATTTTATTCGGATAACAGATCGGTGAAGGTCGCTCTTATTTATTCATTTAATACTTTATTGCACACAGACAAAGGCGGGCTTTAATGCCGCAAGACATTTTATCATAGCCAACCATTGGGATAACTTTAAACACTTTACTGAAAAGTAGGTGCAGAAATAAAGGATAATAAAAAAATATATTTTTAATAACTAACTAGATGTATTAATATATAATATACTACGTACAATTTTTTTTTTTTTTTTTTTGTACAAATTCATGTAATATGTGTAATACATACATATATACTCGTATAAACCTACATACATACATAATAATATACTAACTTTATTGCGATAGGAAATGCGAATAGACCATTTTTTTTAATAGCGATCTGGTGGTTACTGATGCTACGAGGCAAATTGTTCCACAAATTTCAATTATTAATCTTCTACGTATCTTAGATTATACTTATTATTAAACTCATGACATCAAACTATAAAATCAACGTAAATGTACACATCAGTTATAGATGAATAAAATAATATATATTCACTAATCTGAAAACTAAACAAACAAAATTTTGCAACTGGTGCATAAAAAGATGTTGGTAGACCAAATGTAAATGACCCTTAAAGGCCTTGACTCGATAAAGCCGGACATCGCAGGCAGTGAGTCATAAAATAAGTTAGGTTTCCACACTTACTCGTTCGTTCGAGGAAGTGGGGACACATTTACCAAGGCTATTAGACTGAGATCATGAGACATGCTCATTTTGGTCTAGAATAATTAATTTTACTCAAAAATGCATCATCGAAGCTCTTGCTATCCGCTCTATAATATTGGCAATCAAAGGCTGCACTACTGGCCATGCTAGATAGCCTTGAGCTTAGCTACGCTCTTTGGCATTGAATGATGAAACATTCAAGGTTTTTCCCCATTGCAGCCCTCGCTATTAAGTTGTCCATCAAAGGCTGCACCGTTGGCCACGCCAAATGGCCTCGAGCTTAGCTTAGCTACGCTCTCGCCCTTTTCCCCATTACAGCCCGCGCTATGAAGTCCTTTAAAAGCTGCACCGCTGCAGCACGCTGGCCACCCTAGATGGCCTCATGTTTTGCTAGCTACGCTCTCGTCCTTCAAGCTTTTTCCCCATTGCAGCCTGCGCTATAAAGTTGTCCATCAAAAGCTGCACCGCTGCAGCGCGCTGGCCACCCTAGATGGCCTCATGTTTTGCTAGCTACGCTCTCGTCCTTCAAGCTTTTTCCCCATTGCAGCCTGCGCTATAAAGTTGTCCATCAAAAGCTGCACCGCTGCAGCGCGCTGGCCACCCTAGATGGCCTCATGTTTTGCTAGCTACGCTCTCGTTCTTCAAGCTTTTTCCCCATTGCAGCCCTCGCTATAAAGTTGTCCAGCACGGGCAGCAATGCTGATCTCTATGTGATTGTCTGTACCTAAGCTCTTCTAACCACATTATTTCTTGAGAAACAGAATGTAGGTATGTCTCTCGAATTAGTTGTTTGACTTTTTATTTATATATATATCTATTTATTTATAGTGTATGTTTATGTATGTATGTATTATATAGTATGTATGTGTGTTGTTTTTTTTATATTGTGTATGTATATGTATATTTAATGAATGCGTAATTATGTTTATTTACTAATTTAAGCTATTTTAATATTTTTCTCTTTATCCTGCCCATCACCTTACATGATCCCCAAGGTTAGCTGGTGAAGAATGCCTTATGGCGTTATAGCTCGCCTATGTACTAGGTTTTTAAGTGCAATAAAGTATTTAAATAAATAAATAAATAAGCTCAAGACTGGTAAAAGTCCGTGCGTAGCAATAGACTAGCGCCTTAAGAAGGTGCGAAGTTTCAAAGTTATTGACCGTCAAATAAATGTACACTTTCCCTAGATTTTGGTTGGCGACTGCTATAGCACTAATTATCATAGCTTTCTATTAGTTTGTATTACTAGAACGTTGAGTTATGTAACGGTTAGTGCACCTTTTATGCAACAGTGCATAAGGCTGAGTTAGATTAATAAAGTTGTTGCCAGACTGTGTTCAAAGTTCCCTATACAAGGGTAAATTTACAAAAATATATATAATAAATAAATAAAATCAGTTTTTATTTGTCACAAAAATAGTTAATAAAAATGTAAAATATAGTTAAAAAATAGAACAAAGATATAATAACAAAAGGGTCTATGGTTCAGAAAATGGTGTTGGAAGCAGGTTCCAACAGCCTCTGTTATTATACCATAGCCGACATTTAAATTTAGTGGAACACTAATATAAATAAAAGTTATAAAACAATAATGAATCAAAATTCATTAAAATTAAATTAAAATAAAACGAATAAAAAAACCAATAACATAAATAAATAAATAAAAAACAGAAACCTAGACGCGAGCGGCCCCAGCCTGCTTCACAAGCAGCCATGCTGCACACATTTTACGGAAAGTGGGTAACGTTGTAACTATCGTGTCCCGATCGGGCGGTGGAAGATCATTCCATGTTTTGGCAGCGGCATGCTTGAAGCAGCCCCAGGCCGTACATGGGAAGGTTAAACAAAATACCTCTGTGTCTGAAGAAACGTTTGTACGACTTGTAGTAAAACTTATTATGCAATTAATAGATCTATACTATTTTCCGAAAATAAACTGTATGTTCTTTTTTAAATTGATCGCTGACATTTTAAGTTTATAGTCTGTGTTTTTAATTTATTTAATTTATAAACTTATAAATATTTTCCTAAATACTTTAACAAAAGAAATTGACGCACGGGGTGAGGTGGAGTGCACAATCGTTCGAAAACGAATCTTCTAAGATTGATTACGTCTGTCAGAAATCTCAATATCTTGGGCATTCCGCCTAGCTTTTGACATTCCTGACAGGCGTACCCTCGTTCCGAGACACGATAATAGTAACCTAAGTAAACTTAAAGGTGTTCCGAGACGCGCTTAAACTGTTTTGCCAAATCTATGAGACGTCACAAATGACATTACTCCTCGCGCTTAGACTGCTCACGATTTCGAGGTAGATCGCTCTGAGCGCTGTCAGTTTTTTGTCATTATGTCGCGCGCCATTTTCAAGTTTATTTAATATTAGGTTTTCTTTTAAATTGTTTAATATTGTAATTCGTTTATACTGTTTGTATATTACTCCTAAAACAAATCTATAATTAATATTTAAGTAGGAAGTGAAAAAAAATATGTCTGTAACACAGCCATTTATTTTAAAAGACCAAAATAAGTTAATAATATTAAACTTTACACATATAAAGATAAATAAACCAAGAGATGTATGTTTGTCAGTATTCATACTTAAAGATGTGGAATCCGCAATTTATCTTCCATACATTTAAAAAAATAAGGAAAGGCATGCTACGATGGTTCGGGCATGTTGAAAGGATGAGCGATGAAAGATTGACGAACCAGATATATAATGCGAAAGTTGTGGGTAAAAGAGGCCCTGGCAGACCGAGACTCACATATCACGATCAAATAAATAAAACACTGACTGAAGGTGCATTAAAAAGTCTTCGTAACCAAAGGGCATGTATGAAGAGGTTAATGAATGTCGACGAAGCGAAAGAAGTATGTCGTGATCGTGTCAAATGGCGCTCAATTGTCTCTGCCTACCCCGCAAGGGATCTGGCGTGAAGATATGTATGTATGTACATTTAAAAAAACTATCAAGTTATGAATGAAAATGTGATTTAGACCGTTCTGAATTGATATCACGCTCTGAGCATCCAAATCGTGATATTTGATCCAGAACGACTGTTAGTACTATATTCATTCTAAGTGCTCTGAGCTTGATTCGGAACGAGAGGGTAATCGATCTTAGACAATACGTTTTCGGACGATTGTTCTTCTAATTGAATAAATACAATCGGAGTTAATGTTTTTAGATTAAATAAATTTTGATTCAAAAAGTAGGTTTACAGTACTGCACGGTTCATTAAATTTGTGCAACGCTAACTAATGTTTAATTGCAAGTATAGTGAAATACCGTAAGTGTGCTAAAACTACTCAATTACCGCCATATCTACAGCTAAGCTACGCTTGTTTATCGCCGTGACGACTATGGTTTACTTATACAAAAAACTTTACGACATGTGACACCGGCGCCATCAGACGGTACGCGATTTGCCCCTCGTTCCGAATTAAGCTCAGAGCGCTTAGAATGAATATGATACTAACAGTCGTTCCGAATCAAATATCATGATTTGGATGCTCAAAGCGTGATATCAATTCGGAACGGTCTAAATCACATTTTAATTCATGACAAAATAGTTTTTTTTAAATGTATAGAGAATAAATTGCGTAATTAACTTCTTTGAGTATGAATACTAACAAACATACATCTCTCGGTTTATTTATCTTTATTTGTGTAAAGTTTAATATTATTAACTTATTTTGGTCTTTTAAAATAACTTGCCGTGTTACAGACATTTTTTCACTTCCTACTTAAATATTAATTATAGATTTGATTTAGGAGTAATATACAAACAGTATAAACGAATTACAATATTAAATAATTTAAAAGAAAACCTAATATTAAAAACTGCCGCCGTGGTCTAGCGGTTAAGTCCGTGGATTTAGACTCTGAGGTAACGGGTTCGATTCCTGGCCGGGACACAAAAATATTTGTTAATGTAAATAAGTACTTACATTTAATTAATATTTAATTTATTTGTGATATTTCTCGAGTTTGGTACGCTGGAGACATCGACGAGGTTGCCACTTGTCATGATTGGCCTATAGTAAAGTTGGCTAAATGTGAATCCACTTATTTATAAGCGTGGTTTCTGACCACCCCGAAAGGGAAACGGTCGTAATGATACTTTACTTACAACTTTTTACTAGTTATATTTTTGATGGCATTATTGTTACTATTAATTTTATGACCGGGTTTGATTCAGTAGCCTTATAGGGAAGTCTGGGCCCTGACCCGCTGACCTAAATATTTACACCTGTTAGGGTGGAGACTGGACACAGTATATGTTAAAAATGTAAATAATCAGGATACGCTTAGTGGTTTGACATTGTCTATTTATTAAACGGGCCTATCTCTCTCAATTAAATTTATTTATTGAGAATCCAACAGCGTTTTGACTTAAATAAATTAGGTACTTGGAATATAATGGAAAAATTAAACTAAAAAAATCCCGGAAGGTTGGCAGTTATTTCTGCAATCGTATAAGCCTCGCTATACAGAGGGGCAATGTTGCCAGTCTCCTTGGGCTATCTCGGATGTGACGTCTCTAGAGGGCATTTTTTATTTATAGTATAAAACAATCATAAATTTGATTACGGAACATAGCGACTTTAACAGTCAGGACCCATTATTGTTAGAAAGATTTAAGCTCTGGTTTTTAATAGGTCCCGACTTTAAAGCCGCTAATAATTGCATCAGAATTTATTATTTATTTTATGTATGTATTGATCATAAAATTATTTTAATGGTGTAGTTCAGCGGATTTCAAACTTTTTGGCAATGGCACCCTTGGGTAGTTTTTTTTTACATCGATGATAATGAAGATATTATAGAAAATTAACTAGCTGTTTGACAAAGTGTAGCTTGTGTGGTCAATAGTTTGCGTCTTATAGTCTTATAATAATAATAATAATAATAAAAAGCGTTTATTCATTAAATAAGTGGTACATCATAGATAAAAAAGAACTCTTTTACATTAGGTACACTATCAATTGTTGGTTTGATTCACTGATACCTATACCAGTTAACTGTCATACTGGTATCAGTGCTCTCACCGTTACAGTAAAGACACATTTTTAATATAAGCTTAGAGACCAAGATTAAGCTTCCAATTCCAGGAGAGCAAAAGGTGGTTGCAATCAAAGTATCAAAACGTTAGAGGAACTGGCTCAACTGGGTTGGAAGCAAAGTTTCATTACAATGTTTTACATATAAAAAGAAGCACAAGAAAAGTAACGATTATAATAAATTAATTTAAGTTAGGTCTATATTTTATTTAAGTATATATATAAAAGCATAATAAATTAAAAATAATGTACTAGAATGTACATGTTTATAATAATATAATATAATATAATATAATAAATTATAATATAATATAATATAATATAATATAATATAATATAATATAATATAATATAATATAACATAACATAATGTAATATAAAAATATATAATAATAGAATATAATTATTTGTACTAGTTTAACTTTATTTGTCCACGATTAAAAGTTGTTCAGTCTGAAGATAATTTAGAGGTTGCAACCACTTCCAAGTAACCTTCTTACATTGAAAATAATTAATTTCACCAATGTTCAAATGTTCATTTATCTCATTATATAAATAACCTTCAAGAAAAGGACTGAATCTGGCAAGAAAACTTGTTCTGCATCTGACAGTAGGACAAATTCTATTTTTACGTCTACTATCTTGAATAATATCTTTATCAAATACAACGTTTCTATGCTTTTTTAGAATTGTTTGAAGTATAAATATTTGCCTAACGGTCAAAACTTGACAAGCACTGTATAAATCGTATGTCGGATATCTCCTTGGTCGGAATGAACTTACTTTTAAAATTGCTCTTTGAGCCCGCTCCAGGGCTAACAGATACGTCTTCGCAGCACCTCCCCAAGATGTGATACAATATCCTATAATGGATTGGCAAAGGGCGTAATAAATCATTTTAATGACCTTTGTGTCAGCTATATGTCGTATGTTTTTAAAAATTGCAATTAGTTTACGTACCCGTTGTGTAAGAATGCCTATATGTTGTTTAATGTTGAGATTATTGTCAAGCACTATGCCTAGATATCGTATGTTAGGAACGTTTTCTAGAATCGGACAGGCACACCCATTTGATGGGGTAGTCCGTAGACATGTCGCTGTATGGGCTTGGATGCCAGGGATGTCTAGTTCTGGTTGAGAAGAATTAAGAATTGAGAAAGTTAAGTATTTGGTTTTATCCGTGTTTATTGTCAAAAGATTTTTGTTTAACCATTTCATTACTCTATCAAAGCCACTCTGTGCCACACCATGAACGTCGTCCCATGTTTTACCTTGAAACAGTAGCGCCGTGTCATCTGCGAATGTAAACACTTTACAGTTATCGATTTCCAGGCTACACAGGTCGTTTATATAGACTAGGAACAAAGTAGGGCCTAATATGCTGCCCTGGGGAATGCCATAGTAAACAGGTAGTGGTTCACTGAGATATTTACCAATTTTTGTGACTTGAAATCTATCCGCCAGATAGCTGGTAAGCAAGTCATGTTGTAAGCCTCTGATTCCCAGGTCACATAGTTTTTGTAATAGTAAAGGAATCGATACTGCGTCAAACGCCTTCGCTAGGTCCAAAAATATGGAAAGGCACTTCTGTTTATCATCGAGACACTTAGCTGTATGTGCCACAAAGTTCGATACAGCATCAGCTGTTGACCTACCCCTACGAAACCCGTACTGATTCTCCGAGAAAATGTGGTGTTTTTCTAGAAAGCCTACTAATTGTCGGTTAATGATTTTTTCCAGAATTTTTGACAAATTAGACAATAGCGATATAGGACGATAGTTATTAATAACTTGTTTGTCGCCACTTTTAAAAATAGGAAGAACTATAGACTTTTTAAAAGCTTTAGGAAAGCTACCAGAACGAATAGAAAGATTACAAATATGTGAAATAGATGGTGCTAATAGTTCCTTATATTGCTTTAAGAAGTCTGTAGAAATACCATCCCAGCCAACAGAGCAGTCTGACTTTAAAGAATCGATAATTGATATAATCTCATCAGTATCTGTTTCAAGTAATACCATGGACACACCAGAAAGTAACTTATCATTAATGCACATATCCGATGTGTGCACGTCATTTTGTAAGATCTTTTCTGCAAGATTTTTGCCTACGTTGGCAAAGTAATGATTCGCATCATTCACGACCTTATCAGGCATGTTATGAGAGGCAATAAGGTCATGGGCTAACGTGGAATTTGTATTGTAGTTTGTAACTGATTTTATTATTTGCCAGGTTTTTTTTACACTTGTAGAACTAGCTCTTTCCAATTCTGCCCTTTCATAATTACGTTTAATATTTTTCAAGAGGTTGTTACAGAAATTCCTATAGCGTTTATATGTTATTTGTAGGACTTCATCATTGGGATATCGCTTTAGTTTAAGATGCATTTTATCACGATTCTTCATACATCTCATAAGCCCTGGCGTAATCCACGGTTTAAGTATGATTTTTCGTCGTGGTAATGTTACTTCTTTTGTATTGTTATGTACCGTATTTGAAAGTAGTTCCACAAGAATATCAGCTGCCTCATTACAATCTATAGAAGTTAAAATTTGATTAAAGTTAATTTTAGCCATATCAGATTTAATTCCGTTTGTATTTATTTGAATTTTTGTTTTAAGTTGGGCGTTATATTTACGAGAATTAATGTTTATGGAACACAGTACTGAGTAATGGTCTGTTAATGAATTTTGTATAACATAAGTATGAGCTATACCATTTGACTTTAATATTACATGATCCAAACAATTGTCCAGTCTAGTAGGAAGATTATGAGCCGGGATCAAGCCATGACTAGCTATTAAATTTACGTAGCCTTCCATAATACCATCGTTTGATTGAGGTTTAATGTCAATATTGACATCTCCAATTATCATTATAGTTTTAAATGATGATAGTGAGCCAATAACATTATCCAATGAATTTAGAAAATTTTCGATATTTCGATATGAAGGAGATCTATAGATGGATATTATTGCTGTGTGTTTATTTATCGTTGTAACCAGACAATTTGCGTCAACAAATTCAGGTTCATAAGTATAGCTATTAATATTATTCCTTATGTAAACCACCACTCCCTCATTTTGATTTTTTACTTTAGTAGTCATATAACAATTGTAGTCATTTAGTGTGGGAGGAGTGGGAGTATTTAACAGCCAGCACTCCGTAAGTATTATTATATCTAAGTCTGTATTTATTCTATGTAATAGTGTAAGAAACCCTGGCATGTTACACGCTATGCTCCTTATATTTTGTGTGAGAACGTTAAGTTGATCACTGCACCTACCAACAAGATCACGACAGTCCTCTGGTTGGCAATATTTCATGGTAGATACAGCTACATCATCAATATTCATTATGTTAGTTTCGATATCATCCATAGTTTTTTCTTTTGAGTAATATAAAAAATATAAGCTCTAGTATGAAGAAACCGTTAAATTCTTTTAAATTTGTTTCTTTTATATTCTTGAAGATGGTTTTATTAGGTGATAATTGTAGTGAAATATTATAGCAATAACGTATTATGGTTAAGACTATATCGTGAAATAACAAATGAGAGTTGCAATCGCCAATTATTATAATAATTATACGTTTACCGTTAATAGTAATATTCAAACAAATGAATGATGAAAATGTTTTTTTTTTACATATGTTGTATTTAGTTTTATGTAAGATTTCTAGTACTTTTGGTAATTTGTTTAAATAAATAAAAATAAATAAATATAAAATTATTATAAATAAATACAAATTATTTATATATATAACTATAAATATATAAAGTATAATAAAATATTTCTTAGACACAGTATAATCTATACTAAATTCATTTGCACATAGTAGTCAAGCTCCAGTAGACGTTTTTAAAGCCAATAGTTGCCCTTCATTTTTTAACCATATAGCTGGTGAACCTTCTCGTTGACGAATGTAGATTTTGCCATTAGCGGTCCAGCAAAAGGAGTATCCATGCGTTTTCACAAAGTCGCGGGCTAGGAAATGAAGTTTTCTCATTTTGCTTGTAAGATTTTCCGAGATATAGGTTGGGGAAACGTCATTCTTTATGCCCAGCATCGAAGAGTTAAATTTATTATCTCGATTACGCTTATTATGGTCTTTGACCGCAGATAAGAAATTAATCTTTACCAACGTACTAGCAAGCTCCACAATAACATATATCCCATATCCATTTCTCCATTTTAATGATATTTGCCAAATTTCAAATATAGGCGTTAAGGCGAATTAAACAGAATGGCTGTAAGATCACATGTCGTGTTCAGATGATGCGGTCATATAGCCGCTGGGTTCCAATGAATCACATCATATCTGGGTCTGATTTCAATTGTAATCGCAATTCATTAACCACAAGTTGGTATTAGTGAAACCGGGACCGAACGGCTTAACATGCTCTCCGGGTACGGGATTTTTGTTTATTTATTTAAAAAACTTTATTTAATGCCGCTGGGCATTCTCTAGAAACCAACCTTTGGGACAATGAAACGATTTGTGTTGTGAGGAGGTGCAACCATTAAATAGATTAATAGGTAATTCAAATTAAATCTAAGTATTATATCTATATAGACAAATACATACTAAATATGTATACAATACTACATACTAAATATATATATATGGAATGGTGGTGTTGTAAATCTATGAGAAATGTACGTAAGAAAATTATTTCTCATTGGTACATACCGGGGTTCGAAATTTTCCAATGGTTATTTCTGCCAAATGAGAATGCCTATTTTTCTCAGAGAAATGGGCCCAATAAAATGTTCTCGTGTCATAATGATTTCTTTTTTATTTCATAGTTAATATATTGGGATTTCATAATCTGTAATTAATTTTATTTATTTTACCCTAGCATAACGACAATTGACAAAAACTTTTTTACGGTAATAATTACATACTCGTAGTTTCTATCCCGCCAATTTGAAATCCAGTGTTTTATCTGTAATAAAGTACCTAATCACAATAAAGAACGTAATCATATAAATAGTGTTTTGTAACTATTTCATACATAAATAATATTTTAATGCTGGGGTAAAAGAGATGTTGTAATTACATTAAAAAAAAAACCCAATTAATTGTATTTAGTTGAGGCACGCTGCGTAAAAGTTGGGGCCTGGTTTTGGGCAATCTCTTTTTCATCCAAATCGGTCCAGTAATAAAGACGTGAAAGACGGACATACAAAGCTTCTTATAAATATGATATAACTCACCATATACTGTAATCGAATGGGTAACGTTATCACTTCACCTGTTAACAGTACACATATATCTACGACTTTCACACACCAGCAATTCGTCTGTCCATCCCTCTCTCGCATCCGCAATGTAAAATTCCGTCGGATTTTTTTATGGGACATGTCTAGTTTACAATTGATACAAAAAAAACAAAAAAAAAAACAATAATATTTGCAATAAAACTAAATTATACAGCTGTAAAATGGCCTTGTCAGAAATATATATAAAGTGAAGTAAAGTATCATCACGACCGTTTCCCTTTCGGGGTGGTCAGAATCCACGCTTATAAATAAGCGGACAAGCCAAGTGGCAAGCTCGTCGATGTCTCCGAGCGTACCTAACTCGAGAAATATCACAAATAAATTAAATATTAATTAAATGTATTTATTTACATTAAGAAAGAAAGAAAGAAAATATGTTTGTGTACCGACTTGGAATCGAAACCGGTACGTCCGAGTCTAAATCCACGGACTTAACCGCTTGACTACGGAGCAGAAATATAAATATATATAACAATAGGTATGTCAAATAAATAAATATAAAGCAAATTACTAAAATAATTTAAGCGGCTGTAAAGAGGCCTTGTCAATAAGGTTAAAAAATAAATAACTATAAATTATTAATTTAGCAGCTGAAAATGAGCTTTGTCAAGAATATATTTAAAATTTATTATATGTCACATTTAAACTATTTTGAGTATACCATAATAAAATAAAAAATCATTAAAAGAGTTTTACAACGAAACTGTTTGTTTTATATTTTTTAACTACGGTAGTGTTGGCGACCCTCTAGGCACATATATGTAGGTTAATTCTCACATCTTTTGTGACAGCAATCAAAAGATTGTCATAGGATACCTGTTAACATCGGCAGTCGGCATCCCTCAGCCATGCATGAAGAGACTCGAGCTCTCAAATTGTCAGCTTACATCGTTGCAACATTACGTACGTCAAGTGAAAGTCCGCATTGTTACCAATTGTAGCGTCTTGTTTATGTCACTAAACACAACCAAGGCTTTGACTTTACAAGCATAAATCCTGTTTTACAGATTACAAAAAAAATATTATTAACAAAAATCTATATGCTTTTGAAGAAGCGGATTCATATTTAGCCAAGTTTACTATGTATATATATTTCTATATGCTGTCGAAACCTTAACCGTCAGTGCCACTGATCGTAGCCGCGTTGACGCCTTTGAGATGTGGAGTATCAATACTCAAGGAGCTCAAGGTCAGGCTTTCTTCTGCAATGAGTCCTTAAGTATTTGAGGTTATATAGCACGGACGACAGATCTCACAGGATAAGGCGCACAACTGACCTTGATGACTATGAAACCGTGGAAGATTTCCTTTACCTTGGCTCTACTGTCAGCAATAAGGGAGGTTGAGCTCGACAAAATATGGAGATATAACAACATATCCAGGAAGACAAAAATCCACATTGTCAGAACGCTCGTATTCTCCATATTCTTGTACGGTTCAGAGACGTGGACTATGAAAGCCGTTGATAGGGCAAGAATTGATGCGTTTGAGATGTGGTGCTGGCGTCGTTTGCTTAATATTCATTGGACCGCACGACGTACTAACGTTTCGGTGCTCGAAGAGCTCAAACTTGCTAAGGTGCAGAGACTTTCTGCCGTCTGCTTTACCCGAATTCTGCAATATTTTGGCCACATTGCTGGAAGAGGCGCCGACAATCTGGAAAAACTCTTAGTAACGGGAAAAGTAGACGGTAAAAGAACAAGAGGAAGAAGCCCCAAACGATGGTCCAGTCAGGTGACTGACCACCTAAACATCCCAGTACACCAAGCCATCCACTGCGCCGAGGACCGCAGCCACTGGAAACGGCTAGTGGATGGACTGCGACGGAGTCACGATCCCCAACAGTGGGGACCGACTAAGGAGAAGGAGCACGGACCAATATGGAAAGGCTGGTGATCACGGGCAAAATTAAAGATCTGCAACACACTTAACACCGAGATGCAGACCCGGATGGCGCAACATCGTTCAGGACAAAGTGATCCATGGAGGGGTTACAACCCTGAGCATTGAGGGACACGACGCAAGAAGAGGACTATCATGACAAGTGGGAAGCTTGTCGATGTCTCTTATCATACCAGACTCGACTAATAATATTCGGTTACAACGCATGTGTCCGGTTTATATATTCTTTACGCAAATACGATCACATCTCTAATAATCTTGCTATGTTCTGGTCTCAAAAATCTCAAGACTCTGTCTCCTTTTATTTATTTATTTAAAACTTTATTGCACAAAGGGCGGGCTTAATGCTAGGCATTCTCTAGCAGCCAACCTTTGGGACAATACAGAACATTACAGCCATGAGGCTAGGTGCAATTTTGTATGTAGGATTGTCAGAAACGTTGCCAAATAAATTAATTTAATCTTACATACAATAGATATTAAAATAAATACACACACATACATACAAATATGTACACAATAAAACATATACTACACACTATATTGTCTACTATATACTACATACAATACATACTTATATACTCTTTAGGTAATGAATGTAAATCAGCTTTTTAAACCTTTTCTCTGTTTTAAACGAGCCTGCTACACCGAAATGCCTCAAAAATAGTTTTGCCTATCTCTTTTCACTTTGCAAAAATTTAACAGGAAAATATCGTACTAAACGGAGCCAGTAGCTTTAAAAGCGATAAATTACTATGTAGGTTACAGAACGATTACTTCACATACAATACGGGTATAGTTTGTGTTTTGTCGATTAATAACAGTAAAATAACTAATTTATTTATGTACGTGTTATGTAATAGTAAGTAAATATTGGTATGTATGTATTGATATATATGGACTTACTTAATATTGCACCTACCATCTATACCATGGATGCACAGACCGCGGCCCGCGGGCCGCATGCGGCCCGTGGGTCGAATACTGGTGGCCCGCCGACAGCAAAAATAATACTCTCGTGCATTCGAAAAATATTGAATTCTATTCCAGAATAAAACAAAAAAAAAATATGTTCGAAAAGTAATGTGAAACTCGCGCGCGCGCAATTTGAATCTAGCGCCCAAAATTGCTAAGTCAAGTAACATCGCTCGCTATAGAAATCAAGAATTTTCTAGCGCGGTGAGCAAGCGAGATAGATATAGTCCCGTATTCCCGATTGCTCGCGTATCTACACGAAGCTTCCAGAGTCGTTTGCGCGGTATAAAAATCACGTTAACCGCAGCGGCCGAACAGTTCGCTTTTCATTTGAGTGAAGTGTCAACAACAGAAAGAAATAAGCGCGAAAATACAAAGCGAAGTAATAAGTGATTGAGAATAAGTGCAGTTTATTAGTGTTTTTGGGAGGCAATAGTTCTAGTGTAGATTTTAACTCGACTAGCCGGTGTCATATATTTTGATCCACATTCAACGTAGATTTCCTGTTGCAGTGTTAACCCGTCAAGTGCCGTGTATAATTGTGTTGTGAAAACGTAAGTAAAACTCTGTTATTAATAAGTGTTTCCCTACCTATTTAATCAATTTTAATCAAATTTAGCTTTAATGTTGGCTAAATATTAAAATAAACAAAGAAATTACTATTTTTATAAGAATTTCTCTAACTGTAATAATTACGTCATTATTTCAGATAAAATCTGTATAAAAATCTTAAAATTTCTGAGAAATAATATTTAATCAATTATTTTTGATAATTTAAAAAAGGATAGGTAATTTAAGTGGGTACTGTAATTGTTTTTAGGTGCTGTGTTAATCCTAGCCAGGATTAGAACGCAACATGGAGAAGCCAGGACCTAGTAAAAAACGTAAGGTTAAAGATGAAAATCGGCAGTTTCAAGAAATTTGGACTGAGAAATACTTTTTTGTATGGTCGCATAACAAAGTCGTTTGTTTAATTTGCAAGAATTCTGTTGCGATTGCAAAGGATTATAATGTAAAAAGGCACTATGAAACGCAGCATCCTTCTTTTACCAAGTTTACAGGCGAATTAAGAAAGCAAAAAATGTTGTCTTTAAAACGGGAGCTTATTGGTCAGCAAGCTATGTTTACAAAACACATTCAAGATTCAGAAACGGCTACAGAAGTTAGTTATGAAATTTCTCGAATGATAGCAAAGCGAAGTCGCCCCTTCAATGATGGCGATTTTGTAAAAGAATGCATGGAAATTGCCGCTAAGAAAATGTGTCCAGAAGCAGCAAAAAAGTTTGAGAAAATTCAACTGAATCGTATGACTATCCAAAGACGAATTATGTCCTTGTCAGGTAATATTGCGGAACAATTAATTGAAAAAACTAAGATCATGGAATTTTTTTCATTAGCACTCGACGAATCGACTGATATTAGTTCCACAGCTCAACTTCTCATATTCATACGAGGTGTTACTCAAGATTTTGAAGTCTTCGAAGAGTTATTAGGAATGTGTTCATTGAAAGGTCAAACCAAAGGAGTTGATATACTCAATGGACTTTTGGACGAGTGTTCAAAAACTGATTTGGACTTATCTAAGTTATCGGGAGTTGCGACTGACGGTGCTCCTTCCATGATTGGTATCAATTCCGGGCTAGTTACTTTGCTGAAAAAGCACCTGCAAGAAAAAAACATAAACACTGAAGATCTCATGCAGTTTCACTGCATTATACACCAGGAAGCCCTCTGTTCTAAAAAAAATGAATTTCAAAATGTAATGAAAGTAGTAGTTTCGACTGTAAATTTCATAAAATCACGAGGACTCAATCACAGACAATTCAAACAATTCCTTGATGACATCGAAAGCGAATACGGAGATTTACTGTATTATACAGAAGTAAGGTGGCTAAGTCGTGGATTGACACTGGAACGATTTCTAAATTTAATAGAAGAAATTGGAATATTTCTGGCGGAAAAGCAAAGGGATGTCCCGGAACTTAAAAATCCTGATTGGTTGTGTGATTTAGCTTATTTAGTTGACATTACAAATCATTTGAATGTCTTGAACACACGGCTTCAAGGCAAAAATCAACTGATATCCCAGCTCTATGCTCATGTAACATCCTTTCAATGCAAGCTGACACTTTTCAGATCACAATTGAATTCTGGAAAATATAATCATTTTCCGAATTATAAGAAAATGGCTGAAAAATTCAACAAAACTGCGATTAATTTCAGTTATGTAGAAAAGCTAGATATTTTGATTCAATCTTTTGAAGACAGATTTTCGGAGTTTAAAAAAGTGAAACCTCTGTTGGACATATTCAGCAATCCTTTCACTATTTCAGTTGAAAATGCGCCAGAGTCAATGCAGTTAGAAATTATCGACATTCAAAATGACCAAGATTTACGCAACAAATTCAACGAAGGAGACTTGCTGAACTTTTACCGCTGCATTGATAAAAATATGTACGAAGAGTTGCGCATAAACGCTCTGAAATGTGCCAGCTTATTTGGTTCTACCTATATATGTGAACAAACTTTTTCAATACTAAATAATAATAAAACAAAAAATCGAAACCGCCTTGCAAATGAAAGTTTGGAAGCAGTTTTACGTGTTGCTACAAGTAAATTTGAGCCAAATATAAAAAAGATTGTAAGCACTATGCAGTGCCACGCTTCAAATTAATAATTTCTTTTTTAATTTTAATAAATTTTTATCAATTCTTTATTGTCTTTAACTACCTATACCTACTTCTGGCGGCCGGCCCGCTATCAGTTCATGATTTGGCCGAGTGGCCCCTAGTATTAATAAGTCTGTGCAACCCTGATCTATACTGTCTAAATGTCCTAAAGGTTTGGCTGTCAGAGAATGCCTAGCGGCATTATTTGTTTTTAATAATAATTTTAGTTTTAAATTTCGACATTCAATAGCTATTTTGCTCAATATTTGTATTTCTTAGTCTTAGTGACAAATTTTTAGTTTTTTAGTGACATCCACAATTGACAACTGATTTTTTTAGTGACATATTTCTATTTTATTGTTAAATATTTTTATATTAGAACTGACAAGGTCCATTTACAGCCAATTCAGCCAAACCTTAATTTAACTTTATGATGTCATCACTATCTGGCCAGGTTTTCGACTATTATATTGTTTTCTAGTATTGTTTTTCTTTTTTTTTTTGGTTTTTTCATTGTTCTGTAATTAACGTAAATTAGGACGTAACCAAGTGTTCCGATAGGTCCCTATGGTGATAAATAAATAAATAAATAAAATAAAAAAAAATTAAGTCCGCCTTTGTACATAGTGCAATAAAGTTTTTAAATACATAAATAAAAATAATTAACACGTTAAATTATTTTGACTAATCGTCAATTTTTATCTCATTTCAGGTTACGAAGAGGTGTACACGATATCACAACTATCACCTAAATCAATAAGCGGAGAACACATTGAAGTCCAACTAGAAACAAGTAGAACAGAAAACACTTTTAGCATAGATCCTAGCATACTACCAGATAACCACGACCATGACTTTATAGAACCTACTAGAATAGCTAACGAAGAAAGGCACACAATAGTTGAAAGATCAGCTGATCCGATAGACAGAGAATCTAGATCTATAAACGTTGATGAAATACCAAGCTCGAATAACAACGACATAGAACATGATTACGAAATGCATCACAAAAGGAAATACTACCCTCACATACATCCAACTAAGACTGTTGACTATTTACATGACCGAGAAGAAGATATAGTTTTGTCTTCAAGTGGATTTGGGGATAGATTTAGCTTTAGGTTTCCGGGGGAAGCGAACGGGGTCCCGAAGGCTCGTGCACTGCCTCTCCAGGGACCCCGACCGCATCCGACTGCAGTGCAACCTATATTCGCAACAGTAAACCCTAGATTTGAAGGCAGACAAACAAACCCTGAGATTCAAAACATAATCACAGGCATAGTTAAGCTGTTAAATGGCAATGTTAATGTTCAAGCTAATACGTTGTTGTTAGGACGTCCAAATAGACCAATGAACACTAGAATCAATAACCGTGGTCCTCCGAGGATTGCTGATGCTCCACCTTTGCCGTCAGAATTCGATAAGCCAGTCACTCCTCCTATCCACGCATTTCATCCTACAAAGACTCCTCCACCGTATCCTTTTGACAGACCTCATCATGGTGTCAATTTGCCGGAACAAATTGTACCACCTATGACTACAACGCCTTACAGACCTGGTTTTCATAGACCCAACTTACCACCATGGCACAGACCTAGGCCCAGACCGATTCCGGGTCGTCGTCCTCCTATTTCTATGTATAAGCCAACAATCCCTCCTATTCCTCATGATATTCCTGAATTGCATGAAGAGAGCGAAGACGCGGTGCCGACTGTAAGCGAAAATGACAGCCACTTAGAGAATAACATACATTCTGATGAGAAGGATGAATTCAATATTAATTTGGATGAACTGCCTGTTAGTATTAATGATACATTTGTCGAACCTGATAAAAATGATGAGGAAACTACAACATTTGCCGATATAACAACAACTTCCACAACCACAACTACTACTACTACGACAACAACTACCACAACAACAACAACAGAAGAACCAACAACTGAAGCTAAACCAGAGACAACAACAACCACGGAGAAAGTGAAACTGGAGAAACCCGAAAAGGAGAAAATTAAGACAGAGAAGGAAAAAGAAAAGAAGAAAGACTCCCAAGACAAAGAAAAAGTTAAGGATAAACATAAAATAGATGACAAACCTGTCGTTAATAAAACTATAATTGCTAAAAACGAAACACAGCCAAGTGGTACTGTGGTTCTAGAATCGTCTATAGTAGAACTGCCTTCATCATCAGCGACTCCGACGCCAAGCCAAGGTGTTGAGATCTATTCCAAGCCAACTGAGTCACTTCCAGTGGTACATAGCGATATCAAGACTTCCTCCATAAATCCAATTTTGCCTTCTTGTAAGTATTTTGACCCATACATATTTTTAAAGCAGATAATAATAGATGTTCATTATGAAGTGATCCGTTAACTAAACTTTACATATTATTATTTCATGATATTTAATAGTAGCTTTAAAAGGCTTAAGTTAGTCTTGTTAAAATAGGCCTGAGATCTAAATCAGTATTTAAAAAAAAAACTAGATTTAGATTTATCTATAATCTTGATATTATCAAAGGCTTTGACTGCATTTATAACCTTAAATATTTTGGCGCTAGGTATTATACAAGCATAAAATGTAAGACCCATAAACAAGGATCCTGACTGACGCATTCAGTTAGGAAGGGCGTCATTTGGGATACTTCGACATATTCTCTCATCGTTTATGCCAGTGTCTAAAAGACGATAGACTTTAACCAGTGCGTTTCCCGCAATGTCGTACTGAGCAGAGACTTGGACGCTGACAATGATCCACAAGTATAAGGTCGATCAGAGAGCTATGAAAAGAGCTATGCTTGGTATTTCTGTGATGAATAGAATTAATAACGTTGATATTCACCAGAGAACCAAGTTTACTGACATAGCTTTCATTCTGATGTGGTAATGGGCAAGACAGATCTGCAGCAGAACTGGTGATAGATGTGGCGAACGGGTTCTAGAGTGGAGACCACGTACGGAACGACCCCTTGTCAGATAGATGGATAACCTGAAAAAGGTCGTGGTAACCTGAAAGTGGCGTGTCTACATTCAGCAATGGAGATACACAGGCTGCTGATGAAAAAAGGTTCTTAACATCCAGTCTTATTAGTAAAATTACTTTCAGCATCCCAAGGAATAGCGTACCATCCTTATCGTCCTCGCCCAGGCATAGTCCTCGATGACACAGACTTTAAACCCCACGGTTCTCAGTCCAAATTCCACTACAGGCCTGAAGCATCAGTTATTACAGCTTCAGAAACCAGACTTCCTGGGGGATATGGAGAGATTTTTGATGTTACTGTATCTGCTATTCAAGGACCAGGTGAAAAGGGAGGTGCTTCTGGTAAGTTAATATTGTTATATAGATCTTTTACTATTCAAAATCTATGTAATTATGGAGAATCAACAATTTAGTTTAAAACAATATAATATATAGATAGATCTTTAATTAACAAATGTTTTTAAATTAGCAGAGATTTTACGTTTTGTCGGCTTTTGGGTTGCTCACGGGTAAGCATAAATGTTCTCGTTGTCCCGAAGGTCTGACAGGCAGAGAATGTCAAGCGACATTATGTCACGCCTTTGTAATTTATGTGCAATAAAGTTTTAAATAAATAAATAATAAATAAGCAATCTATCGTTATTACTAGTAGAAGTTAAATATCATTCCCTGACGGCGGGACTGAGCGACACCCTTCGCAAAATTTCTGTGTGAGGTGTCCAAAACCTAGTCCAGTTTAATGCCAATAACAACCAACCCAGGCACGCGCGCTGATAGCCAAGAAATCTCCATACTCTCCTCTTTCTACTATTCAGGACACCGTGCTGGAACCACAACCCAGCTTAAACATATTTGGGGTTAAAATACCCTCAGATATCAACCACCGAACTACATTGAGAGCATCACCAAAACCCACACTCAGACTCAAGCTTTACAAATCACAAATAAGGTCATGCGTGGAATACTGTTCTAACCTCTGGGATGGTTCCACTAAGTACCTTACATATGCTCTCAGTTCGGATAGTTAGGACAACACTATAGTGCCTAAAACTGACGAATCCCTGCATCTTCGCCAAAATATGGCGATTGTTCGGAAGACCTCTATAACCCTATCCCTTCTTCTCTAGTTCGCCAAAATATGCACTACATACCGCAGCCACTATCACTTCTCGTCATGTATATTTGGAGACTCTTACAACTGTCGCATTCTGAAGATGTGTTTTTCCATTCCTATAACCTGGAGTCCTTTAAGCGAAGTGTGAAAAAGCATCTTGATGGCCGGCATAGTGGTAGAGACTGATGTCGGTCGTCAGTAACCAAACTGGCTGCTGATTGCTGGCGGAATGTGGTGGACTGATGCCCGTCTGTACAGACAAGTCGTAAATTTGTGCAGTAAAACCGCACATTTTAGAATCAACATCTTGAAATATTTTTTTTGGAATATGACATTTTCATTCTTAAATAATATTTACAAAAAAAAAATACAAATTAGGTAGGAAGAAATATTTGCCAGCCTTCCTGTCTCCATATTTCTCCGTCAGCCGTTTTAACAACTCCTTGTCCAGACGTTTGGCTGAGGATCCCCATGGGCCCATCGTCTCGACCCCAAACGGCGCAAACTCGTAACCTGTACCGAGGTTGGCGTATTTGCGCAGCAGTATTTGAGGTTCTCAGGAGAAACCGCCGCGCTACCCGCGTTGGACGTGGTTGCCTGGATGTGAGATGGAGCTAATGTATACATGTCGCATCCCACACCAGAGATCTGCCAAGTTTCCAAGTCCAAAACTAGTCCACTAGACCGCCTCCGTGGTCTAGTGGTAACAAACGTTGCCGTGAACTCGGGAGGTCGTGGGTTCGATTCCCATCGGGGGCAAGTTGTACATTGTATAATTTGTCTCGGTCTGGGTGTTTATATGTATAATATGTATATATTTACTACTATTTAGTTTCCGTAACACAAGCCTCGTAGCTTACCACGGAAATTAGATGGCGCTGTGTGACCTGTCTGGAAATATTTATTAGGTATTATTATTATTTATAAAAACGGAAATGCCGTCGAGTCTCTTGCCATCTCTCCCCGCAATCGCAGAGGGTTCTAGAATAGTAGATACTCCAGCAGTGACAAGAGCCCTACGGATTATGTCATTGAGAGCCACGTGACGAGGAATGCGGTCGGTACTTCTAGCTCAAGAAAGCCCGTGGTGTCCGAGATGTTCCTTTCATCATAAACTATAATTAATCTCTTTCAGTTCACATTGAAAACGTAAATCCGGTCTCGGGTCACGCTGATCACGATGACATCATCGTATCAGCGTCAGGGGATAACGGGTTCGTTTCCATCGATGGCAAGAGGACTTATCTCAACTTATTTGGAGACTCAAGTTCAGTAACACCACCTAATGCACCACATATTAGACCTACGCAGGTTCAGCGACTCCCACCCCATACACGTAAGTATCATTAATTCCTGCAGCTTCTATGAATACAAATTCAAAATTCAAATTCAAAATCGTTCATTGCACAGAATACAGATAATACAATTTTACAGTTCAGATGTATCCTACAATAATGGTATGCAAATAATACTACATGTCAAATTACAACTAAAATTATATTTGTCAACACTTATAATGTAAAAATTCTTGGATACTATAAAAACATTGTTCTTTTAACCATTTAATTAACAGCTTCTTAAATTTAATTATTGATGTCAATTGTTTTAATTCTATAGGCAAACCGTTAAATATTCTAATACACATTTGGTGACTATTTTTAGAAACAATGGTAAGTTTTGTAGCAGGTTTCCATAAATTGTATTTATATTGAGTCCGAACATTTGTTCGCCCGTCCTCGTTAACAGGCCGAAAAAATAAAGACCTAGGTCTCCACCGTTAAAGATTCGAGAATCTGTTTTTGAAAAATGAGCTGTGCAGATACCGGCAGATAAAATGAGCGCTGATAGCTGTGGGCGAAGCAACTTGGCGCATTAGTCCAGTCATAAAAAAAATTGCTGGAGATGGGCGTTCCAGTACATATAGAGGGAGAATTGGCCAACTATTTACCATAAAATTTTATATTTTTTTTAATAATTTTTTTTCAGAGGCTCCATTGGGCACAGGGGTAGCTATTCCGGCAGACGATGTTTCCATAGCCCCACAGCGACCCCACCGACCACATCCACCGCACGTGGGTCCGAGACCACAACAGGGGTACAGGCGACCCCAACCTACGGTTAGGTAAGCATAATTTATAATAATAATAATAATAATATCTTTATTCAGTAAAAAGGTACAAGATATGAAAACAATAACATATTTCATTATGCATGCACAGAAAAACAGACATTTGCAGCCGAACTAAGCCTATATGTATAGGTCTGTCCGTCGGCAGTCAACGCCCAGACACCCTTTTAAATATATTATTACTTTTAATTACAACATATTAAAAGAAAGAAAATGTACACAAAAGAAAAACAAATTAAAAATTAAAAATTGTGTGGTTGAGATCCTCTTTTTGTTTATAATGTAAGTGTGTGAGTGTGTGTAAGAGGGTGTGTAAACTTTACATACTTTGTTATTATCGCATTCCTACTTTACTATTGACAGTAATTCCTCAGTTATATTATAGTCAAGAGACTGTAGCCATTGTGTGACATTCTTTCTACATATCACTTTAGTGCATTGATATATAGCTATCTCTTTATTAATTTTATTATATAAATATGGACCCAGAAAACAGAAAAATCTGCTAGTAAAAACTTTTCGAAAAGCTTGAGAGCTTCCACACACAAGATCATTCCTTCGTTTACTAAAAACTTCAGGACTAAAGATGAGCATACAATGTTGCTTAATAATAACGTTAAGGATAAATAACTGTCTAACAGTTAACACACCACATCTTTCATATAGGAGAGCAGTTGGATGCCTATACGGACTAAATGTACAAACTTTCAAAACTGCTCTTTGTGCTCTTTCAAGACATATAAGATTAGTTTTAGGCATCCCGCCCCAGGAAGTAATGCAATAGGACAGAATAGATTGACATAAAGAGAGGTATACAGTTTTTAGTATCGTTGGTGCCGTTATATGTCTTAGATTTTTAAACAAATACATTAATTTTCTTACTCTAGCTGTCAAAGACTGTACATGTTGTTTGAAACTTAGATTGTTATCTAATGTAACGCCTAGATACTTAACTGTATTTGTTTGTTCCAAGACACTACAACCACATGTTTCAGAAACAACGCAGTTACTTTTATGTACCAATAAGGTCTCAACATATTCGGGTAAGGGAAAACCACGAATTGTATTATGTTTCATATTATTAGTTTTATGGGTGTTTTTGTATTGGAATCAAACAGTCGTATTCGTAGATAGGTGCTATGAAACATACTCGTAGACACTAAACTATAGTAAATTCTCATTTACAAAATTACATCAGACCCTTGCCAACCCGTCTGGCCAGCGTGGCGAGTATAGGCCAAAATCTGCAGAAATTTCTAGAAGGTCCATCTCCAACAGAACTCTAGAACTCTGAGGTCTAGAACTCTGTGTTTTAGGGGGGGGCTGTAATGACGATCATGATGTCAAAGTCAAAATATATTTATTCACGTAAACCTATTACAGTCATTTGCGACACGTCATAATTTAAATTATTTTGAATGATTCTACTCCTGCTAGTGGAAGACTAAGCAGCAAAGTGGTGCAATAAGGAGATCTTTGCACCATTTTGCGTGGACATGTCAAGTGCAAGTTCTTCTTTTGTAAATTAATTTACTGTAGATATTATTGGTCAAAAGTGGTGTTGTTTTGTTTAATAATGTGCTACAATGTGAATAATTATGGAAAACGATAAATTGGACTTTAAATATGGGGCACAAGTTGCAGTTTATTTTTTGCGGTTTCCCCGCGCTGTCAACTCCCATATTTTACCTGATATAATGCCGCGAGTGATTCCAATAAAAGCATCAAATTCTGCTTTGCTCATTGAAAAGAAAGATATATTACGTCAGACTTGGCTGTATGGGCCTTTGCCTTCCCTATCATCTCATTCATCATCCATCGGGAGAAGAGAACCAAAAAAAAAAAGATGGTGTAATAAGTAAGCTGTTAGCAGAAGACTAGCAGCTTAGCAAATTCCAGTGACCTAAAAAATGAAGCCCGAAAATATATTCTTCTCCTCTCTCTCCTGCACACAACATAGACCCGACATGTTCGTATAATATTTTTATTTTGTCTACAGAATCGACACGTGCATCGTAGGTGATGACGCGACATGTGACCAAACTCAGAATGAGCAATGTAGGACAGAAGCAGGTAACGTATTGTTTCCATTGCAAGCTTATTTTGGCAACTGTTAGCTTACCCTACATGGATTTGTCACGTATTCAAATAATTTATGGAAAAATAAACTCATTTCGTATTATTTACTTGTATACCGTATACCATCCGTCTGGTACATAATATATTTATCGTTAATTTGGTGTCGTCGTCAGTGTCAATAAAAGGGTGAATTAAATAAAAATAATTGTAATCATGTCTTGGTCGAGTCTTAGTAAAAAGTTGACTGTCAATATCATAGTTCAACAATCTGTCAAATAAAATAGTCCTCCAATATTATCAGACAAAGAGAAGTTCCAAAAATATTGAAACCATTTTTAAATTCCGGTTATTGGGTTAAGCAATTCAGTGTGGGATTTCTGGAGAAAGTGGCTTCCTTTAAAAATGCTATACAGGGCAGTAATTCTATTCTGTTACTTAAGCGCAAACGTTATATAATGAAATCCTTTAATGTATATAATACATATAAAATTAACGGATTCCATTATATAACGTTTGCGCTTAACTAACAGAATGAAGTTGCTGCCCTGTATAGCATTTTTGTGATATATATATATATATATCACGTTGTTAAAGTTGATATTTTCACGGCCGCTGTCAAGTTCGAGCACTTATAGAGTTGATAATATTTTGTAATTATGACTTAATCTCTGACGTAAATAACATAAATCCACTAATAATGGAGGCCTCCTTTTTATTTTATTGCGCGATAATACGCCTCACCTTCCACAATTCTACTCCTCTCCCTACCCAACCAAATACTGTATGATTCCGTTAATGCCGTCTTGGAAACTCTTTCCATAAATCCTCTCTTCTTCCTGCAGGGAATATTTGATTCCCACGGAACAGTAAATTCAATAAGGATAACTTTTTTTAAGTTCCGAGAAAACACTAAGATGTCTGGCCTATAGGCTGATACAGCTAGTTCATCTTGGATCCTATAATGATGTTCAAATATATCCATGAGAATTTTTCAGTGTGATGCGGCGCCAAGGATCGAGGTGGGCTTGCATTTTAGTTTCGTACCCTTCCTTTACAAATGCGGTCATTTTATTTGTGTCAGTCCCTTTCTGGCTTTTGCAATAGAAAGACTTACTGCTTCACGGATAACACCAAGGACTTTGTCATGTCGGCACGAGTAATAGCCCTTTTCTAGAAGAGTAACGCACATTGTTGTTACTTATATTTGTTCAAATTTGTTCCTAAGGCTTGGCTGTCGGACAATGTCTACGGGCATTAAGTCCGCCTTTGTACTTTGTGCAATTAAGTTTTGATTAAATAATTTTTACAGGTATATCTAGCTGTCACTGTCGTCCGGGCTATGCTAGAAGAGTGCATAGGAATCCTTGCAGAAGAGTTGTGGCGCTCGTGTTAAATCTGCGAGTTGACAAGCTGTACGATAGAAAGGTAAGGGATATGTTTGCGAATCTAAAGTCAAAGTCAAATAATTTATTATAATTTGACTTTCTCGAGCTCTTTTGTATTGTCACATTACATTGTTATAATTATTTAAATTCTAACAAATCAGTTGCATTTATTCGAAGTAACAATATAAACTATGATAAGAATAGTTAGGTATTACGAGTAACTTATTCTATCTTAGCAGGGTGGTTTTGCACTAGAAAAAAAAACCTAAATTGCACAGCTAATTTACGAAAAAGTAAAAACATGGATGTTTGTTGAACATGTCAAGTGCAAGTGTTTTGTTTAATAATGTGCTACAATGTGAATAATTAAGGAAATTTGTAGCACATTATTAAACAAAGTAACACCACTTTTGACTAACAATATCCACAGTAAACTACAGTAACAGCGAAAAAGTCTCGGAAACATTTTTAATGCGTTTTTTTTTAAATTTTACTTTCAGGTGGTTTGGGACACGAAGTTATCCGACAAAGAATCTGAACCATATCAACAACTGAGTCACGAAGCTTTGATTGCTGTAAGTACTATAATATAAAAAGAGTACCGTAAGATACCCAATTATTGATATTTTAAGAGTTAACTGTCTGAAGTTATCAGCGATAATGTTTTGGAAGCTTACATAAGATCTTAATTAATGTTACCAGTAGCCCTATTCTGTTACTTGTCGCAAACGTTCCTCTTATTCCGAAGCGCGCTCAGAGCGCTTAGAACGAATATGACACTAATGACACTGTCGCGTCGTTCCGAATCAAATATCGCGATTTGGATGCTCAGAGCGTGATATCAATTCGGAACGGTCTAAATCACATTTTCATTCTTAAAATGTTAGTTTTTTTTTTAAATGTATGGAAGATAAATTGCGGATTCCACATCTTTGAGCATGAATACTAACAAATATACATCTCTCGGTTTATTCATCTTTATATGTGTAATAGTAATTTATTTAATATTATTAACTTATTTTGGTCTTTTAAAATAACTTGCCGTGTTACAGACATTTTTTTTTCACTTCCTACTCAAATATTAATTATAGATTTATTTTAGAAGTAATATACAAACAGTATAAACGAATTACAATATTAAATAATTTAAAACAAAACCTAATATTAAATTAACTTGAAAATGGCGCGCGACATTATGACAAACAACTGACAGCGCTCAGAGCGATCTACCTCGATATCGTAAGCAGTCTAAGCGCGAGAAATGATGTCATTTGTGACGTCACACAGCTTTGGCAAAACAGTTTAAGCGCGTCTCGGAACACCTTTAAGCGTGCTTAGGTTACTATTATCGCGTCTCGGAACGAAGCGGTTATTAGTGGATTTGGTTATTTACGTCAGAGAGATTGTGTCATAATTACAAAATATTATTAATTTCTCAACTCTATAAGCGCTCGACCTTGACATCGTCCGTGCAAATATCAACTTTAATAGCGTGATATAGTATATACATAGTTAACGGATTCCATTATATAACGTTTGCGCTTAAGTAACAGAAGAGGGCTGCAGCTCACTTAAATCATCTTCAAACGTCATTTTAACACTTTAGGTACTCGTATTTCAGCGTATTTAAATAATACGCGATTTACCTATATACAAGTCAAAGTCAAAGTCAAAATATCTTTATTTACGTAAACCTATTACAGGCATTTATGACACGTCATTATTTAAATTATTTTGAAGGGTTCTACTTCGCTAGACTAATCAGCAAAGTCGTTCAAAGTGTAAACCGTTAGCAGAAGACCAGCAGCTTGTCAGATTTCAATGATCTGTTAATATTTAATCTGACTGAAAAAGGAAAATTTAGCTATATCAGATTGTATTCAAAACATTAATTTAATTATATTTTCAGATCGACTCAGCCTTTCAAATGACACCATTTTCTGATGACTTTGTGAGTGGGACTGTTAACGCCATACATCGTGGAGATCAGAACAATCAAGGAGTTTTTGTTAATTATACAGTTTTGGTAAGAAAAATCGACTATATACCAATTTTATTTTGTACTTAAGTGTGCGTAACTTGTTTACGACATAGGCGGTTATTCGATCAATTTTAGATGCTTAGGCAATATTGTGATATGTCGGTGCGTCAACAGACATTCTAAATTGTTACCCCTATACCTTGTCCTGTCTCTTTTTCGCCGCTTCCTTTCTACATTACTCATCCCGCCCACGCTAGTTAGTCAAATAATTGACGTCGTCATAGATTTTTAATAGAAGACGTTAAAGAAGAATTTGTGATAAATAACAAAATTCCACGTGCTGGTGCCGAGGAGTTAGGTGAGATCCTCTACCAGTTTCCTCTTGTTTGTGGATTGCACCGATTTATCATAGTATCGTCTAAGTATATAATTTCAGCGGTAGCGCTTACCTTGAAATCCTACAAAGGTCAGTTCAAACCCCTCCGGCATGTACCAATGAGAAATACACTTTTCTTACGTACTGCAGTCATAGATTTACAACACCACCGTTCCCGTGAGGAGGAGAGCACGTTAAGCCGTCGGTCTCGGTTCCACCAATACCTTGTGAATTTGTTAATAATTTGACATTATAAATTACCATCATGCCAGCGTGGGGAGTGTAAGCCAAATACTTCAGGATATTCTGGATGGCCTGTCTCCAACAGTGGAGATCAAGGACTCTGTGTACTAGGGGCTGTAAAATGAGTTTGGCGGCATTTACTGCGCTTTGCCTTTTTCTCTTGTTTAAGTTACATACACACATACATACATATCTTCACGCCAAATCCCTTGCGGGGTAGGCAGAGACAATTGAGCGCCACTTGACACGATCACGACATACCTCTTTCGCTTCTTCGACATTCATCAACCTCTGCATACATGCCCTTTTGTTTCGAAGGCTTTTTAATTCACCTTTAGCTAATGTTTTATTTATTTGATCGTGATAGGTAAGTCTGCAGCCCTGGCAGACGCCTCTTTTACCCACAACTTTCGCATTATATATCTGGTTCGTCAATCTCTCTTCACTCATTCTTTCAACATGTCAGAACCATCGGAGCATGCCTTTCCTTATTTTTGCCCCTATGCTTTCTTTAATAACTACCCTTTTGCGTATTTCGTCATTACGTATACGGTCCGTCAAAGTGACGCCGCATATCCGACGCAACGACCTCATTTCTACTGCATTAACTCTACTCTCATGCGTATTCTGACATATCCACATTTCGCTTCCATACATTTACGTTGGTACCAGCATGGCATTGTGTATGGCAAGTCGAGCTTTGTCACTGACATTTAGACTGGCCATCAGTGACACCAGGGCACCGTTAACACTATTTCCCGCGTTCACTCTTCTTTCAACATCCCTATCATACTTTCCATCCGCAGTGAAAACACTGCCCAGATATATAATTTCATTTACTTGTTCTAGAGTTTCATCATCAATCTTTATCGTTACGTTTGTCATCCTTCTTCTTTCAAACACTAGTACCTTGGTTTTTCTCGCATTCAAACGGAGTCCTTTTACTGCACATCCCTCTTTCATTTTTGTAACTAGTGATAGCAGTTGTTGTATTTCGTAGTATTAACATTTGCTATAAGGATTTATATTATTATTAAATAAATTATTTTATTTCATACAAAACCTTAAATTAAATAAACTATATTACAACAAAATCTAAATTTAACTTAAAAAAAAATACATAGAAAATAAAAATTATATAGTTACAAAAAAAATAGCTCCTCCAAATCGCTGTCTTGTGGCATGGTGTCCAACACACTAGCAGCATTTCCCCTTTGAATTAGGATACTTAATTTTTGTGAGAAAAAACTGCCAGCCCTATTGTCACTAGAGACGTCAATGAGCCTTGGAACAATTTCTTTATAGAATACTTTCAGTTACGATCCCCATGGGCCCATCGTTTCTACAGCAAACGTTGAAAAAGTGTAACTATTGCAAATCGGTTCATATTTTCGTCGCTTGTTTCGCTGCAACACAAGAATTAAATTGAATTTATTAATTTTTTATTTCCAGATCCAAGAAACGCCAGAAACCCTTCGCAGTGCAATAGCGACTGATATTCAGAAACATATTTTGGGAGTCATCAGACGTCGGTCCAATAATGTGGGCACCTCACACGTCTGGGTCGACACTCCTGCTGGCAGTGTGTTACCTTTACAAGGTAAGATACACTGATTCCTATACTGTATCCGCGGCAGGGGGTGGAAACTTTGAACAAGCAATTGTCAAATTTCGGATCACATGGAAAGTGGCGCCACCTAGTAGACGGTAGGGGGTACTAAATTTTATGTCTGTGGTTTGAACATTATAGAGTTGTCATTAAATCATTAATTCAATCATTTGGTTCAATTCATTTAACATGTGACCTTTTAGCACTGTTGGTTTAATAAATAAAATATTAAAAAAAACATTGTCAATAATTTTTGCACGACAATTACAAACCATTTTTTTGCTGATTTCTATTCCCACCAATCATCAACAACTTCTACATGACAAATACAAATGAACGCAGAATTTTAATCTGATGTCTATTAAAAGGCGTACCCACACGATCCTCAATAACTTTTACAACGCAGAATTTCTGGCTGATTGCTATTAATTGCTGCCACACGATCGTCAACAACTTTAACACGAAAGGTTTTTTTCTGGTGTAGTTATGTTTTGAATTTCAAGTTTTTTCTTGTTTCAGATTTGGACGAGTGTTCATCATCAGATTTAAACGATTGTCATCAGTTAGCAATATGTACTAATACTTGGGGCGGTTTCAGGTGAGATAAGATAAAAAATCATTATTTGCATAAATGTTAGTCTAATTTACAGGTCTTATAGTAAACTAACTTAACGTAACAACATTTGCTAAGTAAATTGGCGAACAAATAAATCAAACAAAAAAATAGTAACCACTTAAATGAGTATATATGGTAAATCTTTGCTCAAAACAGTCGTGATGATGTAAATCAGTAAATAGGATAGGCAGAGACAATTGACTCTCTTAATTGCCTCCTTGGTCTAGCGGTTAAGTCCGTGGATTTAGACTCCGGTTTACCGGTTTCGATTCCTGGTCGGGACACAAAAATATTTATTAATGTAAATAAATACATTTAATTAATTTGTGATATTTCTCTCCTTTGGTACGCTGGAGACATCGACGAGCTTGCCACTTGTCATGATTGGCCGACAGTAAAGTTGGCTAAATGTGAATCCGCGCATAAGCGTGGTTTCTGACCATCCCGAAAGGGAAACGGTCGTATGATACTTTTTTTTTTTTTTACTGTGACAATTGAGCGCCATTTGTCACAGTCACGACATACCTCTTTTACGTGTCACGACATAACACGATTTTTTTTTTAACGAAAGCATTCTAACCCTTTCAGCACGGACAGTAGGAGTATTAAGCGTGCGTTATTACAACAACAAAAATCTAGCGGTCCCAAATTCTGTTTTGCCGCTCCGAAACGCCCTCGATAGTTTGTGCACTCATCTAGCTACTTAGTTATTATCTTTATTACATTGTTAGTAGGACTAGTAAAGAAAAAAACATACAAAAGTGGTTTTATTTCCTTATATACTAACCTAACCCAACGCACGATGCGCGATGGTGCGTTAGAACATTAGAAAACGAATATGCAATTTATATTATGGATTTTTTTTACTATTTTTAAGAGTTATTTTAGACCTTAAGGACCTCAAGGTTATGAATAAAACTTTTAATATTCGAAATATTTTTGTCGTGCTGAAAGGTCTAACAACCGAGTCATCTCACTCACGCGCTCATACATACACACTTTATTTACAGTCCTTCAACCAATTTACTTATTGGTATTTTTCAATTTATTATCATTGTTTATGTTACAGTTTACGATAGATAGCTTTGGTGTCTGTGGCTGATGGGTAGGAATGAATACATATTTTCTTCCGTCTTGTTGTATGTTATTGTTTTCTTTGCGTTTTTGTTGTATTTTGTAAAATTCCTTAATTTTATGCACTATTTGTTTTTGTTGATTTCTTAATCTGTCTTCACAGTGGATTTATATTTTTGTGTATAATTTGTGAACCCATTCATGGCCTTATTTATTGTGTAAAATTTGATAATATTGTTTTTTGGTTATGCTGTTGGAGTTCCAGATAAATAAATAAATAAATAAATAAATAAATAAATAAATAAATAAATAAATAAATAAATAAATAAATAAATAAATAAATAAATAAATAAATAAATAAATAAATAAATAAATAAATAAATAAATAAATAAATAAATAAATAAATAAATAAATAAATAAATAAATCACTGCTCTAAAATTAACTTTTAATTATCTATAGATGCACATGTAGTGAGTCGACTCGGGATTCGTTTGCCGGCGAGTTGTCCCGGGGCGGTCGATCCTGCGAGTCGTGTGGCGCCGCCCACTGCAGCGACCGAGGACAATGTAGCTATAAGAACAACCAGCCACACTGCAGGTAATATTATCCAATATACTGCATGGAATTTAAACAAATTTTTACATTTATTACAGCCTCTAGAACACAGCGAACCTCCACTGCAGAGCAGGCCTTCCAGAACATATCTTTTTGTCCCCGCTAGCACCCGAACTAATTACGCATCTAATTCTGTTGTGAGCAGAATAACAAGAAGATACAATAAATTGTTTACAGATATCGACCCCTTCTGTCTGTCTAAACACCAATTCAGAGGAAGGATTCTGAGCAGGATGGAGGTGTAATTCTATGTAAATAATACATTAGATATGCACAATGCAATGAAATCTACACATTTTCACTCATTTACACTTACAATTTACACCTACACTGACAATACACATTCACACATAGCTGGGCATTAACTCGTTCATCCGTTAATCGTTAATTAACGAAGTTAACATTTTGATTAACGGGTTAACTTTTAAGTTAACTTTTTAAAATGTTAACGGACACGTTAACTTCCGTTCATATGCAGAAGTCCGTTAATCGTTAATCCAATGCCACTATTTACCGCACGACACCGCGGTGTGGCGCGAAAAACAGGTTCAGACAAGTATGAAACGACGCCGGGCGCGGTAGACGAAAACAAAACTAGATATATTTTGCCGGCGCGTGCGAGTAAGAAAACTGCGAAGTACTACCGCCAGTGCTTAGAGTGACGGGTGTTGTGTTTGTTGTTATTATAAATTACTGTCAGTGATAATTTGCGTGTTAATAAAGAAGAGTGCAGTGTAATTAGTTAGATAGAAAAGTGTACTGTGCAGTGTAGTAATTAAAACTTTATCATGGAAGACATGGAATCGGATTTCAGCGGTCCTGGTGAGAATCCTTGGCCACATTTGACTGAGTATGTGGAATTTGTATCCAGATCGGGCCAGCAAATATTTTTTGCTTGTAAGCGTTGCTTGCCGAGAGACACCAAAATAAAAGTTCATGTATCAAGCCTGAATAATTTGAAACAACATGTAAGAAGGGTACATGAGTCACAATACGTACAGTTTGAAGAGATTGTTAAGGCGGGCTCTAACCGAGGCAAGACAAAATAGAGAACTCATTCTGACAATATTATATATTAACCTGTTAACTTCCAGAACTTAAACCAACAGGTTTTATAAGTTCACTAACGCAACGATATAAAAATTCAATTTTACACATATTAACGATTAACGTTAACTTCCGTTAATTCTTCCGAAATGTAACGCTTTAACGTTTAACGAAGCTAACTTTTTTTGTAGCGGATTAACGATTAACGAAGTTAACTATTTGATTAACGGTGCCCAGCTATGCATTCACATATACATACACTTACATAATGATGCGTAGATGTTTTTTTTTTTAATATTGTCTCTTTATTTTTATTCTTATGTTTATTTTTTGAATAATTTAAATTGTTAATAATCCGTTCATGCTATATGTTTAGTAAAAATAATGTTATTCCGTAATTGGCTAGGTGATCGGTAATCATTTCAATGTAAATATTTATTTGTAAAATACAGCTATGGAATAAGTAAATAATAAATAAATAAATAAATATATCTGGAGAATTTGGCCTTCACTCGCCACGCTGGCCAGACGGCTTGGCGAAGATATGATGACAATTTATTAACGATTTCACAAGTTTCACTAAAAACCGGGACCGACGGCTTAACGTGCTCTCCTCCTCACAGGAACGGTGGTGTTGCAAATCTATGACTGCAGTCGTAAGAAAAGTGTATTTCTCATTGGTACATGTCGGGGGGGTTTGAACCGACTTTTGTAGGATTTAAGGTACGCGTTCTTATTTTCATTAGTGTAATATAGAGTAAAAAGTATCATCACGACCGTTTCCCTTTCGGGGTGGTCAGAAACCCGCTTATAAATAAGCAGATTCACATTTAGCCAACTTTACTGCCGGCCAATCATGACAAGTGGCAAGCTCGTCGATGTCTCCAGCGTACCAAACTCGAGAAATATCACAAATAAATTAAATATTAATTAAATGTATTTATTTACATTAATAAATATTTTTGTGTCCCGACCAGGAATCGAACCTGGTACCTCCGAATCTAAATTCACGGACTTAACCGCTAGACCACGGAGGCAGTTAGTAGTGTAATATGTATAAATAAATTTGTAACTTGGTTAATTTTTATTGATTAAGGAAAACTTACTGCTAATATATACAAACTGCCTCCATGGTCTAGCGGTTAAGTCTATGGATTTAGACTCGGAGGTACCGGGTTCGATTCCTGGTCGGGACACAAAAATATTTATAATACATTTAATTAATATTTAATTTATTTGTGATATTTCTCTCCTTTGGTACGCTGGAGACATCGACGAGCTTGCCACTTGTCATGATGGGCCTATAGTAAAGTTGGCTAAATGTGAATCAGCTTCTTTATAAGCGTAGTTTCTGACCACCCCGAAAGGGAAACGGTCGTGATGATACTTTACTAAATACGATTCATAACGTAGATAATTCACATCTTTTAAAACCTATTGTTTTTCTAGTTGTTCATCCGGTTACTACGGTTCTAATTGTGAGGTGGACGGAGAAGTAGTGGGGGTTGCTGTGGGAGCCAGTCTCGCTGCTCTGCTGGTTATAGCTCTTACACTGTACTGCTTAATGTCTTGGAGGTAAGGATTAGGTGGCCGTAGGGTCACATGTAATTGACATGTTTTTCATCATGTTCAATCCTGGGTACCACTGTACCAGAGGGTCGTCTATTAATCACCTGATTTTTTAAAGCATTTGTGATAAATGGTGAGGTTGAAGACTAACCCCATGTCCAGTCGAGCCGGCATAGTGTTAGGGACTGATGTCTGTCATGAGTGCCTGATTCCAGTTGCTAACAATCATGGACCTCGCGAGACACTTGATTTTTCTTGAGTTTGGTACGCTAGAGACATCGACGAGCTTGCCACTTGTCATGATTGGCCTATAGTTTTCATCATTATCATCATTACAGCCCCAAGAACACAGAGTCCTAGACCTCCACTGCTGGAGATGGGCCTTCCAGAACATATATCTGGAGAATTTGGCCTACACTTGCCACGCTGGCCAGACGGCTTGGCGAGGATATGATGTCAATTTTTAGTAACAATTTATTAACGATTCCACAAGTTGGTATTAGTGGAACCGGGACCGACGGCTTAACATGCTCTCCTCCTCACGGGAACGGTGGTATCATAAATCTATGACTGCAGTACGTAAGAATAGTGTATTTCTCATTGATACATGCCGGGTGGGTTTGAACCAACCTTTGTAGGATTTAAGGAACGCATTCTTACAATCGAGCCACCACCGCGACGTAAAGGCCTATAGTAAAGTTGGCTAAATGCGAATCCGCTTATTTATAAGCGTGGTTTCTGACGAAACGGTCGTTATGATATATTTTCTTATCTAAGTATACATACATACATATATTTACGACAGATTCCTTGCGGGATAGGCAGAGACAATTGAGCGCCACTTAACACGATCATAACTCTTTCGCTTCGTCGACATTCATCAACCTCTTCATACATGCCCTTTTGTAACGAAGGCTTTTTGATGCACCTTCAGTCAGTGTTTTATTTATTTAAGCTATAGATTAATATTTAATTGTTATTATTTACTTAAAAAAGACATTGCACCTATAGTTGTTTAAATTAGTCCCAGCTTTTTATTTGGCTGTCATAACTTTTTAATTATTGTTTTATTTATTTAATTATTTTATTTAAAAACTTTATTGTTATACAAACAAAAGGCGGACATAATGCCTATAGGCACTCTTCCAATCAACCTTCGGGACAATGAAAACTTAAGAGGTAAAGTTAGCAAATAAACAACAAATATGAAAAGAAAAATAAAAATACAATATTTACTTACAACTAGGTACAATATAAAATTACATATATAAATGGGTATACACATTACATAAACGAAGTACATATACATACATATATAAAATATTATATAACCTACATATACAACATACATACATATACTACACTACATTACAACATCTTTAAAGAAAACAGACAAGTGCTTATTGTAATTGTAAAAGGTGATTGTAAACTAGTTTTTTAAAGATAGCTCTGCTTGGGGCTTAACGGATATTAAGGGGCAAGTTGTTCCAAAGCAGAACAGCTACTACTGAAAAAGAGTCAGAAACAGAGTTTGTGTGATGTGAAGGAATCGCAAGGAGAGAGTTATGAGCAGAACGAAGAATTCTCTCATGAAAGGAGCTAAGAAAAGAAAATTGATCTTTCAAATACGTAGGTGAAGACGGTTCATAGAGGACAGAGTAAAGTAGGCAGAGAATTTACACTAATTTACACAGTAATAAAATCTTAAGTTATGGTGCAGAGAAGTTATCCTAAATATCCTAAATATCGCCACTCATACTGACCCTAATCAAGTATGTAGCGAGAGGTCATCGATCGCGCAAACGTTGCGCTAATTGACGTAATTGTTTCTCTCTTTATTTTGTCTTTCGGCTGTCAGCAAGATGTTGAAGAATGTTTTGTTTTTCGGACAAAAAAATAACCTTTCAAAAATCATCTTTTTTATTTCAAAAAGGGGTTCTACCAATGACACCTGACGCCTAAAAAAATATTTGCATTTTGACAATTACATGCGGTATATGTATGTATGTATAATTATTGTTTATGTATTATTAGTGTATTATGACCGCCTCCGTGGTCTAGTGGTAACAAACATTGCCGTGAACTCGGGAGGTCGTGGGTTCGATTCCCACCGGGGGCAAGTTGTACATTGTATAATTTGTCTCGGTCTGGGTGTTTATATGTATAATATATAACACAAGCCTCGTAGCTTACCACGGAAACTAGATGGCGCTGTGTGACCTGTCTGGAAATATTTATTTATTATATATTTATATGTAGTTGTAAAATATTACGTTTAATTTTTATTTTAATATGTCTACTCTCTTCAAACTTTTTAAACTTTCGCGCATATTCATAATAGTTTTTTTATAATTTTAACGGGTCTTTACCTTAAATACTTTACGTAAATACCTTAGAGACATATTTCTCCCGACGTTTCAGCCAAGTTGCATTGGCCGTGGTCACGGGTCGACTGAAGCTATGCGGTGTAGTCTCGTACATACTGGGCGGTAGATGTAAACCTACCCACTTATCACTTTTAAAAGTTTTTAGAAATCACGACACACGACACTTACAATATCCTTGGCGACACCGGGCGATTACTGGATTCCACGATGAAGATAGCTTATAACCCCCCCCCTCGATTGAAATTTTTGTGTTTCTTTATTTCGATAGCTTCACGTACTATTCTAGGGTAATCATAAAATTATAAAAAACTATCTACTCTCTTCAGTTAGTGTTTAAAGTTGTTCCTATGATTTCTCTATGATAGAATGTCTTTGTACATTAAAGTGTTAAATAAATAAATGCTAATACTGGATTGTATTTTCTTCAGTCGCAAATGGTCGCGCGAACAGAAAGCTGCTGGTATGGGCTCTCCGGTGTTCAGTTATATGGGGAACACTATAAAAACACCTCCCGTCGGACAACCACCTTATCAGGTAATTATTTTACATATTGTTCATGTATTTATGGGTAGTTAACAGGGCAAGTTATAAAACAATATCATCAAACAACTAAATTGTGTTAGATTAAACTAAATTAAAAATAAAACTAAAATCTAAACTATATGTAGGTTTATAAAAATATTCACCCAGTGCTTGATCATGTGGCAGTGTGCCAAGAACACTCGCAGCATTCCCCTGCTGCACAGCGATGCTGATTTGCTGCTTTTATGGGTAGTATATGATTTTAAAAAAAATTAAAGTGTTATGTATTAGTCTATGGTTTTAGAGGAGTTTAGTTTTTAGTCGTTAAAGTTTTGTTTTGTAAATTAATTTACTGTGAATATTGTTGGTCAAAAGTGGTGTTGCTTTGTTTAATACTGTGCTACAATGTGAATAATTATGGAAAACGATAAATTGGACTTTGAATGTGGGGCACAAGTTGCAGTTTATTTTTTGCGGTTTTCCCGCGATGTGAACTCAGATAATTTAACCCGACGTGTTTGAGCTATGGTGCCGCGAGTGACTCCAAGAAAAGCATTAAATTCTGCAGCATCTGGAATTTCATGATGATCTCATTAACTCATAAAAAAGAAAGATATATATTACGTCAGACTTGTCCTGTACGGGCTAGACCCTTTGCCTTCCCTATCATCTCATTCATCATCCATCGGGAGAAGAGAACCAAAAAAAAAAGAGAAAAATTAGTGTTATGTATTAGTCTATGGTTTTAGAGGAGTCCTTCGCGCCATTTTTCACAGACATCTCAAGTGCAAGTTTTTATTTTGTTAATTACTTTTATGTGTATATTGTTAGTCAAAAGTAGTATTGTTTTGTTTAATACTGTGCTACAATGTGAATAATTATGGAAAACGATAAATTGGACTTTTGAAGTTGCAGTTTGCTTTTTGCGGTTTTCCCGCGCTGTGAAAACCCATATTATACCAGACGTGTTTGTTTTAAATTCTACAACATCTGGAATCGCTTTAAGAATGTTTGACAGTACTATTCCTCGAGCGTAGTGACGTAGTAATACGGGTGTTAACCTATTTTATGTTTAGGTATCAATGGAGGAGAGAATGCGATGGGCGCAAATAGCTGAGGCGATGGCACAGGCTAACCATTATGCTGTAAGTTAATACAAATATGTACTATATATTTATACTATACAATATGGAATGTATTAAAGATCAAATACTTTTATATTATAATCTAGAATAAAAATTAATAATTACGTTTTTTTTATTTTAATTATTCAGTAATAAAATCTTAAGTTACGGTGCAGAGAAGTTTTCCTAAAAATATCGCCACTCATGCTGAGCCTAATAAAGTAGGTAGCGATTGGCGAAAGGTCGATGATCGGGCGTATGTTGACTTTCGTAATTATTTCTCTCTCTATTTCGTTTCTCGGCTGTGAGTTAGATCAATTAATAATATCACTTACAGTTAGTTGCAGAAAGCATGATTAAAATAATCTATAATGAACATTTGATATATTCCATTGGTAGTTAGTTTGTCACTTTGGGTATTTAAGGCAATGACGTGCTTCATAGGCATACGTTAAACATGTCAATAGATAATCATTCTTTCTGCAACTGGCAGTATAGCTCCCCAGGCTAAAGGTATTTATTACGATTGACATCGTGATTTTCAGACGCGGCCTAATTCACTATGCAGTAATGTTTTGTTTTTCGGGTAATGATTTTTATCTTTAAAAAAGTAACCTTTTTTGATTCAAAAAGAGGTTTTACCAATGACACCTGAAGTCTAAAAAAAATATTTTTTCTTTTGACAATTACACGCGGTACCGTCATATGATTTGTATAACCTAAAAATGTTCAGGTGTCATTAGTATAGCCTCTATTTAAATTAAAAAAGGTCATTTTTAATAGATAAAAATCATTATCCGAAGAACAAAACATTACTGCATTGTGAATTAGGCCGCGTCTGCAAATCGCGATATCCCTCGTGATAAATACCTAAAGGTTGGGGAGAGTTATTATAAATTGACGTCGCTCACAGCCGAGAGACGAAATAGAGAGAGAAAGAATTACGTAAGTCAACGTTCGCACGATCGTCGACCTCTCGCTACCTACTTGATTAGGGTCAGTATGAGTTGCGATATTTTTAGGATAACTTCTCTGCACCGTAACCTCAGATTTTATTACTGAATAATTAAAATAAAAAATACGTAGTTCTTTATATTTATTCTAGATTATAATATAAAAAATATTTGCACTGATATTAATTCCACGTAGATAACAGTCAAATATTCTTTTATAATATTACTATGGATATTTGCTCACTATACTAGGCTATAATATAGTGTTATTTGTTAGCAGCCTGACCAGATCAAGCAGATGGCGACCAGACCCTCCTCTGCTATGTTTGGTGGATATCCCACACTACCTCCCGTGCCATTACCCAGGTAAATTTATCCCAAAGAACAATGGCGAGCGTTTTTACAATAATTAAACGTTGTTGGTTTCAATACTTCTCCATATTGTATATATGTATATATATATAAGTCTTGGTTTTGGCACTTCTAATCTTGGTATTGGTCTTGTGTAAGAATCTTGCAAGACTCTTGCTCTGACTGATAATATATAATTTTTCATTAAAGCCCCTAGAACACAGCGTCCTAGACCTCCACTGCTGGAGATGGGCCTTCCAGAAAATATATCTGGAGAATCTGGCCTACACTGGCCACGCTGGCCAGACGGCTTGGCGAGGAAAATATATATTTGTTTCTAAATATAGTAAGGCAACCTTGTGAGACTTTACTGTCTGTCCACAAACTACTATCTCGAGAACTACTGGTCTGATTTACTTGAAATTTGAAATGGTTATAGATTTTGTTGACAAAAAAATGTATACAGAGGTTGTTACCAAAACTCTGAAGGTAGCAAAAAAAATTGTCAGTGCCACATCGGAACACTTACCTAGTCTCTTCAATTTTATGTCATCTTCTGTAGCAATACGAAGACTAGGGTTAGTCGTGGTGTGGGTCTTGCTAAGACATCTTGTAGACCATACCAAGATTGGACAACACTATCTGTACGTCACAACTGTCAAAAAAAGTATCATCGTACAACTCGTATTAACAAAATGGCGGCAAATTTAAATCTGACACTTGCTAGGACACCCGTTGACACACAATGTGGTATTATAATACCGCAGATATGAAATTATTTCAGATTATACGATAGTAACTGCCTTCGTGGTCTAGCGGTTAAATCCGTGGATTTAGACTCGGAGGTACTGGGTTCGATTCCTGGTCGGGACACAAAAATATTTATTAATGTAAATAAATACATTTAATTAATATTTAATTTATTTGTGATATTTCTCAAGTTTGGTACACTGGAGACATCGACGAGCTTGTCATGATTGGCCCATAGTAAAGTTGGCTAAATGTGAATCCGCTTACGGTCGTGATGATACTTTACTTTTTACTTCTATCCGATAGTATGTATATATATATATATATATATATATATTTATATTTGTTCATGTGGCAGCACCGTTTACTAGCTTGGTCACAACGGCCTATCTTGTCAGAAAAGTGCCGGTCGTCGTTTCCGCCACGGTTCTGTCAATAATTTGATCTACTAGGCTTTGGTTACGGTTCTTGAACCGTCTGGGATCTCTCGCAGTGATGGTAAAAGACCCGATGGATTGACTTTAGTGCCGTGGTCCATGGGTCGAGCATTGGTGTGGGACGCTACTTGTGTCGACACCCTTATGTCCAGGGCACATCTGTCAGGGCTGGGGACACAGCTGAAAAGGCCAAATGTCGCAAATACAAGTATGTTGCTAATGATTGTGTTTGTGCCTTTTGGCCTTGGGACAATGGTGCTAGGAAGTTCTTTAGAGAACTGTCTAAGCGGCTGGTTAACGCTGTATGAAGTCCTCTTGGCTGGCAGTTTCTTCGCGCAGCAAATCAGCATCGCTGTGCAGCGGGGGAATGCTGCGAGTGTTCTTGGTACACTGCCACATGATCAGGTCATGAGTGAATAATTTTATATATAATTTAGTTTTTAGTACATTTTTTTATTTAGTGTATATAATTTTATTAGCTTAATTTTTATTTTTATTAGCAGAGGTATTTGCGTTTTGTCGACTTTCGGGTTGCACATAGGCATGTAGTCTATCTTAATTCTGACTTGCCTACCTACTGCTGTACCAGGTATTGTAATTTCATCGGTATTGATAACTAAATTTAAAAGGTTATTAATTGATCGTTGTGGTGCAGTTCTGTATATGTTTTATTTTGTACATCTGATATAGCTGAGTTTTCCTTGCAGATTCCTTTCTCAGTCAGATTAAACATTAACAGGACACTGGAATTTGCTAAGCTGCTGGTCTTCTGCTAACAGCTTACTTATTGGACCACTTTGCTGCTTAGTCTTCTACTAGCAGGAGTAGAATCATTCAAAATAATTAAATTAATGACGTTTCATAAATGCCTGTAATAGGTTTACGTGAATAAAGATATTTTGACATTTGACTTTGACTTTTGTAATCATTGTATAATATCGAAGTTGGAGTGTGCGAGCAAGATGGATGCTAAGTGTAACAACCTTCTTAAAATGTATTCTTTTTCATAGATTGGGTCTCCACATGGGAGTCCATCACACTGGCACTATGAATACTTTAGCATCAAGAGCTAATACCACATCACAAGCCAACCTTTACGGTAAGGACTATCTCGTTTCATAAAAGGGGTTTAGGAATTGGAAGTTATTACAAACGAGCTCCAATACAAGTTGACCCAAAAGTTTTTTCAAATTAAAAAGTCATCATTTTTATATTCTTTAATAAAATAAAAAAAAACCCGACTGCTTGAAAAAAAAGAATTAATTATTAACTGAAAAGAAAAAAATATATAGCACGAAGGTTCCGTAACCGAAAAGTTTGATAACTGCACCATTGAAATATTTTATTACATAGTAATTAACTTTAACAGTCTGGACCCATTAAAAAACGAGACAGGTTCAAATCTTCCCACAACATGTTTTTTTATATATTATATATAGGCGACCTCGTTAGGCGCGGTAAGTGCGGCGTTTTTTGCGGAGAACCTCAAATTGCGTAAATACGCCAACGAATTTGCGCCGTTTGGGGTTGAGACGATGGGCCCATGGGGACCGTCAGCGAGGCGCTTAGCCAAGGAGTTGTCAAAGCGGCTGACAGATAGGTCTGGAAACAGGAAAGCTGGCAATTATTTCTGCCAACGTATTAGCCTCGCTATACAGAGGGAAAATGTTGCCAGTCTCCTTGGGACTATCTCTGATGGGACGTCTCTAGAGGACAATTTTTATTTATAGTTTAGTTTATTTTTAATTTTATTATTTAGGTTGCTTTAATTTATATTTAATGTACTATAATTAACTTCGAATAAATTTAATAATTTGTTATTGAAATCTCCCGTTTTTAGGTTATACAAATCATATGGCCACTGAATCAACAAGTTCTGAAGCGTCGAGTCACGTGCAGGATCGAGCCGACTTGTTGATGCCACGACCCAAGTCACGTGCCAGAAGTATGCACGTAAGTACTATCTACAGAAAGAGAAAGAAAGAAAGACACGTTAGATTTAGTTAAGGTACCAAATAACAGCTAAAAAACAAAATAATCATTAAAATCATAGTCTGTAACCAAGCTTTTAATCTACATTTAGCCAACATAACTCGCCTCCGTGGTCTAGTGGTAACAAACGTTGCCGTGAACTCGGGAGGTCGTGGGTTCGATTCCCACCGGGGGCAAGTTGTACATTGTATAATTTGTCTCGGTCTGGGTGTTTATATGTATAATATGTATATATTTACAAAAAAAATAGTATAATATGTAGTTTATCAACCATCTAGTTTCCGTAACACAAGCCTCGTAGGTTACCACGGAAATTAGATGGCGCTGTGTGACCTATCTGGAAATATTTATTTATTTATTTATTATAAATAAATATCTTTCAAATTCACCTATAAGATTATAATACCTGGTACAGTGGTACGCCACCAGGTATGTTAGAATTAGGACTTGCCTGTGTGCAACCCGAAAGCCGACAAAACGTAAAACCTCTGCTAATTTAAGAACAATAAACTGAACATGTTCGGCAGAGGTCCCAGGCCCCCACAGCAGCACCCGATCACGGACATAATGCATGTGCCAGCCATCATTGATAGTTTATCAACCATCTAGTTTTAGTAACACAAGCCTCGTAGCTTACCACGGAAATTAGAGCTGTGTGACCTGTCTGGAAATATTTATATTTATACACAAGTATACAATTTATGGCCTTATTTATTGTGTAAAATTTGATAATATTGTATTTTTGGTTATGCTGTTGGAGTTCCAGATAAATAAATAAATAAGTGGCTTGTCATATGATAAATATTACAACAAAATCATTGTGCCCCGACCGGCAGTCCTATTCTGTTACTTAGACGCAAACGTTATAGTGGATTTCGTTATTGACGTCAGAGATTGCGTCATAATTACAAAATATTATTCAATTCTCAACTCTATAAGCGCTCGACCTTGACAGCGTCCGTGAAGATATCAACTTTATTAGCGTGATATATATACGAGTATATAGTTAACGGATTCCATTAAATAACGTTTGCGCTTGAGTAACAGAATAGGGCTACAGGAATCGAAAACCTTCGCGTCTAAATTCACGGACTTAACCGATAGACTACGTGGTCTATATAAGATTTTAAAAAACATTATAGTAATATTTAATCCACTGTTTATAAGAAATTAAGTGTGTAAAAATATTTATGGCTTTCGATCTAATAATCCTAATCATAAGCTGTAATTTTTCTGTAAATAAATAAATATAAACAGCACAGAATATGTTCAGGAAACCGTACGGAACATGTTCACGAAATAGTACGGAACATCTTTACGACACAGTACGGAACATGTTTGCGAAACAGTACGGAACATGTTTACGAAACAGTACGGAACATGTTTGCGAAACAGTACGGAACATGTTTACGAAACAGTACGGAACATGTTTGCGAAACAGTACGGAACATGTTTGCGAAACAGTACGGAACATGTTTACGAAACAGTACGGAACATGTTTACGAAACAGTACGGAACATGTTTACGAAACAGTACGGAACGTGTGTCTAGAAACATTACGATATATACAAATAAAATATTTTAAACAAATGTTTTTTTGTTTCAGAACCAAACGGGAATTTACTATGACGTTGAGTATGAGAATGCTCCAGAATCGATTTATGGTACTAAAGGAATTCCTTTGTCTACATATACTGTTAGTCGAGGACCTCCTTATTATAGGTCATGATATTGTAACAGATGAAATCAAACAACGACTTTAACATTTACTAAAATATTTAATGATAACTGATAAACTCGGAATGATAAACGGCTTAAACGTGGCTTCCCAGCGGGCTGGTCTCGGAATGTACTTGGACAAGACGAATGTTTAATGATATGTCAAACCGAAGCCAAACTGCATGGGAAACGATACTCATGAGGTATGCGCAGACAACTTTAGCAAAGAAGCCGACTGACGCATTCAGCTAGCATGGACGGCATTTGGGAAACTCCTGCACATCCTCTCATCGTCCATAAGACAATGTTTGAAGACGAAGGTCGTACGGAGCAGAGACTTGAACACTGACATTGGGCTTGGTCCATAAATTCAAGGTCGCTTAGCGAGCTATGGATAAAGTTTGGTATTTCTCTAATGGATAGAATTCGAAACGTTGATATTCGTCAGAGAACGAAAGTTACTGACATAGCTTTTAAAATTAGCAAGAACCGACGAACTATGAGGCAAACGGGTTCTAGAGTGGAGACCACTGGAAGACGCAGAGTGGAACGACCCCACGCCAGATGGACAGTTGACCTGAGGAAGGTCAGGAAGATCGTGTAAAGTGGCTTCCCTTGGTGGAGGCAGTGGAGAGACACAGGCTGATAATGATGATGTACTAGATAGCTTGCGAGACTCTTGCGCATGACGAATACAAAGACTTGGATAAGTCTTGTTCTTGAAAAAAAAACTAGAACAAGTCCAAGACCATAATTCGGCAACATTAATTGTAGTAGGGACTGACGTCATTTGTCACATGTCCACAGTTATTATATTTATATTTTTTTGTAAACAGTAGCTCTAACACACACACAGTCCGTTATAGAATCGAGAACATTCAGAGCCATGATGTGCGACGTTACATATTGACGGAAGTGAAATTTTACGCAATAATAATAGAGTTTTTGCGTGTTACAGCTACCACGTTTTATATTGTAAATAGTTTATTATTAGTTAAGTGGGTAAGACTGTTATTTGATCAATTAATAAATAAATATATTCATATATAAAAAAAAATACAAAATTATTATAAGAAGAATAGGGATATAAGTACCGTCAGCGAAAAAAGGGCTATATAATAATAATAATAAAATAGTTTATTTCTCTCTTATGAAATAAATTAGTTTACAAAAAAATGAAATATAAAAATCTGGGCATGACAGCTGGTGCCTGAAGTAGATATCCAAAGGATATCTGTATCTCAGGTCACCAGATTGCATCCCTCAGACTAAATACAAATTACAATTTGTGTTTAAAAAAAAAATAACGTACAATAAAATCAAAAACTTAATAATAGGAACAATGTTTAAAAACTTAAAAGTTAGATAGTGCTGTCAGAAACAATACTAATTATACATTCTACCTCACAACAATCAACATTTGTTATATATATACTATTAAAAGGGCTCTAGCCACCACCGAGGTTCCAACTTTTCTAAAGCCTGCTGGAGTTATCCGAGATGATGGCAAGAGACCCGATGATATGACGTTATGATAGGTTATGCGTGGACACCCTCGCTGCGTCACACCTCAGGGGGACAGCGCATAAAGCGGAGGCCGCGGCGGAAAATGCGGAGTCCGGCAAGCGGCGCAAGTCATTAAAAGATTACATATTTATGCCGTCTTCTGTATAAACTCTGGGCCCATGGAATGTAAACGTAAAAAAGTTTTTAAAAGACATAACACCGCGTCTTGTCGTCTCCTCCGGTGACAAGAGGGCTGGCACTTTATTCGCCCAGAGAATTAGTATTGCAATTCAGCGGGGAAATGCAGCCAGCGTTCTTGCCACCATTCCACGCGGACGGGACTTATATCCCTATCCAATTTTAAATAAATTATTGTTTTTTTTTTCTTCATATATTGTTTTTATATTTTTACTTATCACCATAGGGACCTATCGAAACACTTGCTTACTTCCTAATTTACATGTAAGTAGTGCAAAAAAGAAAATAACACAGAAAGAAGATCGAGAACAGCAGCCCTATTGATTAATACCTAAAAGCTAGGCAGTGTTATTATTAATTGATCTCGCCTTAAGCCGAGAGACGAAATATAAAGAGAAAGAATTACGTAAGTCAAAGTTCGTGCGATTGTCGCCCTCTCGCTACCTACTTGATTAGGGTCAGTATGAGTTGCGATATTTTTAGGAAAACTTCTCTGCACCGTAACTTAAGATTTTATTACTGAATAATTAAAATAAAAAATACGTAATTCTTTATTTTTATTCTAGATCATAATATGAAAATATTTGCTCTTTGATAAATTCCACGCAGTATATTATATAAAGTATATAAGTAAAAAATATATTTTTGTAATTAATTTAAGGTTTCCAATATTATTTATTATTTTAAGTAAAGTATGTTTTGTAAATTGTTATTAAAGCGCGCATTTAGAATGTTTAATGAATAATGTTATTAGTAAGTACCTTATAATTGTATTTGTAAATATAATATTTAATGATCTAATAGAACTATGTGGAGACGCTTTTCTGAACTAACTCAAGATCTAAATCTTTGTTACTTTTGTTTGAAAAGAGTCAAAGTCAAAATATATTTACCTGCATTTGTGACTAACTGTGGTCAGCATAAAATCTAAGCCAAACTCAAAGTTAATGAAATGAAATAATTTATTTGTCAGAAACATGGTAGGTACAGGGATGTAAATTATTATCTGTAATTATATCACATGCATTGCATGCATTATATCGCTATTTCTAGCATACAAATATTTATTTAGTCACATGACTTTGTCGAGCTTAGAAAAAATAATAATCAATATGTAAAATATCTTTATTCACGTTAAACTTACTACATGCATTTATGAAACGTCATAATTAAAATATATTAAATGATTCTACAGAGATTCTGCTGGTGGAAGACTAACAGCAAAATGGTCCAAAGAGTAAGCTGATTCAAAAGACCAGCAGATTCCAGTGTCCTGTTTGTTTAATCTGACTGAGAAAGAAAAACTCAGCAATATCAGATTTACAAAATAATACATTTACAGAACTACACTCAACGATCCATTTTAGCTATGAGTACCTATGAGATTACAATACTTGGTAGCTGACCTTTAAAATCAATCTGATACATTTGACGCCATCTTTAACTTTAAGACCTAATTTCAGTGCAACTCAGCCTAAGCAGCAAAGTGGTATAATGAGTAAACTGTTAGCAGAAAACCTGCAGTTTAGGATTAGATTAGCCCTAGTTTAGCAAAGAGTCTCTGAATAGTTATCTACCTATAGATGTTATTCTCTCACTATGCCGTGTCCGACTTGAAAGCAAGCAAAGTTCGCTTTTTTTTACTGAATTTTGCCTTAAGTGATTGGTAACCATAGACCAACGCCAAGTCGAACACAGTTAAATTGCTTGTACACATGTTTTTTTATTTAAATCTGTTGGTTTAAAATTAATAAATTCAATTATACAACGAATTCCGATTGTTTTATTTATGAAGTTGGTGAGTGTTCTGAGGAGCTCCATTTAATGGGGTGTATCACTAACTTTTTATCACGATAGATGGCGCATGATAGATGGTACCTAACATAACTGTCAGTTGCATAGAAAACTTTTATTTTTATTACGAAATTTATTATTTTCTGGATATTATGCCGAAGTGAGCAGCTTTGAAGTGTACAAATCGAGTTTTCTAAGCGAAATCAAAGATATGGTGATCTCAAAATTTCCGTTCTATTAATTCAACCTTTTTTTATTTTTAAAGACGGTGTTCGCTTACTTAATTCGTATTTTAAGGTAGGTAACGTTAATTTAAAATACATTTTTCTGTTATAAAAATAAATAAAAATTACAAAAACATTAAAAAAATGATGCGTCAAAGGATTAAATAAGGTACCATTGCCGCTAGCGACATCTACAAAAAGCTTTGCCTGATACACCCCATAGAATAATTTATTTAACAATTGTTTTATTTTCGTTTTTTTTTTATAAGGTATGCAATTTTTATGTTTCCTTTATAGTTCTATTAAAAAATAAAAAATGTATAATTTTATTTTAGAAGTCATATTTTTATGTTATATTATGTAAATTTGTTAGTTTTTGTTAAATTTATTTTAACAGTAATAAGTTTTTAATTTCTTCTTTTTTTTATATTGGTGAACGCTGTGCGAGAAAAACCAAGGTACTAGTGTTTGAAAGAAGAAGGATGACAACCGTGACGATAAAGATTGATGATGAAACTCTAGAACAAGTAAATGAAATTATATATCTGGGCAGTGTTTTCACTGCGGATGGGAAGTATGATAAGGATGTTGAAAGAAGAGTGAACGCGGGAAATAGTGTCAACGGTGCCCTGGGGTCACTGATCGCCAGTCGGAATGTCAGTGACAAAGCTCGACTCGCCATACACAATGCCATGCTGGTACCAACACTTATGTATGGAAGCGAGACGTGGATATGTCAGAATACGCATGAGAGTAGAGTTAATGCAGTAGAAATGAGATCGTTGCGTCGGATATGCGGCGTCACTTTAACGGACCGCATACGTAATGACGAAATACGAAAAAGGGTAGGTATGAAAGAAAGCATAGGGACAAAAATAAGGAAAGGCATGCTACGATGGTTCGGGCATGTTGAAAGGATGAATGAAGAGAGATTGACGAACCAGATATATAATGCGAAAGTCGTGGGTATAAGAGAACTGGCAGACCTAGACTCACATATTACGACCAAATTAATAAAACAATAGCTGAAGGTGCGTTGAAAAGCCATCGAAACAAAAGGGCATGTATGAAGAGGTTGATGAATGTCGAAGAAGCGAAAGAGGTACCTATGTCGTGACCGTGACAAGTGGCGCTCAATTGTCTCTGCCTACCCCGCAAGGGATTTGGCGTGAAGATATGTATGTATGTATGTATGTATGAACGCTGTGACACCTAATTGTACATATATTAGATAAGTTATAATTATACTATGTTATGTGTGTGATAATATATGTACTGCTGTGTGTACTATATAAATAAATAAATAGATGGTAGGCGGAATGATGGTGGTAATTTCCCCAGTCTGCCGGGGCGGGGAAGTATCCATCGTAAGTGCCTATAAACCCAGTAAAGTGTATCCACGCGTTTCGGGATCTGGCTCGAATTGCCGTCATGCCCAGACAAGCCGGCATAGTGTTAGGGACTGATGTCAGTCTGATTCCAGTTGCTATCATTCCTGGACCTCGCGCGTCACATCTGGTGGGCGTGGGTAGTATTAAAAAAAACCCTTATCCTTTCTATTCTATTCCGCAACCAAACCAAAATATGCATCCACATATTTACGTACTCGTAAACTCCTATAACCTCATTTAAATGAATGTCTATGTGTGTATGTATGTTCCCTATTCATTTCAAAACTACTTGACCGATCGCGATGAAACTTTGGGAATATGTTTATAGAGCTCACTCTGCGCTTGACTGTCATCGAAGACAGAAATAAAGCCAAGTCAAACCATTAATCGACCTCTCCCAGTGAGTGTGAGTATTATTATTATTAATAATGACATTCATTGACTGTCGGGCGGAACGATGTTCGCCGGGTCTTTACAAATGTTTTTGCCATTTTACTGTCTAAAAACACGAAAATGAAAATATAGTGATAATATAGCGATAGTGAAAATATGTCCAAAATGTCCGTAATACATTTCTTAAAAGTACAGACGTAACATACATACATACATATCTTCACGCCAAATCCCTTGCGGGGTAGGCAGAGGCAATTGACCGCCACTTGTCACGATCACGACATACCTCTTTTGCTTCTTCGACATTCATCAACCTCTTCATACATGCCCTTTTGTTTCGTTGATCGTGATAGATGAGTCTTGGTCTGCCAGGGCCTCTTCTACCCACAACTTTCGCATCTGTCTCGTCATTCTCTCTTAGCTCATCCTTTCAACATGCCCGAACCATCGGAGCATGCCTTTACTTCTGGTGTTCCTGACTCTATTAGCTATATTATTGTAGTAATTATAATAAGATGTTATTAAGGATAGCACTAGGTAGGTTTTATTATCTAAAGGATATTGTTAACAGATCTCTACTGTATCTTGCACTGGCTGACGCAATACTTAAGTAGTTATGTATGGGCTTGTTACTTATGGCTGTACTTTTCCTTCGTATTTAGACCAAATCAAACAGTTACAAATAAGGATCATGAAGTTATTGGTGGATGCGAGGGTCAAGAGTGCCTGTAATAAGAGCTATGACAAGCTGTTTGGTATTTGCAAGATACTTCCGGTGCATGATAAAGTGCTATAGTTAATAGCCCTGGATCAATTTGAAGGTAGTGCCTACAAAAATGTATATACTGGATGTGGTTATAATACTAGATTCTCACAAAAGACAAGATACAATGAATACCGGAATAACACATATTATGGTAAAAGAACTAGAAAGTTCCTATCTCCGATTATATTTAATAATATTATGCCCATTGATGACTGTGTAAAAATGACAAAAAAATAATTTAAAGGAAAATTAAAGTTGCTTTTGCTAAGTAAATACTAACTACTAACAGTAATGTGATTTAATGTTAAATAACTTTGTGTTTAAAAAATATAGTGTAAAAAAAAATACTGTAAAAAAAGAGTGTACTATTCGCCAACAAACTGTTATGCAGTTTGGCCTATAATTTTAAAAATGTAAATAGGTATGTTTTTATCTGAATAAACGATTAAAAAAAAAAAAAATGTAGAACGTTATCTATCTAAGTAAAATAAAACCACATTTATTGTAAAAATAATATATTTCTACATAAACAAAAGAAAATAATAAATGCACTTTTTACTTATAAATAACTTAAAACTATTGGCAGGAAATCTAAAGTTTTAAATTCACTCTAAAAAAAATTCAGGCATGCGATAAAAAGTCCTTCAGCCTATGACATTTTTGATGCAGTTCAAAAACACGCAATAATTTAAAACATCTTTAACAATCTCAAATGACATTTATTTCTTAAATTCCAATTTAGGCAATGATACTAAACTTGCATCTTCAGAGTTCATTATTTTTTGTTATTTTGAGATCTTACAATAATTTAGCAATTGTTAAGTACGTTGTAACTGAATCTGTATCCTGCTTCTGGTATTTCATCTGTCACCAAGTTGTCGCTGTGGAAATGTACGTGGAGTGGACCAGGAGGTGCAGCTGAAACAACAAAACACATATAAATACAAAATACACATATTTAATATGCATATACCGATTATATAAAGCCTATTCCTTTAAATTTACTATATTTAACTGTTACAATATTGAATACTAGATCCGCGTTCTTAATTAACACTACCCAGTATAGTGTAATTGTATATTGAATATCCGTAAAACTAAAAATATTGGTAAATCATAACAGACAAAAAGTAACATCTAAGTATAATAATAATATATTAAGCGACGTCACTCACGCTGACTAATGTTTTTAACGTTCTAAAATCTAAAATAATGTTTTTTTTTTAAATAGAACTGATTGTGTCATTACGAAAATCAGTGTTATTTTAGGTACTCTGTAGCCGTTCCGTTATTCCGTTACAGTCGCAAACCTTATTAGTGGATTTCGTTATTTACGTCAAAGCTTGCGTCATAATTATAAAATATTATTCAATTCTCATCTCTATAAGCGCTCGACACTCATACTTGACAGCAGCCATACAAATATAAACTTCAATAGCGTGATATATATAGTTAACGGATTCCATTATATAACGTTTGCGCTTAAGTAACAGAATTGGGCTGCTTATAAAATAAAGATTATAATTAAATATTTATTCGAAGGAATTGTTTAAAAATTACAATTGATTAAATATATATATATATATATATTAACATGTTTTTTTAAGATATAATAAAACAAAAAACTCATAAATTTTATAAATGTCAACTACCATAAGTATAACAGCGCCAGTGAGGTTTACTTTCAATTTTAAATGAGCTGCAGCCCTAATCTGTCATTTAAGCGCAAACGTTATTTAATGGAATCCGTTAACTATATACTCGTATATATATATATCACGCTAATAAAGTTGATATCTTCACGGCCGCTGTCAAGGTCGAGCGCTTATAGAGTTGAGAATTGAATAATATTTTGTAATTATGACGCAAGCTTTGATGTAAATAACGAAATCCACTATAACGTTTGCGACTAATTAACAGAATAAGGCTGCTGGTGATATTTAAAACGCTTGTGTTGGATCTCCACAGCTGGAGATCCGAGCCAACACGTGGCTAGGATTTCATGTCAATTTTAATGACAATTATTAACGATTCCACAAATAGGTATTAGTGAAACTGGGACCGATGGCTTAACGCGCTCTCATTTTTACGGAAACGGTAATTCTATGACGTCCCTACCTACATTATTACATGCCGGGGTTCAAACCGCGATCTTTTTTGTATTTTGTACTTACATGCGATGATTTGATTAGATCCACTAGCACCGCAGAACTTGGATCCTCTAAGTCCGTCTGCGGTGGTCGCTTCAGGAATGAACAGGTAGTCCTCAGATTGAGGAGTTCCCTGAGTAATAGGGTTCATCTGACAGTCCGTGTCCAGATACAGATTGTCTTCAGAACGATACGCCATTTCAAATGATGATGCTGTTAACCTGAAAATAATTTTTTAGATTAGGAATTCGAAAAGCAATTCACAATAATTATATATTTAACGTTTATATCCCAATGATTTTGACGTTGCAACCCCCATGTATATATATATGGGGTAGAAGTTGCAGTTAATTTTTTGCAGTTTTCCCGCGCTGTGAACTTCCATATACCCGACGTGTTTGGGCGATATTGACTCAACTCGGTACATCATAAATGAATTACGTAATTAAGACTGTTTTTTTTTGGTTCTCTTCTCCCGATGGATGATAAATGAGATGATAGGGAAGGCAAAGGGTCTAGCATACCCATACATGAGGTCATCATCAAATTCCAGTTGCTGTAGAATTTGATGCTTTTCTTGGAGTCACTCGCGGCACCATAGCTCAAACACGTCGGGTAAAATATGGGAGTTGACAGCGCGGGAAAACCGCAAAAAATAAACTTGTGCCCCATATTTAAAGTCCAATTTATCGTTTTCCATAATTATTGACATTGTAGCACATTATTAAACAAAACAACACCACTTTTGACCAATAATATCCACAGTAAATTAATTTACAAAACAAAAACTTGCACTTGACATGTCCACGCAAAATGGCGCGAAGGACTCTGTTTAAGACTGATGTATTCTGTACAATGTCATTTAAAGAAACTTAAAAAAAAACGAATACCTAATTACTTACTTTATTCCGCATACATCAGGCGTTCTCTTAAAGCAGGTTGCATAAGCTAGATTGGCTATGTAGGGACCGGCTCCTCGGTTATAGTTGATGGACTCAAATGAACCCGATCTGTCTGGGTAGTACTGAAGACAACCGGCAGGGGCTGGAAAATGGCACCAGAACTATAGGATATATATTATATAGGTAGGATACCTTTCGGGGTGGTCAGAAACCACGCTTACAAAGAAGCGGATTCACATTTAGCCAACTTTACTTAAAAGTCTCTAGCGTACCAAACTCGCAAAATATCTCAAATAAATTAAATTTATTTATTTAAATCAATAAATATTATTGTGTCCCGAGCACTCTAAATCCACGGAACCGCTAGACCATGGAGGAAGCTTATTTAAATTTATTTTATTTATTTTAATTTTATTTTATTTGGGATAAAAACAGACATACATTAAAGATTACTAACTATATATCCACAATTTTTTGTGCAATCAACATTTATAAGCTATCAAAAAGAAAAAAAATATATATAAAAAAGCAAAAAGTAAGTAAAATTAAACATATGTAATATAGAAAAAAAAAATGTTTGACAATGCATTTAACAATTGCCCTTAGTGTGTCAGATCTAAAGTGTTAAGAAGATCAGATATGTGTCCCTTATAGGAACCTGCAGATAGTATGTCTACTTAATTAAATATTATATATTTATTTAATAAGGTCATTAAGCTGTGCATCCTTCTCGCTCGCACACTTCAACTTTTTTAAAGATCCGAGTATTATTTTGGTTAAAATAGACGAAAATATAGTGCTAGCTTTGCAATAATCATTGCATAATCAACATCCCAGATCTCTCACTCTCACAATACAGGACTTTTAAGGATTTTTTAAATTTGAGTGTACTTTGAGAAATATAGTCTATTCTAGAGAATAAAATGACGGACAATTTAGATATAAATTAATTATAAAATTGTTTTACTAAAAATTATTTTGCAATTTTTCTCAATCTAAATTTAGGTATATGAAAGAGAGAAGAGAAATTTCTAAGCATTCCATGGATTCACCGTGCGGGTGCCGGGCCCATCGTGTATGGGTAAGAGATGAAAAGAATGGTACTAACTAACTGCACTGCGAAACGAAGCAGACGTGTTTTTTGTATTTGAATATTTCATGCGAATTTAATTTGATAAATAATATTAACATCGCGCGCAAACAGCTGCTGCCAACAACATCGCGTCGGAGCGGGTCGATGACCTTAAACTAGTGAGTAGCATCTCCTGATCGGATATCCCGCTCGCACTCGTAGGTGCCGAAGACTCACGGCCGCCTGCCCGCGCGCAGTAACTGTTCAGTGTCGTGATTCTACAACTCTTTAGGACTACCCTCGGTAAAATTTCAAAATAATTATATTGATGAATATTAGCAAAATGGGTTTTTGCAATGCATGTAAGGCTGCGGTAAAACCGGCGGAAAAGGCAACGTGCAGCTCGACTTCTTGCACCCTTATCTACCATTTCGCATGCGTCAACCTCACTATAAGTGGGTTTAGAAGGCGAAAAGACTGGAAATGCCCCTCATGTGTGTCAAAAAAACCCAAAGGTGACATCAATAACACACCTATTCGACCCATTAGGACAGACGATAGCAACTCGTCGGACTCTGAGAGCGGTGAATCCATCGTATCTGCAGCTGCGCCACAAATAGATGCCAGTCTAATATCTGCATTGCGCAAAGACATCCTAAATGTTATGCGTACCGAGATCCCGACATTAATAAGAGATATTATTTGCACCGAGCTAAAACCTCTGAAGGATGAGTTAAAGGATATTCAAAAATCAGTAGCCTACATCCTGGAAGAAAATGCCGACCTAAAGGAACGTGTCAATAGCTTGCAGTCTGAAAACAATGGCTTTAAGACACAGAACCTAGAATTAGAGAAGCGTGTGTCTACTCTCGAGCGTGAGCATGCAAAACAGGAACAGTGGGTCCGTATGCAAAACCTGGAGATAGTGGGTATTCCCGAGAGCTCAAATGAATCGCTGACAGATGTCGTCATGTCTTTGGCAGAGCACATCGGTGTTAACCTTCACCCCGACGAGGTAGAATTTGCCCATCGTGTTCAGGCCCGCCGTGCTGCAGCCGGTCGGCCCCGCTCGATAGTCCTGCGACTGCGCCAGCGCCGCACCAAGGATGCCCTCCTGGTGGCCTCTCGGAAACATCGCAACCTGACCACTACAAGCATCGGCGTCAACAACGACTCGGGAAGAATATTTATAAATGAGCACCTGACTCCTAATAATAAGTCATTACTTAAGATGTGTAAAGACAGGGCTAGGGAGCATAATTTTAAATATGTGTGGACAAAAAACTGTCGGATTCATGTACGAAAAAGCGATCAGTCACCTCCCGTACCCATTTTATGCGAATCAGACTTGAAAAAAATTATATAACCACCTGTAACACATGTACACAATTATTAATAATATTTATCATAGTTAAAGTAGGATATTACACTCATTCATACTTACAAGAAACACAAACACACTTTTCACTTTCATACATCACTAATACAATTACCATAATAACTATTATTATTAAATGCCTGTTCCTAAATATATCTGACACCTATTGCCTTAAATTACTATTAATGTTAATACGTGATAATTATAACATAATAAAGCTACCTATTTTAAAACATCAGTGTTTCAACTACATATTCCGTTGGCAATTGGCCGAGCGAGACTTGCCCCATCCAGTGCGGTCTACGCGACAGTTGAGCATTTTCAGACTTCATTCGGGAGGCGCAATGTATCTGTTAATGCGGACTGATACGTTAGATAGCGGAATATCGACGGCATCCATGACTGAAAACTTATTATTTAAGTATTTTAATGAACTCGGAACGAGAGCCTGTAGCCCACTTTTTTATGTACGCATGATAATAGTACCTAAACTTTGGATCTACAATTTGTACCGCCTAAGGTATATAACATTAACGTGGATAACTAACTTAGTAATTTTGTCCCACCTATACAAGTCTAATAATATTATCCTACAATTATTTTATCGCCACTACTTAGTGCTACAACATTCATATATGATTAATAACTATTGTAATGGAAATAAATATTTGGCCTGCCGTTACTTCATTGCAATAATACTTATAGCTCTTAAATGTTTAATAACAAAGTCTAAAAAAATATATTTGTGTTTATAAACGAAACAGATGGCCCGAGTGAGTAAATCATTACGTATGTTTTACCAAAATGTCAATAGTATTCGCAATAAAACAACAACTTTTTATAACAATACCCTGCTAGGCAACTACGACATAATGCTACTAACGGAGACTTGGCTATCTGACGGCTTTTTAAATAGCGAACTGGCGAACTGCGATAAGTACGATGTTATTAGGCGTGATCGAGTGACTAATACGTGGGGCGGGGGCGTAATGGCCATCGCAGACGTGCGCTTGAATGCCCGCGCGCGGCCCGACTGGTCTCGCGACGATCTGGAGTGCATGTGGCTGACGATCGGAGCTTCGGCACTCGGTGGCGACAGCAATCTACACATAGCTGTGGTATATATACCTCCCAACTCTCATCTACCTAAGCGAATGCAGTTATTCATAGATTTATTGAAACACGTGACTTCCACATCTGATAAAGACGATCACTTCTTGATAACAGGTGACTTTAACCTGCCTAACCTAAACTGGGAGTCTACGGGACCCACGTATCTCAAAAAAGGATCTGTTGAGGTCCAGGACTCGGGAATCAATCTCGTCAACCAGTGTAGTTATGCGGGTCTTGCGCAGTTTAATCTGCTAAGAAATATTAATGGAAACACGCTCGACTTGGTTTTTGCTAACTTCCCATTGGACATATACAGAAGCGATATTCCTCTAGTCCCGGAGCACAAATCCCACCTTGCTATTTATTTTGATGCCACAGAAATAACAATACCGCCCTTTCCCAAGGTATCACGTCTTAAATATATGTACCGAAAGGGGGACTACGATATCATAAATGAACAGATAGATAAACTTGATTGGCACTCTCTTCTAACAAACCACACTGTCGACGAGTCTATATCTATATTTTATAAATTAATAAACGAAATTATTTCCAAAAATATACCACAAAGACTAGTCCCCGCAACAGCCCAACATCCTATATGGTACAGTCGATCGCTTATTAAAATAATTAGGGAAAAGAAAAAATACCACTGGCTCTGGAAGCGTCATGCAAACCCTTTGGACTATGAAACTTTTTCCCAACTGCGTAAGCGCCAAAAACAGGTTCAAACTGAATGTTTTAATGCTCACATTACGCGATCTCAAGAAAACATTAAACTAGATCCTAAAGCGTTATGGTCTTACGTAAAATCTAAAAGGAAGGGCGGTTCAAACTATCCGAAAAATATGAACTACAATAAGAATGCACTGCAGAGTGAAGGTGACGTCTGTTCAGCTTTTAATGACTTCTTTACCAAAATGTTTATCACACCCCCTCAAAGTTACCCCCCCTTTGATGACACAGGAGTTGGACAGAGCAACAACAATTTTGTGAGCGATGTGGCAGTCACAAGGTCGGAGGTCGCTAAACTATTAAACCAGCTTGACGTCTCAAAGGGTGCTGGATGTGACTCTCTGCCCCCATACTTCATAGCAAATTGTGGAAAATCATTATCGTACCCCTTGACAATAATCTTTAACATGTCTTTCCATAATGGTGTATTTCCAGAGTTGTGGAAGCGTGCTAATATAGTTCCTGTTCACAAAAAAGGGTCTAAAGCAAATATTGAGAACTACAGGCCCATCTCCATCTTGAACGTCATCAGTAAGGTGATGGAGAAAGTTGTATACAGCCGCATGTACCCAGTAATTTCACAAATTGTACCGGTTCAACAACACGGCTTCATGAAAGCCCGATCCACTCTAACAAATCTTGCTAAGTTTACGAATGACGTCATGCTCAGCATGGACCAGCGCATCCAGGTCGACGTAATTTATACAGACTTTGAAAAGGCATTTGACCGCGTGGACCACACTCTCCTTCTTCGGAAAATGGATAGGTTAGGTATCAAAGGCAATCTTCTTCGATGGACAGAGTCCTACTTAAGGAATAGATGTCAAGCCGTGGTTGTGGGTGGTCATCGTTCAGACTTTGTCCACGTCCCTTCAGGAGTTCCCCAGGGATCACTCCTTGGTCCCCTTTTGTACATTGCCTTCCTGAGCGACATACCCACATGTTTCCATCACGCTAAGTTTCTGCTTTACGCTGACGACAAAAAGATATACATGAATATCAGAAACATGTCAGACTGTGCTCTACTACAGGATGATCTGAACCGGCTTAGTCAATATTATAGTGTCAACCGCATCACGGTCAATGTTGCCAAGTGTAACTCTATCAGCTTCACTCGTAAAACCAACCCCATACAGTACGCTTACACAATCGACGGTTGTCCGATTGAAAAGGTTACGGTGATTAGGGATCTAGGAGTGATCCTCGACAGCCAATTAACCTTTGCACAGCATATAGACAATATTACCACCCGAGCGTACAAGAACCTCGGCTTCGTCTTACGAGTTAGTCAACCCTTTACAGACTTGAACTGCATAAAATGCCTGTATTACGCATATGTGCGTAGTATGCTGGAATACTGTAGTCCTGTCTGGAACCCCCAATATATTAAATACAAGCAAAGCATCGAGAGAATCCAAAGAAAATTCACAAAAAATCTCAACTACAAGAAGAAACATTTCTGCGCGGACTATGACCTATCATGTCGATCTCATAACCTTATGTCATTGGAAGATAGACGAGAACTTTGTGACTTGCTTCTGCTATATGACTTGTGAAATAGCAAGCTAGACTGTCCCGACCTTGTCTCTGAGACAATTCGCCTAAATGTACCCAACTACAGAACTAGAGCCGCCTCTTCACACTTATTTTCACAATCTTTGTCTCATACCAATTATGGTTCAAACTCAATCATCCGTAGGATTCTGCATAGATACAATAGGGACTTCTCAGACGTGGACATTTTCTACCTATCAAAAAATCAGACCAAAACAACTGCTAGTCTTAAACTTAAAGACAAAGCAAATAGGAGTAAAAACAAATAGTAAAATAAAAATAAAATAAGGTAAAATAAAGTAAAGTAAAAAAAATATATATATATATATATATAAATATATATATATATATATATATATATATATATATATATAAATATATATATATATATAAAATAAAACTTTTTATAAATAAATAAAATAAAATTTATAAATAAATGATTATAGTAAAATAGAAAAAAAAAAAAAAAAAAACTACTAATTCTAGATTTAAAGATATATTTAATAATACGGAGTACAGTTCGAAAGGTGTTTAATTTGATATATGATAAAATAATACACAATTTATTTAATGCCAAACAGGTTGTAATACATAAGATAAAACAAATACGCACAATATTTAAGCATATCACACTTACATCACCATACACACACAAACACGTACACACTAACACAACCCATAGGTACACTAACATAACACACATGCACTCGCGCATCCATAACCATTTACAGTATTTTGTCCTCTTACGAGTAGCTTTATTGTTGTGTACACGCTTATTGTTATGAATATTGGCTTATGTTTTTGTTTGTATTCTTTATATTATTATTTCTAGTTTTTAGTTTTAGTTTAGTTTAGTTTAGTTTTATTTCCACAAATAAGTACTATTTATATAAAGTAAAGCCATGTATGGCCAATGTGTTACTTATAAGGTATACCTATGTATTTATTTCTGTAATGAGCTGTGGTTTTTGTAATAAATAAATAAAAAAAAAAAAAAAATGGTGTCTCGGGCTTGCGACCGACAATAGGCTGGTTTAAAAAGGAGGCCTCCTTTTTTATTTTGTTGCGCGATAATACCCATCCACCATTCCACTTTCCCTACCCAACCAAATACTGTATGCTCGTATTTAATTTTAAATGGGTTATTTGTAATTTTTTAGTTGGCACACTTTTAATATTGTCTCCGTTTTCGCTTTCTATTAGCAGCGCACACCGCACTTCAGTCTGCGTGTCCCCGCACCGCCGTTATATTTAAATTTTGTTTTAAAACCGCAAAAGACTGAGTAAAAAAGACTGTTTACCATCAGGACTATAATTCCTCGTGAAATTTGTGTTAGTGTTTATGGATCCAAATCAGCCGAGAAGACGCCTGAAGGTTAATGCATTGTTTCTTATCCTGGAGAGAGATCATTTTCTCTAATTTCTCCGCACTTTTTCTCTTTTCCTACACCTTATTATTAGTGTCCCGCAGGTACTTTGAGTTTTTATATATTATTATTTAAAACTATCTGACCCGGCAAACTTCGTACCGCCTAACATTCATTGAATGGTCAAGCTTGATATAAATTTCTGAACGCACCCATATATATTTGACAAACCAACATTGTTTGACCGGTACGAAAACCACGAACTTTTTGTATGGGTAAATGTTTTTTCTTTTATTTTATTTTTTCTTAAATTTTCCAATTTCTATTTATAGTTATTCTGCTATCCGGGCACACGAGACAAATCCAAAAAATCAAAAACCGTGAAAATCTGTGCAGTCGTTCTCGAGTTTCATCCCGATCGGTTAAGTAGTTTTGCAATGCATAGGGAACACACACACACACACTTTACATTCACCTTTATATATATAGGAAGATTAATCGCAAAATTTAATTCGCATTAACCCAAATAGTTGCCGTACGCCACATGGGCTCGGCCATTTTGGCCACCCCACTGTATGATTCCGTTAATGCCGTCTTGAAAGCTATTTCTATTAATGTATCTCCTGCAGGCCTGCTTAGTCCCAATTCAGTAAATATGTCTAAATTATTTATTAAAATTTCTCAAAACTACAGTCAGACTTAAATAATGTTTAAAATCTGAATTATCTAAGATCTTAATTAATACCTTATCTTTATTACTATTTTAGCATTCATATAAATAACTACTTGATAGGTACTTACCAATTAGATATTCATCACGATCAGCCGATGATGAGAGAGGTGATGAAGGGAGAGACGAGGTTATAGCTTCTAAAATTCCGTCGCGGTATTTACTGTAAATGATGATTAAAGTTAAAAAATTGATACAGTGGACCAAGAAAGTGGTCTATCAGTTTTGACTAATCTTCCTTTGAAATTAAAATATTGCTAAGGTCGAGTAATAGGTTAGTTTAGTCTACTTTCGGGTTGCACATAGGCATGTAGTCTACCTTAATTCTGACTTGTCTGGTGGGTTACAGCTGTACCAGGTATTGTATTCTCATAGGTACTGATAACTTAATTTAAAAGGTTATTAATTGATCGTTGTGGTGCAGTTCTGTATATGTTTTATTTTGTAAATCTGATATAGCTGAGTTTTCCTTGCAGATTCCTTTCTCAGTCAGATTAAACATTAACAGGTCACTGGAATTTGCTAAGCTGCTGGTCTTCTGCTAACAGCTTACTTATTGGACCACTTTGCTGCTTAGTCTTCTACTAGCAGGAGTAGAATCATTCAAAATAATTAAATTAATGACGTTTCATAAATGCCTGTAATAGGTTTACGTGAATAAAGATATTTTGACTTTGACTTAGTCATTTTTTCAAGGGAAAATCAACTTTATTGTTTGATGACGTGCATACTCGTATAATCCTAACTTTGTGGTCGACTGTACAACCCAGCCTTAATATAATTCTTTATTTGTCACCAAACGTTCCCACCGGAATTTGGTTAGGTCCATGATTACATCAATTTCTACATTCGATTATTTAATTTAATTACCTAACTAAATCGTGCCTGGTTATGTTAGAAGCAAAGAATAAATAAATAAATAAATATTTCCAGACAGGTCACACAGCGCCATCTAGTTTCCGTAGTAAGCTACGAGGCTTGCGTTACGGAAACTAGATGGTTGATAAACTACATATTATACTTTTTTTTTTGTAAATATATACATATTATACATATAAACACCCAGACCGAGACAAATTATACAATGTACAACTTGCCCCCGGTGGGAATCGAACCCACGACCTCCCGAGTTCACGGCAACGTTTGTTACAACTAGACCACGGAGGCGGTCAGAGAACAGAACTGGCAGTACTTAATTAAAAAGTCTAGTTCCTTTCACAGTTTTGGTACTCCAGGTCTAATTATATGTATATTGTTTGTTATATAAATTTTATTGTGACTGTTTGTTACCATAATAAAATAAAAAAATAATTTTATAACATGACTATTCCAACCCTTCATCTCAGCCCCTAATACACAGAGTCCTAGACTTGCACTACCTTCCAGAGCATATTTCTAGAGAAGTTGGCTTACACTCGCTAGGTTGTCAGAGGGGTTGGTATATAAGATAAATAGTGGTAACGACTGACGTCAAGTTCCTTACCCCAGAGTGTTGAAGCACTCGAGCTGGGTGACCTTGATCTTCCAGGTGGCTTGGGGCAGGTTGGGCTGAGTGTTGCGATCGGCAATCTTGAAGTTGATGCGGATGTTACGGCTGTTGGTGGATGCATTCACACGTATGTAGACTGAGGGAGATAGAAAGATTCAGCAAAATTTTCCAAGCACTGTCTTACTTACAAAATTATTCCTTCCAGCTGTCAAACGGAGGGACGCCTTGGGAGGGACTACGCTTGAGGAATAAAACTGTCATACTCAAATGTCCTTGAATCGTGCTTGTGTTATTTTCAACTAATATTGGAAAAACAGAATAAAACACTATTTAAATAACTGTGTATTTATTTAAGTTATAATAATAAATAATATTTAAATATATAAATATTTCCAGACAGGTCACACAGCGCCATCTAGTTTCCGTGGTAAGCTACGAGGCTTGTGTTACGGAAACTAGATGGTTGATAAACTACATATTATATATATTTTATTTTTATTTTTTATTAATGTATATAATGTACTTGTATGTATAATTGTATGTATAGTTTATGTGTAGTATATTAAAATTAGTTAAGTAACTTATTAAATGTATCATTAAAATTTCATCCTACCTTACTTATATTATGCTTATTATAGCTCGCCTCTGTACTATTTTTAAGTGCATTAAAGAATTTAAAAAAATAAATAATATTTATATTATTCAAACTGTATTTCTTATTTTAATAATTAGCAAAATTACTTAATTTAGTTAAAGAACACAATTTAAACATTTTTAAACAAAACAAATTATCAAACTGATTCAAAACAGATTTCGTTTCAAAATTGTAATTAATTTTCGTGACACATGAATATTAATAACGAAAGAGACAGAATTATGGGAATTAAGATTATAGAATTAAGTGCTAGAACGTGTAGCAATTCTAATAAAATTAATATTTAGAATCATCATTCATCATCATTACAGCCCCTAGAACACAGCGTCCTAGACCTCCACTGCTGGAGATGGGTCTTCCAGAACATAAATCTGGAGAATTTGGCCTACACTCGCCACGCTGGCCAGGCGGCTTGGTGAGGATATGATGCCAATTTTTATGACATTTATTAACGATTCCACAAGTTGGTATTAGTGGAACCGGGACCGACGGCTTAACGTGCTCTCCGAGGCACGGGAACGGTGGTGTTGTAAATCTATGACAAATGTACGTAAGAAAAGTATATTTCTCATTTATTTATTTATTCGAAGTAAGGTACAAATAACAGCTAACAAACAAAACAATTATTGAAATCATAGACAAACAATCCTGTCGGGTAATCCTGTTGGTACATGCAGGGTGGATTTGGACCGATTTTTGTAGGATTTAAGAAACGCGTTCTTATAACCGCGCCTATTTAGAAATACGGGAACGCAATCTACAATGTTGTCAGAAAAAAAAACTTTAATGACCAGAAATATTTAAAATGGTAACATTTATACTTTTCGAGATCCCTTAAGGGATCCGTTTGACAGCTGGAAGGAATGGTTAAGTCAAGGAGCCGTCTTAGTGTACAAGTAGCGCATTTAACAAGCCAAAAGCGCTCTTTTGCAGTCGCAATCTCAAACAACCTACTAAATGAACTTCGTTCCGAGACACGATAATAGTAACCTATGCACGCTTAAAGGTGTTCCGATACGCGCTTAAACTGTTTTGCCAAAGCTATGTGACGTCACAAATGACATCATTTCTCGCGCTTAGACTGCTCACGATATCGAGGTAGCTCTGAGCGCTGTCAGTTATTTGTCATTATGTCCCGCTCCATTTTCAAGTTAATTTAAATTAGGTTTTCTTTTAAATTATTTAATATTGTAATTCGTTTATACTGTTTCTATATTACTTCTTAAACAAATCTATAATTAATATTTAAGTGGGAAGTGAAAAAAAAATGTCTGTAACACGGAAAGTTATTTCAAAATACCAAATTAACTTAATAATATTAAACTTTACACATATAAAGATGAATAAACCGAGAGATGTATATTTGTTAGAATTCATACTCAAAGATGTGGAATCCGCAATTTATCTTCCATACATTAAAAAAAAACTAACATTTTATGAATGAAAATGTGTTTAGACCGTTCCGAATTGATATCACGCTCTGAGCATCCAAATCGCAAACATGATTCGGAACGACGCCGGTCAGTGTCATATTCGTTCTAAGCGCTCTGAGCACGATTCGGAATGGGGGGAAAGTAAAGTAGCACCGTATCCCTTCCGGGTGGTCAGAAACTACGCTTTTAAAGAAACGGACTCACATTTAGCCAACTATACTATAGGCCCACCATGACAAGTGGCAAGCTCGATGCCTCTAGCGTACAAAACTCGAGTAATATCACAAACAGAATAAAATAAATTTATTAAATTATAATATATTTAAAACTACTTAAATAAAAAAATAATTAAATATTAACTATAAGCTCGGGCCGTGGGGACCAAGTGCACACGAAATTTTCAAGGCGTTGTCAAAACTGCTCGTCAACACCTCGGGAGACAAAAGGGGCTGGGCAATATTTGGGCCAAAGGATCAGTATTGCCATTCAACGTGGCAATGCTGCCAGTATCCTTGGCACTTTGCCCATTGGCAGCGATTTGGAGCAAATTTTTTATTTATAATAAATTTTATTTTGTTTTTTCTTCATTTTAGTTTTTAGTTATATTTTTATTTATTAATTAGGTTTATTTTTATTAATAGTAATTTATGTTTTAAGATGTAAGTTTTTAGTTTAATTAATATATATATTTTTTTAATCATTGTACCTTATTTTCTTCGAATAAAAAAGAAAATACATTATCAAAAAAAAAAAAAAAACTATAAGCATAAAATGTCCTCTAGAAACGACCCATCAGCGATAGATCCTTTAGCCGTTTGGACAACTCCTTGGCCAGACGCTTGGCTGAGTGTCCCCATGGGCCTATCGTCTCGACCCCAAACGGCGCAAATTCGTAACCTGTGCTGAGTTTGGCGTATTTGCGCAGCTTGAGGTTCTCAGCAGAAACCTTCGCACTTATCGCGCTAGACGATGTCACCTGGATGTAAGATGGGGCTCAAATAAAATAAATCCATGAACGGTTAAGACCACGGAGGCAGTCACGACTCGTCCAGTGCTATATATTTTTTCTTCATATATTATAAGAACAAAACAGGCTTGAATTTAAAACTGTATCTGTAAATCTATACAACAAAATACTCACTATGTTGTCCGCTGTTGTCACCGCAGAGTGGCGGGATGATGTCAGAGTTGGCTTGAAGATTGGTCACTTGGAAGATGTCGTTTCTGCACGAATATCCCGGACGTTGGGTCACATTCTCCACTGGCTCCACCTAGAATACAATTTGGTGTTTTATTTATCCAGCAACACCAAATTTTTGTGATATTTTAAAATGAGATTATAGGGAAGGCAAAGGGTATAGCCCAAACAACCAAGTCTGACGTAATATATCTTTATTTTTATGGGTTTTTAAATTTACAGCGCGGGAAAACCGCAAAAAATAATTGTATCTTGTACCCTCTATAGAGTATAATTTATCGTTTTCCATAATTATTCACACAGTAGCACATTATTAAACAAACAACACCACTTTTGACAATCAATATCCACAGTAAAGTTATTTACAAAACAAAAACTTGGCACGTAACATGTCCGTGGAAAATGGCATCAAAAACCCTAATGAGTTTTTTTTTTGAGTGCTTCAGTCTAAAATATTTGCTGTGTAAACGTTAATTACGCTTTATAAATATTAGCCAAAAAAAAGTTATGTACTTATTTCACAAACGTATCCCAGTCAGAAATCACGCTTTTAACGAAGCGGTTTCACATTTATCCAACTTCCAGGAATCGAACTCGGAACCTCCGCGTCTAAATCTGAAGCCCCTAGTAGACCATGGAGGTAGTCATGTCAGGCAGTATGGGTTATTATACGTGTACTAGACTAGCTATTTAACCAGATGTTGCCCGTTTAATAAAGTGATCCGCATGCAGTACACAAGAACTTACAGTGGTAGGAGGTGCCAAGTTGAAAGTTTCAAAGTCAATTCTCATTTGACAAACATTGTTGTTGTTAATTTCGACATTGTAAGAGCATTCCAATCCAGACTCCTCCTTATTTAGCGGTGGGTTAATGAAATGGGCCACTTTTGTATTCGTCCGGATGTCACACGCGTTTACTGCAAAAAAAAGAAAGTTATAACGCCATCTGTCCATGTGTTTTGGAACTATATGGTGTCTTCGTTAGGAATACCTACCGACAAGCAGTAGACCTATAAAGCAAAGAACAAATTTGTACATGGTTTCGCTACCCACTACTAGATGGCGCTCTTAACATTTAGACAATCGCACACTATGGTATTTGAAACAAAACGATACGCACACTGAATTTCGCTTTGAAAAGGGTTCCAGTAGCATTTAAAGCAAAATTCATTTAATATAACGCGGTTTTGCTTTCTACTTGATCACTGGAATGTCAACAGATACTTTTTTTTAAAATAGGCTGCGTTTCGTTTATATAAATTACCAGCGGTGCTAGCATTAAATGACATAATTATTAGCGTGAACTGTTCAATTACCAAATAAAAATACAGTTGATATTAACATGAAGCAAATACAACAACGGAACAAAAACGGAAATGTTAACATCAAAAAATAACATTTTTAAAGGTGCTACAAGAGGTGGTTTATTTTTTTACAGATTGATAAATGTCAAATTTTAACTGCTCTGTTTGGTTGTTTTGCATTTCTACTAAAATAAACAAAAATACTAAAATGGTTTCATTTATTAAAGCTAATGGACTTAAAAAAATTAATATATGATTGTTTATTATTTATTTGTGTAATATATATAATAAATTATATTATTTTTTATTATTGTAGTTCTGTACCAGATCCTCGACACATTTATGCTTGTATATTAAGGGATTAGCTGAAAATCAGCACTGTGACTCTTAAAGCGTCGCAGCTCAATGCTGAGCTGGTTCCCTATTTGTCACCACACACTTTTAATTTTAAGTTTACTTTTTTGTTAATGTGACAAATAAAATATTTTTCTTTCTTTCTTTAAAAAAGTAAGTAACACAGTTTAAATGAAACGGTTTATAATGTTAACATGTAATAATATCACTGGAACGGGTATCAACAGTACTTTTAAAATAATATTATTGAATATGGACACAAAAGTCTACTACATACAATATTGTTAGTGATATAAAATCGACTTTTCTGGTCACCGACTAAGTGAAAAATACTAATTTTGTAAAAAGGACATATAATAAATTATTTAGAAGCTGGCCGGTTAAAGAAGAGAAGATAGTCCTGTCGAATCCTTTATTGCAATTAACTAAATAATGATTAGGTTTTTATCTATACTCACGCGAGCAACACGTAGCGAAAACTCCGCAGAATCCGACAGCCTTGCCCCCCTGTGTGTTGCACTGGTTTCTGGAGAGACACACTCCGCCTGTATTCCTGTCAGAGCTAAGACATTGCTCGCCGTTGCCCACAGAGAAAATATTGCCCGGGCCTTGTCTTGCCGCTAAAAGGATCAAAACAAAACAAATCATTTACAACTCGACTAGCTAGGAGCGTGGCGTGACTAAATATGTTCTAGAAGTTCCATCTTAAGCAGTGGTGGCTTTGATAAAAAGAAAGCCACACCAAAATTGTGCGTGCTTTGTTGTTGTTTTGCGGCCAACTTTAGGTCGCATTAGGATGATGGTTTTTAAAAATGCTAATGTCTACCTAAGGTATTATAACAGCCACGCTGATCAGAACTCAGACTCCTAGATCTCCAATGTTGATGATTGGCTTTTCAGAACAAATTTCTAGAGAATTTGGCTTGTATAGGAAAGCGGCCATTTAGGTAAACAAATGCCACTAAAGAAGCATTTAGTATCTTAGTTTTTTTCTTTATAACTGTCTAATGTTAAATAACTTATTCAACACAGTGGGATTCGAGAAACTGTTAGAAAAAGCGACATTACGTAGTATAAATTACTTCATCATCATCATCATTACAGCCCCTAGAACACAGCGTCCTAGACCTCCACTGTTGGAGATGGACCTTCCAGAACATATATCTGTAGAATTTGGCCTACACTGGCCACGCTGGCCAGACGGCTGGGCGAGGATACGATGTCAAATTTTATTGACAATTTATTAACGATTCCACAAGTTGGTAATAGTGGAACCGGGACTTAGAGCTTAACATGCTCTCCGAGGCACGGGAACGGTGGTGTTGTAAATCTATGACAAATGTACGTAAGAAAAGTGCATTTCTCATTGGTGGTACATGCCGGGTGGGTTTGTACCGACCTTTGTAGGATTTAAGGAACGCGTTCTTACAACCGAGCCACCACCGCGCCATAAATTACTTAATAGAACATAATTATCTGCAACAAATAAAATGTGTTAGATGTGTTTCTTACTTGGTAAAATATATAAATTGAAGCTTAAAATATTTTTTGCCAAATATTTCGCCTCTCTTTGGAGCGGCGTCATCAGTGACAGTGACTGAAGGTCTTTGTCATAAATTTTGAAAAAAGTAATTTTATTTCTTTTAGCAATGGTGAAGGCAATGCACTATATAGTTTTGTATTTATTTTTTAGAAAAATATCATCATCACCTCGCGCATCATGGAAAACATCATCAGTATGTTATGTCCATTGTTGGTTCGATATTAATAAATTTACAAAACAAGTTAGACAAAACCTAATGCATTACATTCAGACCAGGGCTATAGTATGCACCAAGCTGCCATATAAAAGAGCTTTCCCATGTTTTTAAATCAATAGACCGAATAGTTTTAGGAAAACTCTTTAATACTCTTACTGTGAAACAATTGTTAAAGGTAGTGTTATGTATACGCGCATGGGTGGGCACAGGTAAAATATTATTAATTTGAGAATCTACTGAATGTCTGTGTCCATTCATGCGAGTACGAAGGGGTGTCGTAGTCTCTCCCACATAAAAACTGTTACAAAATCTGCACTCCAGCATATATACGCAATGAGAAGTAGTACATTGTGCGAAATTTTGAATTTTGATGACAACAGGGTTATGATGAGTTTGTATATTGATATCGGAATTTATTATGGGACATGTTTTGCAACGAGATTGGTTGCACTTGTGTGTACCTAACAATGTATTATTACTCCGTGTATTTTTATTTTTTGCTAAAATAGCTTTTAAATTTTTATTTTGTTTATACGTTACACTAGGGCACGTTTCCAAAAGATTTCGTGTAATATTATTATTCTTAAGGATAGAAAAGCTATCCTTTAATAAATTTTGAATTTTGTGTGCCCCGTGGAAGTATGGTATTATAAGCCGAAGGGAATTTTGTTGTTGTGTGTGTATAGCGTTTGGAGTGTTAGAAGGCCTGTTCATGTGTTTGTGTAAAAAGTTTGGGGGATAATCGCGCCTACATAACCCATTAAAGATTTTGCCTTGATATTTAGCCAAAGATGTTGAATTATTACAAATTCTTTTACCGCGGATAGAAAGTGAATGTGGTATAGACCGTTTTGTGTGCGACGGGTGGCAACTACTGTAATGCAGATACTGTAACTTGTTGGTTTCTTTAAAATGAACAGAAGTTGAAATATTATGATTATTATAAGTAATATCTACATCTAAAAATGTTATGTTAGTTTTAGAAATTTCATGAGTGAATCTTAGACTGCTAAATGAATTTAGTTGACTAAGGAATGTATTAAGAGTTTGTAAACTATGAGGCCAAATCATGAAAATATCATCTATGAATCTTAACCATGTTAAAGGTTTGAGAATTTGACTATTTAAAAATTTTGTTTCGAGAGAACCCATATATAAATTTGCATAAGAAGGTGCCATGCGCGTACCCATGGCAGTGCCTTTCTCTTGGTGATAGAATTTATTATCAAAAGTAAAATAGTTATTGGTTAAAACCATTTCTGCTAAATCTAGTAAAAATTTTGAAGAAGGCAGACGCGGGTTTGGGCGGCTATCGAAATACTCTTTTAGGGCATACAATCCTTCGTCATGTGGTATATTAGTATATAAGGACACAACATCTATAGTTACTAAGAAAATATCATTACATTTTGGAATTTGAATATTTTTTATAATATTTAAAAAGTGGTAAGTATCTTTAATATGCGAATCTAAATTTTTGACTAAAGGTTGCGCATAAAAGTCTACAAATGATGATATTCTTTCATTGATATGATGATGATATTTTTAATAGAACATAATTAACATTGCCACGCTACATTTCATGTAGTGTTGCCCAAAGCCAGAGCAAGACCAAGACTTAGCCAGTCTTGCATCAGAAGGGTTGGTCTCGGCCTTGGTCTTGCACAAAAGTCTGGCTCTAACCTAAAATATATATTTGTTCTACTTTCTCAAGAACTACTGATCTGTAGCTGCCTCCGTGGTCTAGCGGTTAAGTCCGTGGATTTAATATAAGTGGAGATAATATTTGTGATATTTCTCGAGTTTGGTAGGCTGGAGACATCGACGAGATTGCCACTTACCATGATTGGCCTATAGTAAAGTTGGCTAAATGTGAATCCGCTTAATTATAAGCGTGGTTTCTGACCACCCCGAAAGGGAAACGGTCGTGATGATACTTTACTAATCTGTTTAACTTAATATATACGTCGAGTTTGTTGACCAATATGTATACAAAAAAATGTATACAAATGTAACAAAAACGCTATATACTCGCACCTATAACGCTTTACTTATATGTACGGGCCGGTATCGGAATTCTTCCTTAGTAGCATTTCTTCACTTAAATAGCCGCTTTCCCATATTTTTTTTGTATTAAAGGAAGGATTCAGTAACCGGCCCTTAATCCTATATCACCCGTACTTACTTCTTAAGCTAGAGGCCGCAGATGTATGTATTGCGGCAAATATCATAAAGATCTGCCTAACTGTGTACAGCGCCATCTCTTATCGGATAGCTGGAACAAACATACAACTTTAAATAAAAAATATATTCGCAGATTACAAATTGAAAGAGTCAATTCCGGACTTTTGCAGTTTTATATTTTGTAAATGACTTTACAGTGGATATTATTAGTCAAAAGTGGTGTTATTTTGTTTAATAATGTGCTACAATGTGAATAATTATGGAAAACAATAAATTTGAAGGGCCGAAGTTGCAGTTTATTTTTTGAGGTTTTCCCGCGATGTGAACGAACTTTTATATACCCGACGTGTTTGGGAGATATTGACGCGAATTACTCCATGAAAACCCTCAAATTCTACAACACTTGGAATTGATGACCCCCAACTCGGTTATGAATGAATGTCGTGTTTAGGACTGATGTATTCTGAACAATGTCCTTTAAATAAAGCTAAAAAAAAATACTAGCTGTCTGACCCGGCTTCACCCGTGTGCTGGTTAGCATGAACAACTCGTCTCTCAAGGAACACATCTACTAAAGGTAATGGAGGTCGTGACCCCCTCCTTCACTTTGTTCCGGACGATGCTGCGCCACTTGGGTGTGAAGTGTGGTGCGGATCTGGTCTGACCATCGTGTCGGGCTCCGGCCACAGGGTCTCTTGCCTTCAATTTTTCCCGTCATTACCAGCCTTTCCAGATTGCCAGAGCTTTTACTGGCTATATGACCAAAATATTAAATACATGTACATGCTTACGCAAATATGATCACATCTCTGAGTTTCGAACTAAGTTGAGGTGGCTACCAATTCGTTGTCACAGGAACCTCAGAATCCTCTCCTTACTCTTTTCTATACTCAACGAGCCTGCGACACCGAAATACATCAAAGACAAATTTGCCTATCTCTCTTCACTTCATGATAGATCCCTCCGTTCGTCCCACATTTCTGTTCTATCTATTCCTTCTCATCACTCGAGCATTATATTTTAATGTAAGTATATGTATTTGTAGTTGTATGTATTGTTGTATATATAAGACCGATTTAATTTATTTTGTTTATTTATTTATTTATTTATTTATTTTCAGAAAAATCACAGCTTATAACTAGGACATAAAAATTACAATATTATAAATTATTAGATCTTAAGCCAGGAAGATTTTATATTATTTGTACATTTCATTTCTCAAAAACAGTGGGTTAAATACTAAAAAAATAATAATTTACAAATTAAAAATAATAAACATTAGTAAAATAAAAATTAAAATATTTACAAATAGCTATATACAAGTAGCATAGGATTATTATGATATTAGTGAGTGAAAATCAGTTAATCATTATATTATATAGAAATAATAGGAAACTAAGGGAAGATATGCATAGCTTTAGATCGATAGATAATTAGGTATACTGTTAGGTTAAATATTAATATTGCACCTATTATTATTATTTGTGAAATAGGGTGGGACTATTCGTCTCCAAGTCACTGCGACCAGTAGTGATCTATTGTGACCTTCCTAGATTATAGTTCGTTCGCTAGCCCTACGGCTTCAAGGAACCTTAGTATGGGCTTAGGAGCGGGGCGTTGCGTCGCACCTCCTCGGGGCTTAAACTGTGAGCACCCAAGATGGTGCTTCGCCTGTGATGCTGGGCATAACAGTCGCAGAGGAGATGGACTGGTGGTGCAGACACCTCGCGACAGAATCTGCACTTATCTGTTTCTACCGAGCCCATGGTAAACATGTGCGTGTTTAATTTACAGTGACCAGTTAGGGCTCTAGTGAGAGTTCTTAATTTACAGTTGCACCTACCTTTAAATGGTCTGTATTTCCCCAAAGGTTGGCTGCTAGAGAGGCATTAAGCCTGCCTCTTGTACTCGTACATAGTGCAATAAAGTTTTAAATAAATAAATACTCAAGGACTCGTTGCAGGCAGATGGAAGAGAGCCTGGTAGTGACTTTGAGCTCCTTGAGTATTGATAAGTTTGTACTGCGCGCTGTCCACGGTATGCCCAGCATAATTATTCATCTTGTAATGGTCTAAATTGTATTCACAGTTATACGAGTATATGCTTTTTAGATAAATTGGACGTAGTTACTCAAAAAGGATCCAATTCAAAATTTTTCAGAAATATAATTATGAATGCCAATCTCAGATAGATATCTCTAATATCAAAATGTATTAATAATCTATCATCAGCTTCTTCATTCTAGATTTAAACTGATTATCATTATCCAAAGGGCTGTTGTCAAATCTTAGAACCCACTGGGATTGTGCGAGAGACCCGACGAATTGACTCTTGGGCCGTGGAAACTTGGCAGGCCTCTGGTGTGCGACGTGTGTGCGACATAAGCTCCATCTCATATAGTTGCGGAAATACGCCAACCTTGGTATCGGTTACGAATTTGCGCCGTTTGGGGTCACGATGATGGGCCCATGGGGACTATCAGCGGTTGACGGAAAGGTCTGGAGACAGAAAGGCTATTTATTTCTGCCAACGTATTAGCTTCGCTATACAGAGGGGGAATTTTGCCAGTCTCCTTGGGACTATCTCGGATGGGACGTCTCTAGAGGACATTTTTTATTTATAGTTTAGTTTATTTAAATAAATACGAATATAAATAATCGTATTTGAATGCACATAACGTAAGAGTTATTATCGAAAACTCTGCTTTTTAAATTAACATTAGCATTAATTAAACGCATATTTTCTTACAAAAATATTTACTGATAACTGTGGTACAAGTTCAGTGAAGGTCAATGAACTCTCAACCGGTCTATGACAACCTTTATATTTGACAGAAATATGGCACCTAACGAAATCTTTACAGTTAAGTACCTTCGCACATTGCTGCGATAATTATAATCGATAGAGTCTTGGGACGCTGCTGGATAATGAGAGTTTCCGCATTGCTGTTGGCCTTCGGCTGGGGTGCTGCATTGAGCACAAGTGTCTGTGCGGTAGGAAAGGAGACCGCTTTGGAGTCCACGGGCTTTCTTGTATAAAAAGCGCTGGCAGATTTTCGCTTTATATCATTTAGGAGTCATGAGTTCCAGCTATTCTGGAACCCACTGGATTAGTCCGCGATGATGGCAAGAGACCTAATGGTATAACGCGGAGACGAGCCTTATAGGTTATAGATATTGTTGATAAAAATGTATACAGAGATTGTAACCAAATATCTGTAGGCAGCGAAAAATATTGTCTGTGCCACATCGGAACACTAGTTAGTTTTGGAGATATTTCATGTCATGTAAGAGTTTGATATTTTTACCTCCGAACCCTACAAAAGACAGACACGAAACAGTAACCAATTAAATACCAAAATATAATACACTGCCTCCGTGGTCTAGCGGTCAAGTCAGTGGATTTAGACTCGGAGGTACCGGGTTCAATTCCTGGTCGGGACACAAAAAAAATTATTAATGTAAGTAAATATATTTAATTTATTTGTGATATTTCTCGAGTTTGGTACGCTGGAGACATCGACGAGCTTGCCACTTGTCATGATTGGCCTATAGTAAAGTTGGCTAAATGTGAATCCGCTTATTTATAAGCGTGGTTTCTGACCACCCTGAAAGGGAAACGGTCGTGATGATACTTTACTTTTTTTTACTTACTTATATAATAAATAAGAAAATATTACCGTTTTTAGCAAAATTTGAAATAAAATCTTGTGATGTAATAAAGTCTTGCGAGACTCTTGCGAAAGACCCGTACCAAGACTAGGGCTAGTCTGGGTATCTGTCTTGCTAACATAGCGGAAGTCTTGAACAATTGAACAAGACCAAGATTGGAAAACACTACACGTAACGCATGTGCCAGCCATCCCCCCGCTCAACCAGGCCCCTGAGGTGCGGACCGGGACCGCAGCTATGTGTATAGACCTTAAAAGCTGCGTATGTCGTGAAACCAGTCTGACAGTTATAAATGTTGACCAATACATTATACCTGACCGTTAAACGATAAGACCAATCAATTAGCTTAATTATATATTCCTTAGTACAGCTTTGAGAGTTCATTAAATTTGCATAAGTATTTATAAATTCCTCTAGCAGATATTTAGATTCCCTTACTGTTGCTGCCGCTCGTCAGTGGAACAAGCTACCCCTGGCTATATCGTAAGGCGTGCATCGTCCGTCAACATATTTAAAAACCTTCTAACCACATTATTTCTTGAAAAACAGAATGTATGTCTCTCGAATTAATTGTTTGACATTTTATTTATATATATATATCTATTTATTTATAGTGTATGTATGTATTGTTTTTTTTTATATATTGTGTATGTATATTAAAGTGCTATAAATGCGTAATTATGTTTATTTACAAATTTAAGCTATTTTAATATTTTTCTTTATCCTGCCCATCACCTTACATGATCCCCAAGGTTAGCTGGTGAAGAATGCCTTATGGCGTTATAGCTCGCCTATGTACTAGGTTTTTAAGTGCAATAAAGTATTTAAATAAATAAATAAATATAAATAGTATTACGTAGAGCGGTAGATGCTTTCTTTTACCAATGAGAAATACTCTTTTCTTACGTACGTCACATACGCGGTGACTTTGTATGGTCTTTATCATCAGCCTGCGTTTCTCCACTGCTGGATATAATGTAATGGGGTGTATCAGGCAAAGCTCTTTGTAGATGTCGCTAGCGGCACTGGTACCTTGTTTACACCTATGAAATGTATTTTAACTTAAGGTTACCTAACTTAAAAAACAAATTAAGTAAGCGAACACCGTCTTTAAAATAAAAAAAGGTTGAATTAATAGAACGGCAATTTTGAGATCACCATATCTTTGCTTTCGCTTGGAAATCTCGATTTGTACACTTAAAAGCAGCATAATATCCATAAAATAATAAATTTCGTAATAAAAATACAAGTTTTCTATGCAACTGACAATTATATTAGGTACCATCTATCATGCGCCATCTATCGTGATAAAAAGTTAGTGACACACCCCATTGTATGTACGAGTATCTTAATGCATCCGCAATCCTCTGCCACACTCCCAAAGGTTAGCTATTTTAAGTTCACCCTTGTACACTACTTTTTAAGTTATTTTGTGCAATAAAGAGTTTATAAATTAAATGAAGGCCCAACAGTGAAGGTCTAGGACTTTGTGTTTCAGGGGCTTTAATCATATATTTAATAATAAAAGTAAAGTATCATCAAACCGTTTTCCTTTCGGGGTGGTCAGAAACCACGCTTATGAATAAGCGGATTCACATTTAGCCAACTTTACTACCAATCATGACAAGTGGCAAGCTCGTCGATGTCCAGCGTACCAAACTCGAGAAATATCACAAATAAATTAAATGTTAATTAAATGTATTCATTTACATTAATAAATATTTTGTCTCGCGACCAGGAATCGAACCCGGTACCTTCGAGTCTAAATCCACGGACTTAACCGCTAGACCACGAAGGCAGTTAATAATAAATTATTTAATAATAAAATATAATAATAATATTAATACTAATGATTATAAGTCCCGTCGGAATGGTGGCAAGAACGCTGGCTGCATTTCCCCGCTGAATTGCAATACTGATTATTTGGGACAAGATCCAGCCCTCTTGTCACCGGAGGAGACGACAAGACGCTTATGTCTCTTAAAAACTTTTTGGCGCTTGGACTCCATGGGCAAAAGTTTCACGACCAAACGGCACAAATATGTAATCTTTTTATATACTTACATAATTCTTTAGTTACTAAACAAAACCTTAAATTAAATAAACTAAAAGATAAACCTAATTAATATAAAAACTAAATACTTACAAATATCTTGATTATAATCTACATGTCATCGAATCCAGGAGAAGATGAACCCAATGTTCCGAGGACTCCGGCGACGTTGCCTCGTTGGATGGCAACACTGATCCTTTGAATAAGATATTCCCTACTCAAAGGATCACCTGTTGACGCTCGGATGGCAACGCTTATGTCGCGTATTAACGATTTAGCGTCCTCAGACCAAGGGCCCATCGTCTCTACGGCAAACGGCACAAAATAGTAACGATTTGCCAACTCTATGTACTTATTGCGTTTGCCGTTTGCAGCCAATTCAGCCGCTGCACCTGCTCGTTTTCGTGTCGCACCAACACGACTAGCACAAAGGGTGTCAGTACACGTCGCATCCCAAACCAAAGACTTACCTTGTTTATAAGGCACGAGGGTTAGCCCATCTGGTCTTTTCCCATCGCTGCGAAATATACCAGTTGGCTCTAATGTTGATGGGTAATTTGCAGAAGATAGTGCCTTTTGAATGATTAAATTTAGGGATCTATGGCGGGTGAAACGGCCTGCACTTTTTGAGCATGATAAGCCATGGTGACCAAACGGATCAGCTAATTCGCCGCAAACGCACTTATGGGCTTCATATAGTTGGCAACCTAGTCTGAGTGAAACAGCGATGCGAAGTGAGGTGGGATCAAGTTGCGTGCCCGTGTTGGGTGAGGGAATAGCACGCAGCCAGGCCCCAGACTCGCTTTCGCAAGATGCCAAAAGACGTGATTCGTCAGTAATTGAAAATTTAGGGAGAGACTTGAAAATTGTTTTTACTATGGGTTTGTCGAGTTCATGCTGAGTACAGACTGTGGGTAAATCTGTGAGCATGGATTTTGTCTTCCATAGAGCAATAACTTCGGATTCCCTGTATAATTCAGAAATATTATTGTTACTTTTTAACAAGATTGATTGACAAAGGTGTTTAACATTTGAAATAGAACCGAGGTATGCAGGTATTGAAAGATCTGAAACTCTTCTAACTCCCAAACCACCAGACCATATTGGTAATGAGGATTGAATGAATTGGGAAGACGACAAGTTAATGTTAAGGACATCTTGTATTGTTGTTTTTAAAATGCTGTCTACTTGAAATAAAATGTCACTGTCCCATGTAGGAGCTGTCCGCAAGTTGTAAATAAAGCGTGGTGACGCGAGACAATTCTTAAGCAAAAATAAAACAGTATGTGGGTCGACATCTGCTAATCTTGAACATGCAAGTTTAAGAGATGTTAATTTAGAGTCCAGCATGGAAGGGATGCCGTCATCTGTTAGTGGGGCACCAAGAAGGGAAGGTTTGCTGTTAACTAAATGTATACCAGGAGCTATGTTATTGAAGGAATCAAATACTTCTTGGTCAAAATCACCAGGAAAATACAGTTCACATTTATTTGTATTTACGTCTAAACCGATTTTCTTAGACTCTTTAATAATTTTTGAAAAATCTTGGAGAACGGTTGAAGGGTCACCGCCTAATGTACCGTCATCCAAATACCATATTATATTTAATTCAGATGCTAGTTGGCGAATTAGCGGGTGAATACTTAGAGCAAATGCTGCAGGACCCATTGGGTCACCTTGCTGACATCCGACTACAGATTCTATCATACATTCGCCAAATAAAAGTGAAGATGAACTCGAGTAAGATTGCCACATGTAAGGAAATATATTTGGGCATATGTCAATGATCTCTTTTAACATACAGTCTCTTTCAACTGAATTAAATGCATTTTTGTAATCAATTTTTAAAATTATTTTTGAAGTATCTTTATTTGATTCAAGAAAAAACCTTGTGGAGTGTACAGCTGCCTCGCATCCATTACGTACTGCAAACCCAACTTGTATTGGACTTAAATAAGTACTAACCGATTCAAAAATGCTTGCGCATGCTATTTTCGACGCTATACGGCGAAAAACGTTTCCAACAGCAATAGTTACTTATTTAATAATATATATTTATGAAATACTCACCTAAACCCTTATATCCCAAAAAACTAACACTATAAAAAAACTTAACTTAGAAATGGTATAATCAAAGCCCCATAAAGAAATGGAAGAAATGTCGCTGGAACCCACGCTTAAATAGCCTCGGAGTAACATCGCTTTTATAAGCAGGAAGATAGCGGTATAAAATAATCAATTAATTATACCTTAACAGCATTCATAAACGTTTTGCCGTTTGCTAAACAAACTTACGGCTAGTTGTAAAAATTATAATTAAAATAAACTCTCAAAGCGTCTTAGCTTTTATATAAAATGATACTGCGAATATTTGTAAATGAATTATTTTTAATAAAATAATAACATAACTTTAACAAAGAATCCTAATATCCATAATTGTCAAAACCAATTTGACACCCATCATAATTTTGAATTTAAAAGTTTTATTTTCTTTTGCGTAGCTATCGCTACACTCTGATCAATATTTTGATATGCGCCACGTGATTGGTAGTTAGCTTGTCACTTTGGTTATTTCCGCCTTATAGCATACGTTAAACACCTCAAAAGATAATTAGCCTTTTTGCAACTGCCCATTTAGTAAAAGCCTTCGTGTTCTAGCGGTTAAGGTACCAAGTTCGATTCCTGGTCAGGACACAATAATTTATTTAATTTAATTATGACATCACTCCAATTTGGTACGCTAGAAACATCGACGAGTTTGTCACTTGTCGTGATGAGCCTATAGTAAAGCTGAATGTAAACCCAATACGGTCGTGATAATGGTGATTATTTTAAGCAGATAGAATGAGCATTCGCTCGTTTAAGTCCTAATCCACCTCAAGATCTTGCAAAGTAACCATATGTTTTGTAGCACATAAATTATTTTGATTTGATTTGAAATAAGACAGCATTACCACAATGGATCCGACACCCGAACGGTTTACAATAAATTTTGTAACGTTACCTCCTAGACTAGTTTAGTTCGAAGCTCCCAAAATGTTTGCTACCTGTCAATATTGCCATATAATTGTAAAACCAGTATACTATCCAAACATAAATAGCTCAAATTATAATATTTCCCATTTTTATGGCTACCTACGTAAAATATTTTTCTAATAATAGTAACGTATCTTCACGACCATTAATTATTGATATCATTTTAGTTTATTAATATATATGGACAAATATATATGTATATGTAAACGGAATTGCACGGCGATACACCCTTGTATAAACCTTGTACCCTTACCTAGGAAGTAATTGTTATATTGATGCTTGTTTGTATCTCGAAGATCGTTGTGAGTAGGTTCATAAGGTGTTGTGTGTCTGGTGGTCGTCCCTTCCTTAGAAGGTCATTGCAGTAGTGGCACGTGTGTCGGGTCTTGGTCCTCACCCTAAGAGCCTGGTTAAGCAGGGGGGATGGCTAGCACATGTGTTATGTCTGTGATCAGGTTCTGCTGTTAGTGGCTGGAACCAAGGCGGAACACGCTAAATTTATTGTTCTTAAATAAGCAGAGGTTTTTGCGTTTTGTCGGCTTACGGGTTGCACATTAATGCACATGGGCTGGGCAAGTAGTCTATTTTAATTCTGACGTGCCTAGTAGGTACGTAAGCTGTACCGCTGTACCAGTATCCCTATTCTGTTAGTTAAGCGCAAACGTTATATAGTGGAGTCCGTTAACTATATTAAAGTTGATATTTGCACGGACGCTGTCAAGGTCGAGCGCTTATAGAGTTGAGAATTGAATAATATTTTGTAATTATGACGCAATCTCTGACGTAAATAAAAAAAAACCACTAATAAGGTTTGCGACTAAGTAACAGAATAGAATTGCGATCTTACTTATAGCTAAATTTAAAATGTTAATAATTGATCGTTGTGGTGTAGTTCTGTATATGTTTTATTTGGAAAGCATGCTACGATGGTTCGGGCATGTTGAAAGGATGAGCGAAGAAAGATTGACGAACCAGGTATATAATGCGAAAGTTGTGGGTAAAAGAGGCCCTGACAGACCAAGACACACGTATCACGATCAAATAAATAAAACACTAGCTGAAGGAGAATTAAAAAGCCTTCGTAACAAAAGGGCATGTATGAAGAGGTTGATGAATGTCGATGAAGCGAAAGAGGTATGTCGTGATCGTGTCATGTGGCGCTCAATTGTCTCTGCCTACCCCGTAAGGGATCTGGCGTGAAGATATGTATGTATGTATATAGCTGAGTTTTCCTTGCAGATTCGTTTCTTAGTCAGATTACATTAACATTAGTGTTGCCCAGTCTTGCAAAAAATGAAGACCAAATCGAGCGGCGAACGAGTGCCTTCACTTCGTAGCCACGACTCAAACTTAGCTGTTAAGGCACGTAGGGCCAACAGTGAAGGAGAGACGGTTTATAGGGTTTTAGTCCGTAGGCGCCTTGGGGTCTCCTTAGAAGGCCTCGCGGTGATTCGGGCATGCGTCCTCCTGCAGTGGCCCTTCAGGCTGGGGGCGTATCACTGATGATGTGCTCTTCGCTCCTCTCACAACAATCAGCTAAATATTCCTTCGCATTCCTCTAGCAGATATTCAGATTCCTTCACTGTTGCTCGTCAGTGGAACAAGCTACATAAGGCGTGCACCGTCCGTCAACGTATTTAAAAACCTTCTAACCACATTATTTCTTGAGAAACAGAATGTATGTCTCTCGAATTAGTTGTTTGACTTTTTATTTATATATATATATCTATTTATTTATAGTGTATGTTTATGTATGTATGTATTATATAGTATATATGTGTGTTGTTTTATTTATATTGTGTATGTATATGTATATTTAATAAATACGTAATTATGTTTATTTACTAATTTAAGCTATTTTAATATTTTTCTTTATCCTGCCCATCACCTTACATGATCCCCGAGGTTAGCTGGTGAAGAATGCCTTATGGCGTTATAGCTCGCCTATGTACTAGGTTTTTAAGTGCAATAAAGATAAATAAATGATTTAACGATTCAGTCTTAAAAAAAAAAAAGACCAAAACCACTCTAATGATAGCAAGACAGGCAGTATTAATTTAGTTTTGTTAAATATTTTATTATTTAATTTAATATATAAATGATTAATATATAAATAAATATCAAGCCGTCTGGCCAGCGTGGCGAGTGTAGGCCAAATTCTCCAGATATATGTTCTGGAAGGCCCATCTCCAGCAGTGGAGGTCTAGGACCCTGTGTTCTAGGGGCTGTAATGAATATAAATAAACATATACTTATTTTGTCTATTTATTTATTTTTAATACTATACTTACGGCTTTTTTTTGTTTATTTGGATGAACAATTATTGACCCTGTAGCACATTATTAAACAAATCAACACCACTAACTAACAATATCTACAACAGTAATTTAGAAAACAAAAACTTGGCATGGCCGTTCAAAATGGCGGGAAGTACATTTTTTAAATTATTTTCGGTTTTTGTCTGAGCAAAGTATAAGAAGCCACTTCATAAATTTATTCTAATCCACACACATCCCGGCACCTTCACGGTGAATCTAAGGCTAACATCTGCGTACGTCCAGATTGAATTTCTGAAACAGCTAAACTCGTCTTGGCATGGATATCCTGTAGAGATTGCCAAGCCAAAGGAAACCAAGCCATATTTCAGTAGCCTAGCACAATGAGCTATTGTGGCGCTGACAAATAGCTCTACCGGACCCAAACCCGGTACTGCACATTGTTTTGGTACACTCGCAAACTAATAAATGTCAATTTTAGTTGGTAGCCACTCTTATTTTATATATAGCTTATAGCGGTAGTACGCGCGGAGAACATTTTTTTTATAGATACAGATTTTATTTTATTTTTAAGGAACTTTACAAAAAATATACATACATTACTATTAATATAAAATACCTAATAAAATAAAATAAAACAGAATAAAAACTAAAATAAAAAATACATAAAGAAAACACAAAAAATATATAATAATGTTATATTCGCAAATAAAAGACTTGCTCCAAATCACTAACGGGCAAAGTGCCAAGGATGCTGATCCTTTGGCTCAAATATTGCCCAGTCCTCTTATCTTCTGAGATGTTGACGAGCTGTTTTGACAACGCCTAGAAAATTATTATTTTTATTTTGTGTCTGACTGTCTGTCTATTTCTAGAACACATTTTATCTTTCAGTCACATGAAAGAGCAGGCTCGCCTCATGGCCGTTTCCACTAGGGAGTCGGATCTCTGGCTTCAGGCTTTTCCCTCAGCATCGTATGGTACACTCCTTGATCAAGTGCTGGTGTGGAGAACCAGTCGATCATCTCAGATGCCACGGACTTTCTCGTGCTTGAAGTGACGGCTGCATTTCTCGCAGCTCTCATCCGTAGGTGTTGGAGTACCTAGTACCGCAATCATAATCCCTCTGGGTTTGCGTGGAGCGATGGCAAGAAACCCGATGGAATGATTGTTGAGCCGTGTGGTGTGGGATACGAAGTGGGTAGATACAATAGCTCTATCTGGTCAGGCGCGGGAGTTGCGGTGGTTTCTGCAAGAGCTGAAGCTGAAGGAAAAGTCTGGAGACAGGAAGGCTGGCAATTATTTCTGCCAAACGTACATGTACTTCTTTCCTACGTAGGTGAAATGTTGAAGTCGGTTTCCTTTCTGTTAAATAGTTTGTCTAAAACTTTTGTTGCCGACTGTACTCGAACCAGACTTGAGGCTATTGACAATTGAATTATAACTACAAATGTACTGGTTACAAAACAGACTCAAAGAGCATTAGTTTGAACATAAGTTTTGACTATTGCGGTTCGAAATTTGGCATAGGTTATATTACGTTAAATGGTTAATTAAATAAATAAAAAATTGTCACTTCCGACATATGGTTTGTTAGGAAAAGTCATTAGTCTAACATAAGACCATACAAGGTCACCCCGTATTTATCATACTTTTTTTCCTTTGATACCAATTTGTAAAGTGACATCAGATCCTAGCCAACTCGTCTGGCCAGCGTGGGGAGTGTAGGCCAAATTGTGGAGGTCTAGGACTCCTTGTTCTAGGGGCTGTGAGGTGTAGGGATAGTGGCTACGGTATGTGGATGCATATTTTAGCCTATGCGTGTAGTTCGTTTGCGGAATAGAGAAGAAAGGATAAGGTTGTGGACCTGTTTAGAACACTCATCTGTCTGACTCTTTGATTCGCCTTTACGGCTTGTACTTTTAACTTAAACAAACATAATCAAACATTTAAAAGTACTTGTAAGATCACATTGTAATTTATACATTTTACCTTAAATTTGACATCTATTACAAGGGCTTACATACATTTGTGTAGCTATAAGTGTGACGTTAAGTGTCATTGAACTGCGCCTCTCTTAAATAGGTGCTTCCCATGATTTTGTTGACTTTTAAGATTCTCTGACCACCCACAAAGGTCTATCGAGTGATACGAATTCATCTGTCGAACGCTGATGATGTGGAATGCTCTCCCAGCCTGTGTGTTTATCATTGCAATAATCTGTAGCCAATTATGTTCCTTCAACAAACGGACACGTTAATGTCAACTGCTATGATATTCATATGACTATATATATATGACCGTATCCCGGGGTGATCAGAAAACATACTTTCAAAGAAGTGGATTCACATTTAGCCAACTTTACTATAGGCACATCATGACAAGTGGCAATGTCGTCGATGTCCCTAGCGTAACAAACTCAAGAAATAAGCACTTAAATAAATTAAATAATTTTAATTTAAAAACGACGACGTCCCATCAGTTATAGTCCCAAGAAGTCTGCCAACATTTTCCCTCAGTATAGCAAGGCAGAAATAATTGCCAGCCTTCCTGTCTCCATAAATTTCCGTTCCGCTTTGACAACTTCGGGCCAGGCGCCCGACGAACCCCAATGTTTTTATATTATTTTATTTCTAAAAGAAAGTAAAGTCTGATCACGACGGTTCCCTTCAGGGATGGACACAAACCACGTTTATAAAGAAGCGGATTCATATTTAGCCAACTTTACTACAGGTCTAACATAACAAGTGGCAAGCTCGTCGATGTCTCTAGCGTAACAAACTCGAGAAATAACTCCAACCAAACTCACCAGCAGTTAGTAAATTCTTCTCTTCTAGAAGGCCCATTTCCAGCAGAACTCTTATTCTAGAAGCTGTGCTGATCATCATAAATAAAAAAAGTTAATAAATATGAAAGATATGTATGTATAATTAAAATACGATGTTCGTATGGTACAGTCGTGGAGTTATGTCTCTGGGTGTTGAGCAATAAGTCAATGGCACGCACAGTCCGCTATGTACACTTAGGGACAAAAGTCCAACAATTATATATTCTACAAATACATTACTTTTTTATGGCAATCGTTCACCTGAGAACATTTATGACAGTGTCACGTCAGTGTAAATATTAAAGAAAAAAACAAAATTAAATAAATTTAGATGCGAATTTCCAAAGAGCTGAAACAAAGAAATAACAACAACAAACACATTACTCTGGCGTTAATACCAAAATAATTTTCCCCAAAGGTCGAGACGGTCGTGATGATACTTTTATGTATGATGACAAATAAAAGTAATTTATTTATTTGTTTTATTTATTCGAAGTAAGGTACAAATAACAGCTAAAAACAAAACAATTATTGAAATCATAGACAAACAAACCTGTCGGGTTTGCTAGCCTAAAAAAAATGTACACAACATTAAATAATACAAAGAAAAATGGTAATAATATAAAATAAAAGTTAATAGGAAAAAAATATATAAAACATGCAATGGGCAAAACAGGCAAAGCTTTTTGTAGATGTCGCTAGCGGCCCTATAACCTATAACGCATCATTTTTTTATTATTTTTGTTGTTTTTTATTTTTATAACAGAAAAATATATTTTAACTTAACGTTATCTAACTAAAAAGACGAATTAGGAAAGCAAACAGCGTCTTTAAAAAGAAATAAAGGTTTAATTAACAGTACGGCAATTTTGAGATCACCATATCTTTGATTCTGCTTATAAATCTCGTTTTGTACACTTTAAAGCTGCTCACTTCGGCAATATATCCAGAAATTAATAAATTTCGTAATAAAAATACAAGTTTTTTATGCAACTGACAGTTCTCTTAGGTACCATCTATCGTGCGCCATCTATCGTGATAAAAAGTTAGTGATACACCCCATTTAATGTAAAACGTATAAAAACTAAAAGTAATAACTAATAAGAATATAAAACATAATAATAACAAAATGAGATAAAAATGAAACAAAATAAGTTTTTCCTTCCTAACCCGTTCCACAATTTATTATGCATACCTAATATAATAAACTAAACACTTTTGTCATCGCCAGTACCTCATAATTTGTTAACTAAACTCCAAAACGTCAACAGCATCGAACCAACATAACTGTTACGATTAATTACATTAAATATGGATACAAAAACACAGGAATGTCACATTACCACATTCAACGGCATCAGTTTTGAGCGATTATCTTTGCTTACACGTTATAAACTATTTGAAAAAAAAATAGGTAATAAAAAATAAAGAACCGATTTAAAAAAAATTAAAGACTGAAAAGAAATTAATAAAAATTAAAAAAGAATAAAAAACAAAAACATTGTTCTGTCGCTCGCCAAAAGGTTTGATAACTTCTTAACTTCACCATTAAAATATTTATCAGTTTTTAATTAAAGTTATTTTTTAACGCGGTCGGGTATATTTGTAGTGGTGACAAGAACGGTGGCTGCATTTCCCCGCTGAATTGCAATACTGATTCTCTGGGCGACGAAAAAGCCAGCCCTCTTGTCACCGGAGGAGACAACAAGACGCGGTGTTATGTCTTTTAAAAACTTTTTTGCACTTGGACTCCATGGGCCCAGAGTTTGTACAGCAAACATAATATATAATCTTTTAATATACTTACATACTTGCGCCGCTTGCTGGACTCCGCATTTTCCGCCGCGGCTCCCGCTTTATGCGCTGTCCCCCTGAGATGCGACGCGGCGAGGGTGTCGACGCACGTGGCGTCCCACACCAGAGCACGTCCTCGTTCCCAGGGGACCAACGTCATACCATCGGGTCTCTTGCCATCATCTCGGATAACTCCAACAGGCTCTAGAAGAGCTGGAACCTCGATAGTGGCTAGAGCCCTTTTAATAATATCGTTAAGGGATCGTTGCGGGAAAATCTGCCCCACTTTTGGAATAGGAGAGCTCATGACCTCCAATATAGTCGACCTCCTTTCCACACGGACATCTATGTAAGACACATAATGGTGCCGAACTAACCGAAGAATTGTATTTTATACTTTTTATTTTCTAAATGATTAAGTATATATATATATTAATATTTTGTTTCGTTTTACTTTTTCATATAAAACGTAAATTTTCATATGTCATATTATCTGCAACAAATAAAGTGTGTTAGATGTGTTTCTTACTTGGTAAAATATATAAATTGAAGCTTAAAATATTTTTTGCCAAATATTTCGCCTCTCTTTGGAGCGGCGTCATCAGTGACAGTGACTGAAGGTCTTTGTCATAAATTTTGAAAATTTAATTTTATTTCGGGAGTTCTTCGCGCCATTTTGCGTGGGCATGTCAAGTGCAAGTTTTTGTTTTGTAAATTAATTTACTGTGGTTATTATTGGTCAAAAGTGGTGTTGTTTTGTTTAATAATGTGCTACAATGTGAATAATTATGGAAAACGATAAATTGGACTTTAAATATGGGGCACAAGTTGCATGTTTTCCCGCGCTATCAACTCCCATATTTTACCCGACGTGTTTGAGCTATGGTGCCGCGAGTGACTCCAAGAAAAGCATCAAATTCTGCAGCATCTGGAATTTGATGATGACCTCATTAACTCATTAAAAAGAAAGATATAATACGTCAGACTTGGCTGTATGGGCTAGACCCTTTGCCTTCCCTATCATCTCATTCATCATCCATCGGGAGAAGAGAACCAAAAAAAAAAAAAAAAAAAGTAATTTTATTTCTTTTAGCAATGGTAAAGGTAATGCACTATAAGTACAGTTTTGTATTTATTTTTTAGAAAAATATCATCATCACCTAATTGATGACAAAGACCTTCAGTCACTGTCACTGATGACGCCGCTCCAAAGAGAGGCGAAATATTTGGCAATAAAATTTTATAGCTTCAATTTATATATTTTACCAAGTAAGAAATTTTCATATGTGAGAACCTAATATAATCGTGGTTTTTACTGAGTGCACCAACAACAATGGAACTATAGTATTTCAATAAGCTAGGTTTATGTCTAGGCTAGGTTTATAGGAATATGAATAAACACTGACTTAGAGCAAAGATTCTCATGAAAGAAATCGCCGCGTAGGTGCATTTTAATCCGGGAATATTACTGGCAACCTACTGAGAGCGGCTATAATCCGCAAAAAGGCAGCGTTGATACTGCGGAGAGTGAGAGACAGTGACAACAGCATTGTGAGGATGATGTCGTCGCGCTTTGACAGCGCTTTTGTTAAGCGCTGGATTGGAGTTGTAACTGGGAATGTGTAAATTAAATATGTACAGCATTTGCGTAGTATAAATCCCCACAAATATTTATGAATTAATATTAATTAAATTAAGTGCTAGGTATTGTTATTATTATTATTATTTTTGCTGTTTGTTTTTGACTTTTTAATTAATGTGTATACCTACTAACATAGTTCTAAGGTAGAATGTTACTAATAATTATGGAATTAATTCTGAAATAAATAATTTATTATTATATTATTATAATACATAGAAAGTATTAAAAAGTAGCATCACGATCGTTTCCCTTTCGGGTCAGAAACCACGTTTATACGTCCACGTCCATGCCTCTAGCAAAACTCCGAAAATACCACAAATAAATTATTGTGTCCCGACCATGAATCGAACCCGGTATATCAGCGTCTAAATCCACGGAATCGTTAGACCACGGAGGCAGTTTTACTATCCCCGCGTTCGTTTTATAGCATTTCCAACTTTAGCAACTTCATAAACCAGCGCGAAATGTCGTTTTTGTTAAAAAAATACCACTTTTTAAACAATGCTAACATTTCTTAAATAAAACGAGCGGTGAGACTACTTTTGACATGTATTTTCGTTCATGTTTTATCATACCATGGCATCCAACACACATAATATTATTATGGTCTTTGAATTTATTGCATAAAATCGTTTAAAATACCTTTTTAACAAATATAATAGAAAACTATAAAGTATATAACAATGTAAACCAACCATTTCATAATGATAATGACATCTGTCAAAAATTAACATCAATAACCCTCCTTTCAACGCGGTACTGACATACGAAATTAGTATTAAATCTTAGAATTTTCATTAAACGAACGACTTGTGCTAAAAAAAGTGGTATTTTCATGCTAACATTTCTTAAAACGAACGCTAGGCCGCGTAGCTTTTGAAAGGTAGTTTGCTTGTCACTTTAATATTTCAAAAATTACGGTTTGTTTTTATTTTTATTTTATTTAATTGTTACTACGATACATACATACATCAATCGATAAATAAATAAATAAATATACATTTAGCTTAATTATACTTTACAACCAATTAATATAAAAATATAATTCTTCCAGTAATGTCGTACGGAGTAGAGATGTGGACACTAACTGCATTTTGTAAAATAAATAAAGAAATAAAAACAAATAAATATTATCCAAAAACGTAAAACAATAATGAGTAAGTGTGTGTTCTTAAATTAGCAGAGGATTTTGCATTTTGTCGACTTGCACATGGGCAAATATTATAAATAATAAAATAAATCTCAATTCTGACGTGCCCGATGAGAAAAAAACTCATAAATTTAAAAAATGGCATAAACAAGTGTAAATAAACAAGCTCTTAATACATTAATATACCGATACTCATACTATAAAATTATATCATATTATAATCTATATCGTTCACGGGTGGCGCTGGAGGGTTATAGTTGTAATATTTTCTTTGTTGTTGCTTTTGGTAGTTGTATTGTGTATTTGTAAAATAACTTATATTTTACGTATTCTTCTTCTCAGTTGTTTATTTTGCTTTTGAATGAAGTTTGTATATAAGATACTTTTATCATTAAACTCTGTAACTGTAACTATTACTTTTAGTCATAGTTCTCATTATTTTTTAGTTTTTAAATATTGTTAATATTATTATTTAAATTTCTTAAACATATTTAATGTAGTTTAGTATAATTAAATGTAGTTTGACATGTTGTGGTCACCTGTTACTGGGGTACCATTCACTAATGTTTTTTTTTACTGTTTGCTTCTATTGATAGAATTGGATTCAATGTGTACTCTGTTGGTGATCCTAATTAAATAAATAAAATAAATAAATTGTAAGAATTTGATTTGTAAAAACGCAGATACATATTTTTTTGCAAAAAAATAAAAATAATAATGATTATAATAACGGCGTAGTTAGCAGCTCTGTATTAATATTTATTCATTTTTGAATCATTCGCACCACTTGCCAGTCTGTCCGCAATAAGTCTGGATTTCATGAAAACTCGAGATATGTTGTAGAGAGATTTAAAAAAATAGACTTTTGTAAAAATAACTTATATTACGATAAAGTTATTTTAAAACAGGCTTTATTTCTCACAATTAGTAAGCTGAAGTGGCAATTGGCCGGGCACGGCTGTCGCAGAACCGATGACAGTAGGAGTAGAGACCACTTACGGGAAGACGCAAAGTGGAACGACCTACGGCAGATGGATGTATTATATAAATGACTTGAAAAAGGTCGCTGGGCTGCATGAAGATGGCAGAAGACCGTATGAAATGTTGAGCCTTAAAGGAGGCATATATCTAGCAGCGGAAAGTCACCGGCTGATAATGATGACGGGGCTAATCCCTTGGAAATAACTGAAACACTAGACGTATTAAATTTTATTTTTGTAAAATAATACATTTGCAAGTCAAAAAGCTATGTGAAATCTGACAAGAAGTGTTTGAATTTTATATTTTTCCATTGCAATACCTATCTACTACAATACCTATAATGTTCTATTAGCTGTGACGCTAATCAATCAAAAATCAAGTAAATCAACAAATTGATAACTTAGAGTTGCTGGTCAGAGTATTTTTTAATACAAATAAAGGCCGTTAGCACAGATATAGATCTAACTAGATTACGCGAGTCCCTGCATTTGTATGAAAACCAAGCGTGCCACTTTTGTTGTACCTACTGTGACGTCACAAGAGCATTTTAGTGATGGGAATCTCCAGTCCGCGCGAAACCGATATAAAATAGTTCCGACGTTGACAACATATACTGTTTATTGTGTAATATTAGAGATTTTTAAATTTTAGGGAAGGGTTCCGGTGCATCGAGCCGTCGACCACAATGTCAATCTACTAACTCCATCATTAGTTGACGTTTTCAGTACATCAATAGTCGGTATTGCTTTTGTAGTCAGTCGTCGAAACTTTTTTGTTTCCTTAAAACTGCCCTTAATAAAATGAACAGAACAAATTCGACTATGTTTTGTTGGAAACCAATTTTCATGCCCCGTCGTCGCTTCAATCTATTTCATTTTAACGTTAGGGTCACTTGGAAACCTGTAATTATAATTAATAATATTCTGAATTAAATCACTAACAGAAACTAATTGCAATAAAAAAATATATTATGTGTCACAAAATATCCCAAGGCGAACATTATCATTCCTCTGTTTCCAAAATCGATTTTCGAATGGAGGAAGTGTACAACACTATTTGCTTCATTTGACAGAAAAATGATAATAGTGACCCTACCAAGAAGCTTCGCGACGAATGAAAGTATCGATAGTTCCATTTTTATTGCGTGTTTTAGTAAACAGGCTCTACAACTTTGCAACTTTAAAAGCGGCAATGTATTATGAACATGCGGTGCACACTCAGTTACGTAGTTTTCTTAGTAAAACCCACAACAAACATAACGTGCAAAAATAATTGATTCTAAAATAAATGAGACACAATTTAATTACAAAATTACTTACCGATGAAAGGAAACGTTTCCATTATTCCGTCCAACTTTTCTTGTAGAGTTTTTACAGCTCAATACCGCACAGTGAGGCATTTTTTAGATTTAGATTTACGTCCGTTACCGACAACGCGGACCGCAGACTAAATGAAACCGCATCGAAAGAGGTGCATTGCACTTCCTTTTGGCACGCGAAGTACATACACTCGAGTCATCTAGTTAGATCTATATCTGTGGCCGTTAGTACACCGGCGACGTCACCGCGACGTCACCGTCACAAGATTATTACGGGCCGAGTTATGTTCGGCGGACGGGGTGACGTCGCTCGCTGCGTTTATGTAAATCCTAAGAAAAGAAACGCACCGGGCGCTCGGATGGTGGGCGTGCAGTAGACAGACGGCCGTAGTAAAGGACATCATTCATCTTGTAGAAGCATTTGGGATAAATTGTATTCACAGTTATATACGACGAATATGTATTTTTAAATAAATTATTTCAATAATTTAAATAGATATTAACCTTTATTTTTTAGTTTAGGTGTGCAAAATGTTTTACATATCATCATGACAGCAGTACAAAAGGACTTTATTGCTACGAAAATTACATATTTTATTTTCAAAATAACTTAGTTGCACAGTAATATATAGTTTTTTTGTTTTATTAAGAATAAAAAACAGTACAATGATTTAAATAACAATAAAAATAAAGCTAATAAAAATATATAAACTGAATTAAAAATAAAACTATATATAAAAGTATTTACCCATGACTTGATCATGTGGCAGTGTGGCAAGAACACTCGCAGCATTTCCCCGCTGAACAGCGATGCTGATTTGCTGCGCGAACAAAGTGCCAGCCCTCTTGTCACATACTAAATATAGTAAATATTACATTAGTATTATTAATAAAAGTATCGAGGTTACTATTTACATTTTTTTTTCATTTACAACACAAGTAGTACAAAAATAGCCTAATCATTTTTGCTACTACGACGCCGTCATTTGGTTCTCGTTGTCAACCGGGACAAACGACCGAAAAAATTAAATCGAACCTATAGAAGAATAATAAATAAAATCCCGTTATATTTGTATTGGTTGTGTTTTCCATCCATATTTATACTTGTATTGGTTGTGTTTTCCATCCATATTTATACTTGTATTGGTTGTGTTTTCCATCCATATTTATACTTGTATTGGTAGTGTTATACTTGTATTGGTAGTGTTATACTTGTATTGGTAGTGTTATACTTGTATTGGTAGTGTTATACTTGTATTGGTAGTGTTATACTTGTATTGGTTGTGTTATACTTGTATTGGTAGTGTTATACTTGTATTGGTAGTGTTTCCATCCATATTTATTTTAGATAATTTTCGAGTAGCATTTTAATATGCCAAGTTGTATGTTTTAAATACGTTTGCATATTTAACGATCTACGATGGGAATAAAATTATTATCAGAGGTCGATGATCGGATTGAATTTTAGTACAAGATCTGTAGAAGGGCGAACTTCACCGATCGGTTCATCATTACATCATTACAGCCCCTGGATCTCCACTGTTGAAAATGGGCCTTCCAGAACATATATCTGGAGAATTTGGCCTACACTTAACACGCTAGCCGAGGATCCAATTTTTAATGTCATTTTTTTTAACGTATCCACTAGTTGGTATTAGTGAAACCGGGACGGACGGCTTAACGTGCTCTTTGGTGCTCGGAAACGGTGGTGTTGTAAATCAATAACAAATGTACGTAAGAAAAGTGTATTTCTCATTGGTACATGCCGGGGGGGTTTGAACCGACCTTTGTAGGATTTTAAGAAAAGCGTTCTTACAACCGAGCCACCACCACGCTTATACGATCGGTTATCCTAATGAAATGCACTAATAAAAGTGGCGGTGATGAGTTGCTAACGAAATATGCTCAATGCTATACAGAATAAATATTTCAAATTGGCGTTGATGGCTACTGTTTAAACTACGAGAAATATTGAAAAATGCTGAAAGGATTCTCCCAGACGATTCTGTACTGATGCGTAAATTAGCTCCTCCCCCATAGCTATCCGGCGTTTTTATTGAAAAGTCTTCGCCGGCCGGCCGGCGATTCTAGTTATCGGGCATTATTTTTGAAAGACGTCTCCCGGCCGGCGATTGTGTACTTATTAGTTTTTCCAAAAAAATGCTTTTTGGAAGTTTTGTATTTGTCTAATTTTAAACTTTGCCTACAACATATCTCATAATACAGCTCATGATCCGGGCATTATTGAAAATGCACATTTGATCCAAGTTTCATTCACTTTGGTTGTAAAAACATTTTTTTTCGCCAAGTATAAAAAAAATCGCAACGTATTCATTTTGGCAACACAATGGCTGGAATTCTTTCTATGGCGCAGCGGAAATGTTCGTAATGAAAAAAAATAAACTGAAAACTTTTTCAGATTGAAAGGTGAATGGTTTTTTTTATATAAATAATCGGATTCCGGCATAAGTTATGACTTTATATTCCGTCCCACCTGTATTTTTTTTTCTTTTATATCTCGGATCTATCTATTTTACTTTTTTTTAATAGCTAAATAATATAATTTATTCGTAAAAATATATTTACAAATTAAAAAATAATATCAAGGACAGGGATATAAGTCCCGTTCGCGTGGAATGGTGGTAAGATCGCTGCCTGCATTTCCCCGCTGAAAAATATCATCCCTTCCGGGGTGGTCAGAAACCACGCTTATAAAAAAGCGAATTCACATATAGACAACTTTACTATAGACCAATCATGACAAGTGGCAAGTTCGTCGATGTCTCCAGCGTACCAAATTCAAGAAATATCACAAATAAATTAAATGTTAATTAAATGTATTTATTTATATTATTAAATATTTCTCTCTCTGTCTAATCCACGGACTCCGCTACACCACTGGCAAGCGCAAGACGGATTGATCTTGGCTCAAGGTGGTGGCAGGCTGGCTAAGTGAGACGAGAACGGATGAACATCTTGTAGACCTTTAACCTGAGCAAACGTTACCAAACCATAACAACTCCACGTTACGGGAGTAGCGATATGTGATTACGTCTAGCGCCATCTATTATTGGGTAGCAAAACTACTAAAAAAGAGACATTTTAATTTTGCCGTTTAATACAAATTTAGAACGCTTTTCTTACAAAATTATTACACTGCTAAATTATAGTGATTTTAGTAGATTTTATATTTATTAGGCTGAGTTGCACTAAAACGAAGTCTTTAAAATTGTAACGATTAAAGTTATCATCATTTTCATCATTCTCCACTGCTGGAGATGGGCCTTCCAGAACATACATCTGGAGAATTTGGCCTACACTCGCCACGCTGGTCAGACGGCTTGGCGAGGATTAAAGTTATAAATGGCGTCAATTGTACCGGCTGACCTTTAGAATAAAACTGAATTAGAGAGATTTTGGCGCAACCCAAGCTAAGTTTGACTTGGCCTGTCTTGGTGTTGGTCTTGCTTTGAGCAACAATAATTCTATGCTAGAATACCTATTTGTTTTTCGAGAAATTTTATGACATTTTATTTAGTATATTGTTACTATTATTAGAACTGCCTCCGTGGTCTAGCGGTTAAGTCCATGGATTTTAGACTCGGAGGTACCGGGTTCGATTCCTGGTCGGGACGCAAAAATATTTATTAATGTAAATAAATACATTTAATTAATATTTAATTTATTTGTGATAATTCTCGAGTTTGGTACGCTGGAGACATCGACGAGCTTGCCACTTGTCATGATTGGCCTATAGTAAAGTTGGCTAAATGTGAATCTGCTTATTTATAAGTGTGGTTTCTGACCACCCCGAAAGGGAAACGGTGATGATACTTTACTTTACTTTTTTTTACTATTATTAGATAATTTCTCGAACACCACGGGCTTTCTTGTGCTAGAAGTGCTGGCCCATTCCTCGTCACGAGGCTCTCAACAACATCATCCAAAGGGCTCTTGTCACTGCTGGTGTACCCGCAATCGTAGAACCCTATGGGATTATGCGGAGCGATGGCAAAAGACCCGACGGAATGACCAAATAGGTACTATATGATTCCGTTAATGCCGTCATGGAAGCTCTTTCCATACCCAAGTGCATTGGAATCAGACCTGCGTAGGCCCAATTCTTTCATTAAGTAATGCAATGATTTTGCTGGAATTCCTCTTGCACCATCTTCCACTAAATTCCAATAATTAATATTTTTCACAAATTATGAATATCGATAGAATTGTTTTGTCACATCACTATCAATTCCGTGGGGCAAACGAGCTTACAAATTAAAATTAATAAATCATAACATGTCGATACGCTGCCGCCATTACTGCTTTTACGGGGTAGACAGAACCTGAGTTTATTAAGACTGCATTCTAAAATTTTAAATATTAATTCTAACAAATATATTAATTTCTTCGCCGTCAGAATTTTCAACAAATGGTACAAAAATTAACTGCCAGTGTTAAGCGCCTGCTGACATTATTTATTTGTTTTGTTTTTTTTGTTCCGTTGTCCCGATGGATGATGAATGAGGTGATAGGGAAGGCAAAGGGTCTAGCCCATACAGCCAAGTCTGACGTAATATATCTTTCTTTTTCATGAGTTAATAGGGTCATCATCAAATTCCAGATGTTGCAGAATTTGATGCTTTTTTAGAGTCACTCGCGGCATTATAGCTCAAACACGTCGATTAAAATATGGGAGTTGGCAGCGCGGGTAAACAGCAAAAAATAAACTGCAACTTGTGCCCCCATATTCAAAGTCCAATTTATCGTTTTCCATAATTATTCACATTGTAACACATTATTAAACAAAACAACACTTTTGACCAATAATATCCACAGTAAATTAATTTACAAAACAAAAACTTGCACTTGACATGTCCACGCAAAATGGCGCGAAGAACTCCTATTTTGTTTTGTTCTCTTCTCCCGATGGATGATGAATGAGGTGATAGGGAAGGCAAAGGGTCTAGCCCAAACAGCCAAGTCTGACGATAAATACTTTCTTTCGAATGAATTTTATGCTTTTCTTGGAGTTATTTGCGGCATTATAGCCCAAACACGTCGGGTATAATATGGGAGTTCACAGCGCGGGACATCCGCAAAATATAAACTTGTAATATAAACATTTAAAGTCCAATGGGGTGTATCACTAACTTTTTATCACGGTAGATGGCGCATGATAGATGGTACCTAATATAACTGTCAGTTGCATAGAAAACTTGTATTTTTTTTTACGAAATTATTATTTTCTGGATATTATGCCGAAGTGAGCAGCTTTTAAGCGTACAAATCGAGATTTCTAAGCGAAATCAAAGATATGGTAATCTCAAAATTGCCGTTCTACTAATAAAACCTTTTTTCTTTTTAAAGACGGTGTGCGCTTTCTTAATTCATTTTTTAAGGTAGGTAAAATTAATTTAAAATACATTATTCTGTTATAAAAATTAAAACTACAAAAACATTTAAAAAATGATGCGATATAGGTGCAAAATAAGGTACCATTGCCGCTAGCGACATCTACAAAAAGCTTTGCCTGATACACCCCATTCAGCGGCATTAAGCCCGCCTCTTGTACATAGTGCAATAATGATTTAAATAAATAAAATAAATAAAACACTAAAATACATAAGTAAATATTGAGACTACTCGTACTGATGGATAGTTTGAAGGAAATTACCGGAGCTAACATTTAAAAAAAAAAAACGCTTTAAATAACTGTCAGTTGTTGCAAGCTTGTATATTAATCAAAGAATTCACAATTTAGGTTTGGGTACTGGAGATTCCTCCGCACCGTGCTGTGTGCGCGTACCTTAAAGGTCTGATATTTTAGGGTACCTAGAGTTAGGGTTGTCACAATGGCGCCAGTTTTCAGGAAACCTCTAATTGGAACCGCCTCGGGGCGAGCCAGCCTCCGGATGTGCATTTTTTCCAAGTTTCAAAAAGATATGGAGAGGATTTTTGTTTTTTTTTTTTTTGTTGTTTATAAGATCTTCGACTTGAATTATTTCATGGCTATTGTAATAGCATTAATTACAGCCTAGACCAGAGAGTCGTAGACCTAGACAGAGAGGGGGAGTTTTTCAACTCCAATATCATATGTTATATTTTATTTATTTAAAACTTTTTGCACTATGTACAAAGGCGGACCTAATGCCGCTAGACATTCTTACTCGGTCAACCTTAGAGACATTACGAATATTTGTATGTGGGAGGTAGGTGCAAATATTTAAACAGGAAAATAAATAATTAAAATTCTAATAAATCTAATACTATATATATAATAATACTAAATTCAAATTATATCTGTGGTGTCAAGGAAAAAGGTTATGAGTCAAAAAAATTTAAAATTAGATTTTTGCACCTATTGGTTCAAAACATTCATATGCGTCAATGCAATAAGGAGATGAGTTTATAAACTGTACAGTTTATTTTACACCCCTACGTACATAAAGGGGCTAGTCGTAACATTAAAATTAAGAAATAAGTAAAAAGAGTTCAATCGAGTTATTTCAGTATCGCGCTTTTACCGTCAATAATTCAGTTATGCATAGTGAGATGAGTGGACTCGTACCTAAAGTATAAATTACAATTTTCTAATGATAAAAATTAGTTGTTTTTTTAATTTGCCTCTAGTGAAAAGTTCAAGTTTTGTACTTATCCCCTTTTTCCTTGACACCACATATTAGTATAAGTCAAAAAAGTCAATATAAGAATAGTAAAAAGTCACCTAAAGTTAGTTCACAATCAATAACACTTGCCTCTTAAATAGACTAACATTTGGGTTGAAAATGTCTAGATTCACAGTATCGCTGGAAAGGTCATTAAATGGTAGACACATACGGATAATAGGGTTATTATAAGAGTATTGTTGCTTAGTCATTAATTTTTGTATTTAGGTAGTATTTGGAATATTATTGTTATTAATCTTATACTGCCTCCGTGGTCTAGCGGTATAGTCCGTGGATTTAGACTCGGGGGTACTGGGTTCGATTCCTGGTCGGGGACACAATAATTTATTTGTGATATTCCTCGACTTTGGTACGCTAGAGACATCGACGAGCTTGCCACTTATCATGATAGGCCGGCAGTTGGCTAAATGTGAATCCGCTTTAAATAAGTCTGGTTTCTGACTACCTGGAAATGGATATAGTCATTATGATACTTTACTTTACTTTAGTTTTGGTTCATATATTTAATATTTTTATGTTTAACAAAATCCTTCCTTAGTGGAATTTGTAAGAAAGGATTCATTCTCTCTCGCTTTATTAAAATACATAACATTCTTCTCCATTCCTTTCTCTATTCTTGCTAAGTTTGCGACTTATTTAACTCCAGGGTTGTAGATAAGTTAGTATTTTTATAAAGAAATGAATACTCCCAGACTACTCGCATATTAAAAACTTTTAAAACATTGACCTATACGTTAAGACTGGGCATTTAATAACACATCACCCTGTGTCTCTCCACTGCTGGATATAGGCACAGGATCTCCTGTCACCCTCATCCATCCCCCACCAGCGACTTTTCTCAAGTGATCTGTCTATCTAACAAGCTAACTCCCATAACACAAGTAGCTTGGTGTGGAGTCAGCAAGTCTACTGTAATACACCCTTCACCCTTTGTACGCCTAATAAATAACCTTAAGTACTGTTTTAACAATGTTGTGGCTTGGTACCACCATCCAAAGTCCTAATTGATTCGTAACCCCATGTTCCATCACTAAATCCGTGCCGTCAGCGCCCTCTGGCAAGAATGGCGAGCATAAAAGAGTGACAGTTCGAAAACAAAACTCAGACGCAATGGTTACCACAAGCAGCAACTAACCAAATCATGAACAAACTTTAATAATAATAAAAAATTTTTATTATTATCTGGCTGGAGGTCGTCCCACTCTGAGTCTTTCAGTACCTACGTAGTCTCCACTCCAGAACCCGTAGTCTACTCCATCGGTCGTCTGTTTTGCAAGAGACGTGTCCTGCCCATTGCCACTTCAGCTTGCTAATTTTATCGATAATTTTGGCTCTCTGACGGATGTCCCTGACATACCGCTGGCGGAGGGGATCAAGCTAGAGCTTGTTAAGTTGACTACGCCGCGTACTTCACAGACTCTAGGGTCTTGAGCTAAGCATTGACAAAGATGCAGCGCTGTCTCGATTGTCTCCCGGAGTCGATCTCCCGCTGGAGGTTGTCGGTGAATGCCAGGAAGACTCGAGCAAATTTCCAAACGCATAAGTTGGAGGTAGCGGTGCGGGAGGTAGCCGAGGCCTGCAGTCTGTGTGAAGGCGCGCGTAGATATTTGTCACAAACCAACTGTGACACGAGCTCGGGACTGTTTGCCTCGTTGTCGACTGGTCGCTGTTGATGTTGAAAACAAATTTGGATAGATAATTGCGAAAATTGTTGATGTTATCAAGGTAATAAAAAATATGTAGTGTCATTAGGTAAATCGCGTATTATTATTATTATTTTTAATGATCTTAAATGTGAGGCGGTACGTTTACTAAGATCTTATGTAACCTGCAAAAAAACATATACCTAATTTCCTTTAGAAAAAACTATGTGAGCTGATAACCTAGTCCAGTGTAATGCCAATAAGACCCAAATATGCGCGCTGACGGTCAAAAAGTCTTTCTCATTCAGTTCTTTAAAGAACTGTCTCAGAGGCTGGTTAACGCTGTGTGTGACAAGAGGGATAACAGTTTTTTTTGCGCAGAAAAACAGCATCGCTATGCAGCGGGGGAATGCTGCGAGTGTTCTTGGCTCACTGCCACATGATCAAGTCATGGGTGAATATTTTTATATATATAGTTTAGATTTTAGTTTTATTTTTAATTTATTTTTTTAGATTAATCACACTCTTTGGGATACTATGCCGGAATTACAACCCATCTTCAACATTCTTGGGATTTAAATACGCTCAGATTTTAACAACCTAAACCACATTGAGAGCATTACCAACACAGCGTCCAAACTGGGGATACTGAACAAGGTGAAACGGTTATTTGCACCCTCACTTAGACTTATGCTTTATAAAACACAAATAAGGCTGACCTGAGCGTGGAATACTGTTCTTACCTCTAGGATGGTTCCGCTAAGTACCTGCTCTCAATGTCCTGCAGGGGCGATTCGGATAGCAGACGAACACTACAGTGTCCAAAACTGTCGAATTGCTGCAGCTTCGCTGAGATCACAAGCACCGAATAGAGCCACCTTTAACAGGCTTGTGTTTTCACATTTAATTAAGTCCCAATAAATATATCTATTTTAATGTGTGTTTTAGTTTATTCTAATTATTATGTAGTTATATGTGTATGTATGTATTATGTGTATATAAGTATATGTAGGTTTATATATTCTTATTCTTATTCTTTATTTCATGTACATTCCTACCGGAATTTGGTTAGGTCTATGATTAAGTACATAATTCTATTAGGTACGAGTGTTATGTTATATAATTTACTCACTACATTCTCGTATATCTATCGTGCCTGGAAAGTGTTATATTTGAGCAAAGAACAGAACTGGCAGTAGGAACCTTAAGATGGAGACACTTAAAATAACTTAAATGCGGCTGTAAAGGGGCCTTGTCAAACTTTATTAGTAAACTAAAATTAACTTAAATAAGACTAGTTAAAATAGCTGCGTCTGTAAAAAGGCTTTGTCATAATTGTAAACATTAAATTAAACAATTATATTATTCTAAAGATGTATGTCAGATGCATAGTGCAACATAAATAAATAAAGAAACAAATGTCAATAGTCTTATGCTATATTATTAAGTAGTATATGTATTTGATATTAGGTTAAGTATTAGTTATAGCAAAAACTGTCTCTTTTAACTCTTATTTTTGCACCGTTTCATATTTATATTTGATGTCTCCTTTGTCCCCAAGGTCGACTGTCAGAGAATGCCGACATTAAGCTTCGCCTTTTGTACATTGTGCAATAAAGTTTTTAAATACAAGCTACACTACTGGAAGTGTTCGAAAGAGCTCCACAACCTGATCCCTTCTTCCCTATTCCGCAACCAAACCACTTGCACTGTCCAAAATGTGCATCCACATACCGTAGTAGTGACTACGCGTACATATAAATTTGGAGACTTACAACTGTCGCACGGAGATGTGGAATGCTATCCCAGACAGTGGGTTTCGCCATTCCTATAACATGGAGTACTTTAACCGAAGTGCGAAAAAGCCTTTTGATAGGCCCGGCCGGGATAATGGTAGAGACAGATGTCTGTCGACAATTGCTGGCGTCAGTTGCTCTCATTCTCAAACACTTGAGTACTGCTTACCACAACAACAGATTATAAAAAAAAATGTCCATTCCTTATACATAAGTCAACGGTTGTTTTTTATACATGAGAAACATTGTTAGGAAAATATTTTTTAAAACAAGTTTCTTATATCTTTGTTAAATATCACATCTCCGTAAATTCATACGCTAAGGTGCTGGGTTCGATCCCTGGTCTCGAACACAACAATAAGTGTTTTTTCCTTGCAATGTTTGAAGTCGGTCATAAGTGTCTGATTCCAGTTGCTAACATTCATGGACCTTGCACGCCCCTTACCATCAGGTGGACGCAAGATCACATGTCGTGCTAGTATAAAAAAGCTAGTCCTTCGCACCATTTTGCGCGTACATGTAATAATAATATATAATAAATAAATATTTCCAGACAGGTCACACAGCGCCATCTAATTTCCGTGGTAAGCTACGAGGCTTGTGTTACGGAAACTAGAAGGTTGATAAACTACATATTATACTTTTTTTTTTGTAATATTATATATTATACATATAAACACCCAGAGCGAGACAAATTATACAATGTACAACTTGCCCCCGGAGGCGGTCAAGTGCAAGTTTTTGTTTTGTAAATTAATTTACTGTGGATATTGTTAGTCAAAAGTTGTGTTGTTTTGTTTAATAATGTGTTACAATGTGAATAATTGTGGAAAACGATAAATTGGACTGTAAATATGGGGCACAAGTTGCAGTTTATTTTTTGCGGTTTTCCCGCGCTGTCAACTCCCATATTATAGGCGACGTGTTTGGGCTATATTGCCGCGAGTGACTTCTAGGAAAACATCAAATTCTGTAACATCTGGAATTTGATGATAACTACATTAACTCATAAGAAAGAAAGATATATTACGTCAGACTTGGCTGTATGGGCTAGACCCTATGCCTTCAATATCACCTCATTCATCATCCATCGGGAGAAGAGAATAAAAACAAAAAAAGTTCAGTAATTCTCGAGATAGTTTGCGGACAGACACTAAAGTCTCACAAGGTTTTTAATATATATATGATATATGATAAACTGCTTCCGTGGTCTAGCTAACCGCTAGTCCGTGGATTTAGACTCGGAGGTACCAGGTTCGATTTCTGTATTAGCATTCTGTAATAATGTAAATAAATACATTTAAAATATTAAATTTATTTGTGATATTTCTCGAGTTTGGTACGCTGGAGACATCGACGAGCTTGCCACTTGTCATGATTGGTCTATAGTACAGTTGCCTAAATGTGAATCCGCTTATCTATAAGCGTGGTTTCTGACCAAGGGAAACGGTTGTGATGATACTTAACTTTTTTACTATATATATAAATATATATATATTAAGTAGGTGCAATACAGGTTACATACAATACAAGATTAGGTTAGGATTGCAAGAACAAGACCAAAACATGGCCAGTCTTGGTCTAGCTTTAGGCAATACTATGCGGGTGTTCGACTATTAACATCAGACATCATCAGTTATTCTGGATTCAATCAAATCAAATCAAAATAATTTATTTCCGTATGGTTAGCACGTAACACTTGGATATTTTCAATACATACAAGCCATTAACAAAAAAAAAAAACAAATAAAAAATATTACCATTGACCATGGCTGGACCGAACCCAACATCAATACAATAATTATAACTAAAACATTGTTGCCATAAACGAGGAATTTGTTTTTACTTACAGCTAGATACTTAATATTAAATTCGTGGCTGTAAAAAGGCCATGTCAGCTTATATTTATTCGAAGTTAATAAAATTAAAAGTACATTAAATATAAATTAAAAACTACCTAAATAATAAAATTAAAAATAAACTAACCTATAAATAAAAAATGTCCTCTAGAGACGTCCCATCCGAGATAGTCCCAAGGAGACTGGCAATTTTTCCCCTCTGTATAGCGAGGCTAATACGTTGGCAAAAATAATTGCCAGCCTTTGTCTCCAGACCTTTCTGTCAGCCGCCTTGATAACTCCTTGGCCAAGCGCCTCGCTGACGGTCCCCATGGGACCATCGTCTCGACCCCAAACGGCACAAATTCGTAACCGATACCAAGGTTGGCGTATTTGCGCAATTTGAGGTTCTCCGCATAAAACGCCGCTTTCCCCGCGCCTGACGAGGTCGCCTGGATGTGAGATGGAGCTAATGTGTCTACACACGTCGCATCCCACACCAGAGATTTGCCAAGTTTCCACGGCCCAACAGTCATTCCGTCGGGTCTCTTGCCATCGCTCCGCACAATCCCAGATGGTTCTAAGATTGCGGGTACATAAATATAAATATAAATTCGTGGCTGTAAAAAGGCCATGTCAGCTTACAATCTAACAAGAATTATGTCCATAAATATAAATATAAATTCGTGGCTGTAAAAAGGCCATGTCAGCTTACAATCTAATAAGAATTATGTCCATTGATATTTTTTTGTATTTATTCGAAGTTAATAAAATTAAAAGTACATTAAATATAAATTAAAAACTACCTAAATAATAAAATTAAAAATAAACTAACCTATAAATAAAAAATGTCCTCTAGAGACGTCCCATCCGAGATAGTCCCAAGGAGACTGGCAACATTTCCCCTCTGTATAGCGAGGCTAATACGTTGGCAAAAATAATTGCCAGCCTTCCTGTCTCCAGACCTTTCTGTCAGCCGCCTTGACAACTCCTTGGCCAAGCGCCTCGCTGACGGTCCCCATGGGACCATCGTCTCGACCCCAAACGGCACAAATTCGTAACCGATACCAAGGTTGGCGTATTTGCGCAATTTGAGGTTCTCCGCATAAAACGCCGCTTTCCCCGCGCCTGACGAGGTCGCCTGGATGTGAGATGGAGCTAATGTGTCTACACACGTCGCATCCCACACCAGAGATTTGCCAAGTTTCCACGGCCCAACAGTCATTCCGTCGGGTCTCTTGCCATCGCTCCGCACAATCCCAGATGGTTCTAAGATTGCGGGTACATAAATATAAATATAAATTCGTGGCTGTAAAAAGGCCATGTCAGCTTACAATCTAATAAGAATTATGTCCATTGATATTTTTTTGTATTTATTCGAAGTTAATAAAATTAAAAGTACATTAAATATAAATTAAAAACTACCTAAATAATAAAATTAAAAATAAACTAACCTATAAATAAAAAATGTCCTCTAGAGACGTCCCATCCGAGATAGTCCCAAGGAGACTGGCAACATTTCCCCTCTGTATAGCGAGGCTAATACGTTGGCAAAAATAATTGCCAGCCTTCCTGTCTCCAGACCTTTCTGTCAGCCGCCTTGACAACTCCTTGGCCAAGCGCCTCGCTGACGGTCCCCATGGGACCATCGTCTCGACCCCAAACGGCACAAATTCGTAACCGATACCAAGGTTGGCGTATTTGCGCAATTTGAGGTTCTCCGCATAAAACGTTGCTTTCCCCGCGCCTGACGAGGTCGCCTGGATGTGAGATGGAGCTAATGTGTCTACACACGTCGCATCCCACACCAGAGATTTGCCAAGTTTCCACGGCCCAACAGTCATTCCGTCGGGTCTCTTGCCATCGCTCCGCACAATCCCAGATGGTTCTAAGATTGCGGGTACATAAATATAAATATTAATTCGTGGCTGTAAAAGCCGTGTCAGCTTACAACTACACAAGTATAATATTAATGTCAAATAAATTGATAAATTACATGTCCGCTTACAATCTAAAAAAAAAATTGCTATGACAAATTAAACATTCTTTAAATTAATTATTTAATTAACACTATAGTTGTGATATTTCATTAAACACAAAATTTTAAAACATGTCCACATTTATTGAGGATTGTCCACGTAAATTCTCTTCAATGTATTGCGTGAAATTTGTGTGTTGAAAAATAAATGTTCCCCATTATTGCTATTATTTTCGCTAACGTTCCTTTTTGGCTAATTATCATACTATTAAAATACAAGGTTCGTTGTCGGTCTGTCAGTCTGTCAGTTTGTCCCGCCTATACTATTAATCTGACTTTGCATTTCAATTATTATATTATAAATAGGTTGTTGCGTACACATGCATACTTACTCATATACATTCACTCAAACCCACATACACCAACACACACACACACACACATACACACGCATGCATAAAGACCAACCATACACATCATATCATCATCATTACAGCCCCTAGAACACAGCACCTTCGAGAACATATATCTGGAGAATTTGGCCTACACTCGCCACCCTGGCCAGACGGCTTGGCGAGGATATAAATCAATCTCTGAGGCACGGGAACGGTGGTGTTGTAAATCTATGACTGCAGTACGTAAGAAAAGTGTATTTCTCATTGGTACATGCCGGGTGGGTTTGAACCAACCTTTATAGGATTTAAGGAACGCTACTTACAACCGAGCCACCACAATATTACATAATATTAAAAATAAATCGTTATGGTACGAAACCATTTTTTTTTATCTATTTGAAAGTCAAAATATCTTTATTCGCGTAAACCTATTACAGGCATTTATGAAACGTCATTAATTTAATTATTTTGAATGATTCTACTTCTGCTAGTAGAAGACTAAGCAGCAAAGTGGTCCAATAAGTAAGCTGTTAGCAGAAGACCAGCGGCTTAGCAGATTCCAGTGACCTGTTAATGTTTAATCTGACTGAGAAAGGAATCTGCAAGGAAAACTCAGCTATATCAAATTTACAAAATAAAACATATACAGAACTACATCACAACGATCAATTATTATTATTTCTCTAAGAAAATTAAGAATTCTCATTTGATTATTACGAATATTTGGCTTCGTATAGGAACTGACCCGCCTGACCAATTTAGCCTGCAGTAAACATGCTATTTCACTTTACGTTAACACTATTGTAAATTTAAATAAATATATAATTGTATAAATCCTCCTTTATGTAAGATCGTTTCCAATGACTCCTCCGTTGACCGCTTCCGTGGTCTAGTGGTTGTACATTGTATAATTTGTCTCGGTCTGGGTGTTTATAAGTATAATATGTATATATTTAAATGAAAAAAAAAAGTATAATATGTAGTTTATTAACCATCTAGTTTCCGTAACACAAGCCTCGTAGCTTACCACGGAAACTAGATGGCGCTGTGTGACCTGTCTGGAAATATTTATTTATTTATTTATTTTAATGACTGCGATTCGCACAGTCGTCCACTTCGCTCTTCTCAAAACAATCAACTATCTTTCCCTCTACACACTTCCAGCAGATATTCAGATTAACCTATGTATCGTATGGTAAACTAGTAAAGAAATATATTTATTTATAAATTCTTTATTGCACTTAAAAACTTAACAGTTGAGAACAAGGCATTTTATACTAGCTAACCTTTGGGAGTGTGGTAGACGATTGCGGGTGCATTAGAAATAAGAACGAATACTTAAACATACATAATAATAATTTACATACTAATACACAAATACCTATAACAATATATAATAATAATATATACATTTAACTAAATTTACGTAAGAATACATAACAAAATGAAGGAAAAAATACGTGTAATTTACACAGCAAATAAAAAGAGAAATAGATATCAAGTAGTCGGATTATTTTGTTTATTTAAGAAATGGGCAATAAGGAGATTTTTAAATATATTTATTGACGGCGCCCGTCTGATGACCAGAGGAAGTTTGATACGAATTGCGGATATGATACTATTCCTTTGGTCGCGCCGCAGCAAAAGCTACCGCCTGCTAGTCTTGTTTGTGAGAACCCTTTACAAGGCTAGCTAATGTGTGTTGATTCCATGCGCCGTCATTTAGCTAGATGGCGCTACGGTCGACACTTCCGGGGTGAGAGAGCCCTTATACGCGCCGAGCTTGTCATATTTCGTCAGTGTGCTTCGGACTATAGCTCGTGAACGGTGGTGTAACTTGTCTCCTCGGGAAGACCACCACGAAGCTCTCTCAGACCGCGCCGCTCATTATATTTACCCGATTCCGCTGATATGAAGTGAAATTACACCCGCGACGTTAAAACCGCACCTGGATCGTCTCGCAGCTGACCAGAAGGCTGATGCTTGGCTATTGGAGTCCTCGTCATTGCTAGTTCAAGTAAGTGGATTCTCTACAGATAATTCTAGTTTTGGAGTAGCTTTGTACTGCTGTTACCCGACCAGGTTTCCCACTGCTGGAGCTATAATCGAAGGCCGCGAACCAGCATCCTATTTTTAAAACCCGCATAACTGCCATACCATCCTTTATAGATGTACCTGTAGATAGATGTCTTCAATGTTCAGACGGTGTCTTTCTACACCAGCAGTCTGTGGGTGAGATATTCTGGTCGGGCCTACAACGCTCTGCGCGTCCAATATAATAATATCTTCAGAATGCTGATGGGACTGCCTATGGTCGCGAGCTTGGTTAAAAACTCCACTTGGCGACGGGTGACCCTTTGAAATTCTCTACTCAAAGGCCTCGCTGTTCAGCGGGGGAACGCAGCGAGTGTCCTCGGCACACTACGCCCATCGAATAGTCGTAATTTTATTTATTAATTTTTAATTAGTTTTTATAATTTAGTTCTTAATTTATTTTATTTACTTTACTCCGAATAAAATGCTGGTCTATTCTTGTTTTTATTGGAATAATTTACTACTAAAAGCATATTTTATTACTTACGGACCCGTAGCAAATTAATTACAAGTACATAAATGTATACTTTGTTATTTTCTTCGGAGCTAAACTTCGCTAAACTTTTTCCATCTACGGCCATTGCTTGTGTCATTTTGACGGGCCAGTAACTTCAAACTCAAATTAACTAGAGATAACTGGCAAGCGGCCCGATGGAATGACGTTGGTTCCATGGAGGATAGGTTTGCCTTTAGTGTGGGATGCCACCTGTGTGGACACCCTGGCGCCTTCCCACTTGTTCTTGACCTCTAAGGACCCAGGCGCTGCTGCATTACAACCAGAGAACCTCAAGCGGCGGAAATACACTCAGCTTATTGGGAGATGTGTTTTGCGCCGTTTGGAGTTGAAACTTTTGGGCCGTGGGGACCAAGTGCACACGAAATTTTCAAGGCGTTGTCAAAACAGCTCGTCAACACCTCGGGAGACAAAAGGGCTGGGCAATATTTGGGCCAAAGGATCAGTATTGCCATTCAACGTGGCAATGCTGCCAGTATCCTTGGCACTTTGCCCATTTGCAGCGATTTGGAGCAATTTTTTTATTTATAATATTTTTTTTTTTGTTTTTAGTTATATTTTTATTTATTAATCAATCATCGACGAGCTTGCCACTTGTCATGATGGGCCTATAGTAAAGTTGGCTAAATGTGAATAATAAGCGTGGTTTCTGACCACCCCGAAAGGGAAACGGTCGTGATGATACTTTATTTATTAATTAGGTTTATTTTTATTACTAGTAATTTATGTTTTAAGATGTAAGTTTTTAGTTTAATTAATATTTTATTATTTTTTTAAATCATTGTACCTTATTTCCTTCGAATAAAATAAACTAAACTATAAATAAAAAAAATAAAAAACTAGAGATTAGAAAGAAAAAATAAATTACATTATTGTTTACTATTCTTTTAGCAGATGTTCATATTTTTTTACTGTATCTGCAGTTTGCCAGTAGAACAGACTTGGGGAAGTCTGTTGCTTAAGGGGTTCTTCTTCTTCTTCTTAATATTAATCTATCGGAGGTCGGCTATCATTAAGGCGATTTTGATTTTGTTGGCCGCTGTCCGGAACAACGATCTGGTGCTCATCCCGAACCACTCCCTGAGGTTCTTGAGCCATGAAGTGCGTCTTCTCCTCGGTCTTCTGGAGCCTTGTATCTTGCCTTGCATGACGAGCTGCAGCAAGCTATACTTTTTATTGCGCATGATGTGTCCCAAGTACTCCAACTTCCTTCGCTTTACCATTTTTTGCACTTCGACGCCTTTGTTCATACTATATGATTAAACACATAACATGAAAATATTGCACACCTAGATCTAAACAGCACTAATTTAAAAAAAAACCTTTTTTTCGGAAAAGGCGAAAGTGTTTACTGTACTGAAGTTTTCCGTATAGATCTATGCTTTTATTTTATTTCCAATTTGTTTGCGTCGGGCACGCGCAATTGAAATATTTTTAAATCTATTTTATTGTCCGGTAGATAAGGAATTCGATAGTGTACATAACTCCTAAATGTTGTTTTGGAGTTAACTCCCTTTAGATCTATGTGTGCGACCTTCATCATGTGCCCTTTATACATATATAAAAGAAAAGTATCATCACGACCGTATCCCTTTCGGGGTGGTCAGACACCACACTTATAAATAATCGGATTCACATTTAGCCAACTTTACTATAGGCCAATCATGATAAGTGGCAAGGCGTCGATGTCTCCACGTACCAAACTCGAGAAATATCACAAATAAATTAATACATATTGTTGTATCTCGACCAGGAATCGAAACCGGTACCTCCGAGTCTAAATCCACGGACTCAACCGCTAGACCACGGATGCAGTCGCTATTTTTATCTTAATCTCAGTTTAATCCTAACATTTGGTGGTACCGGCCCCGTCTCAGGTGGCCCAGTAATACCGTTTGAGTGACTCAACCGTTCTAGGATTAAGTACAAAACTGTATTTGTTATTTATGTCTTATTTATGCATTATAAAATTTTCATGGATACATTTGAAAATCATTATAGGATCCCAGATGAACTAGCTGTATCAGCCTATATGCCAGACATCTTAGTGTTTTCTCGGAACTTGAAAAAAGTTATCCTTATTGAACTTACCGTTCCGTGGGAATCAAATATTCCAAAAGACCACAACATGAAGTCGAATAAATATTATGATCTTACAGAAGAAATAATCAGGAACGGTTTCAAGACTTAGCTTTACGCGGTGGATGTTGGTGCGAGAGGAGTTCCAGCAAAATAGGGGGAGGAGTAGAATGGTGGATGGTGAGCGTATTGTCACGCAATAAAATATAAAAGGAGGCCTCCTTCTCAAACCAGCCTATTGTCGGTCGCAAGCCCGAGACATTATTCTTCTAATCTCTTACCCACACAAAGTGCTTAATAGTATGAAATTTAATTTTAACTAAAAAGTGACTTTTCAATTTGGTCGAGTTATGTTGGCAGAAAACTTTTGGCCGCTAACTTCACACATCTATAAAAAGTAAGGAAATAATCGCGACCGACTTTCTTGCGGTGAACAGAAGCCATGATTTTAAAATAGCGGATTCAGGACACAAACAGATCTTAAAACATAATTGTAACAATTTAAAAAAATAGACAATCTAGCTCTTTTATATTACTTAGTCGCCACCATTCCACGCGGACGGGACTTATATCCATATCCTTAGTATTAAAATTAATTGTATTTTATATTTTTCTAAATATTTTTTCGAATAAATGTTAAATATTGAAATTATGATCCTCGCCAATCCGTCTGGCCAGCATGGCGAGTGTAGGCCAAATTCTCCAGATATATGTTCTGGAAGGCCGATCTCTAGCAGTGGAGTGTGTTCTAGGGGCTGTAATAATGAATGAATGAATGATATTGAAATTTGATTAATGTTATATCTTGAAAATCTGCCCAAGTTTTTGGTCTGCAGTGTGCCACAAAGAAACAAACATCTTTGCGTCGCATTGCAAAATAAATCTGGTAAATTTGACGCCATTTTTAAATTTAATATAGCGGTATCTTATAGATTGTTAATCTGTGGTCGGATGTATTTGCTATGAGTCTGTAGGGCTTAGTGTTGTGTCTATATTCTACTTGTTGTTTATCGATAAAACTATTTTTAACTGTCTTCAAAAACGGAGGAGGATCTCAATAAGAATTTCTGGTCATTTTTAATGTATTCTCGATTTTGTGGTACGCTAGAGCTATCCAATTAGGAGCAGCCAACTTCAGCAAAGAAGCCCACAGACGCATTCAGCTAGGATTTAGGATTAGGATTTAGGCATTCGGGAAACTCCGGCACATCCTCTCATAGTCTATACCACAATGTTTAAAAACTAAGGTCTTTAACCAGTGCGTCCTCCCGGTAATGTCGTACGGAGCAGAGACGTGGACACTAACAGTGAGTCTGGTCCATAAATTCAAGGTCGCTCAGCGAGCCATGGAGAGAGCTATGCTTGGTGTATCTCTGATGGATAGAATTCGAAACGTTGATATTCGTCAGAGAACGAAAGTTACAAACATAGCTTTTAAAATTAGTAAGCTGAAGCGGCAATGGGCCGGACACATCTTCCGCAGAACCGACGATCGATGGGGCAAACGGGTTCTAGAGTGGAGACCACGTACGGGAAGACGCAGAGTGGGACGACCCCCCGCCATATGGACAGATGACCTAAAGAAGGTCGCTGGTGGGGGTTGGATGAGGGTAGCGAAAGATCGCGTTAAGTGGCGAGCCTTAGGGGAGGCCTACATCCAGCAGTGGAGAGATACAGGCTGATGATGATGAGAGATATACCTGTATTGATCGTTGTGGTGCAATTCTGTATATGTTTGATTTTGTAAATCTGATATAGCTGAGTTTTCTTTGCAGATTCCTTTCTCAGTCAGATTAAACATTAACAGGTCACTGGAATCTGCTAAGCTGCTGGTCTTCTGCTAACAGCTTACTTATTGGACCACTTTGCTGCTTAGCAGGAGTAAAATAATTAAATTAATTAAATAAAATTCAAAATAATTAAATTAATGACGTTTCATAAATGCCTGTAATAGGTTTACGCGAATAAAGATATTTTGACTTTGACTTTGACTTTCACTACCGACGAGCTTGATCAAGTAAATTTGGCTAAATGTAAGTTCTAGAAAAGCCTCACTGCAAGAAGAGTTTTAAAAATCAGCTTTAACTCTGATCACAAATTTCTCAGCAGTTCATGGATTTAGTGAACGGTTGCGGGGTCAATCGTGTGCGGGAGAGATAGTAGAAGAACGCCGTCTTGGGCTTGGGACAGAAAGAAGAACTACTGTTTGTATTTTTAAATATTATATTATTATTGATGGGTAGGAATAAATACATATTTTCTTCCGTCTTATTGTATGATATTGTTTTTGTAACTATTGTCTTGGTTTTGTAAATTTCCTTACTTTTATGCACTTTATTTTATTTTTATTTATTTGATTGACTTCTTAATCTGTCTTCACAGTGGCTTTATATTTTTGTGTATAATTTGTGAACCCATTCTTGACATGTATTGTGTAAAATTTAATAATATTGTATTTTCAGTTATATATACAAATACAAATCGTTTATTAACACAAAATAATGTTGTTTCGTTATGGTGAACCCTGTCTCCTGCATGAGCTGTGCTGTATAACAGGAGACAGTGTCCTCCAATAATAATCATACAAAAAAAGAATGGAAAAAGAGGTTACACAAATAGCAAGTAAAGTATTGTATGTGTGTGTGTGTGTGTGTGTGTTTAAAGAGGTGGGAAAGGGTGGAGAAGCAAGAGGGAGTGTAAGATTGTTGATTATACTCGTATATGTTATGCTGTTGGAGTTCCAGATAAATAAATAAATAAATAAATTATTAAATCGTTTATTCAGATTAAACTATTTACAATTATACGCCAAACTGCATAGCAGTTTGTTGGCGAATAGTACACTCTTTTTTACAGTTTTTTTTTTTACACTTGATTTGTCAAAACACAGAGTTATTTAACATTAAATCACATTACTGTTAGTAGTTAGTATTTACTTAGCAAAAGCAACTTTAATTTTCCTTTAAATTCTTTTTTTGTCATTTTTACACAGTCATCAATGGGCATAATATTATTAAATATAATGGGAGTTAAGAACTTTCTAGTTCTTTTACCATAATAGGTGTTATACATGTTATGTTATATATATACTACTATTTAATGAATTGGTGTACATCTTGTTGAAAGTCGCATAATTAGTATTATTATTATTAGTATTAATCTGTACTTTGGATGCAGATCCCGGTTGTTAATGCTGTCCGCGGTGCTGCTGTCAATTCTACAGGGCTACATCACATCTCACTCACTGTTAGGGTACACTTTCCTGTAGGTAGGGCAGCCAAGAATTATTTAATTATTTAATTTAGAAATCTTTTAAATTTAATTATTATATTAATCTTTTTTTTCTTTTTTAATTTAATTTAATTCAATATTTGATATCTGTAATTTTATTTGTGTTATTGTTTTTTGTTTAATTGAATTTCTATATCTTTTGGTTGTATTTCTTGTTTTTTCTCCTTTTCTTTGACACCTAAGTATCAGTAATAAAGTATTTTTCCTAATTTGGCCAATGTATAAACTCAATTATATACTAACCTTTATGTTCTGTAATGTGCTGTGGAAATGAATTAATAAATAAATAAAGAATCGCAACATGTTCACAATTCACTATTCTTCTCCTCTCCCAACCCAACCATGATGATTACGCTAATGCCGTTTTGAAAGCTCAAACTCTTTCAATTCAATCTTGAATATTGGCCTTCTGTCAAGTTAATGTAACAATATTGCCACAAACTATCCATGACCGCGATGAAACAATCAAAACTAGGCATCACTTCTATGCAATAGTACACCAAAAGAAAAATTAAACACATTAAATAAAAAAAGGATTAATAAAAAATAATAAATATTTTATTTTAAATAAACTAAAACTAAACTCTAATATTAAAATAATGAATATATTTACAAATAAGGGACAATATTTTATATATTAGCTAAATGTAATAAATGACTCATTTTAGATGGTAATGGAATTTTATGATTAACTAATAAAGAAGATAATGAAAAAGAATATTTTTTACAATTAAAAAATATATGATCTACATCAATTATAGATTTAAAATTTAGATATAAAATTCTTTGCTGGGTGAGGTTTGCTTCGGAGTTCATTGATAGTTCCATAAATTCGAACACTGCAATTGTATTATCCATTATACCTGGCCAAGGTATACATATGTAGTACTAGCGTATCTAAAAATATAATTGGTGCACTATTGTCCACAGTGGGAAATATTTTGGTGGCGGGTATAATTCTAATGGCTCCTACTGTATCGTTTCTTAATTGTTCTTATACTGCCTGTCTCTGTTTTTTCTCTTCGAATAAATAAATAATAAATAAATATACCTCCCCCACAATCACATAAATTGGAATCTTTAACATTAATTATATTAAGATGAGAAGATGAACAACAGTGTCCAATTCTTAACCGTGGCAAAGTAGAAGTATTCTGCTCATCTGCCACTGCGTGAACTTAAGTCTTAATGCTGTTTGTTCGGCTTGATGTTGTGGCATTTTGGAATATTTGATTTCTATGGAACTTTCTATGGATTGTAATGATTATTTTTTTATTAATTGTTTTTCAAGTTTCCGAAAGGACTAAGATATCTGGCCTATAGGCTGATACAGCTTGTTATTAATTATTCCAAAAGTAACTTGGTATAGCAATGGTAGAAGAGTTGAGGATTAAGTGACTAACAAAGAAGTAAGGTGAATTAAAAGACGATATAGTGTATCAATTAGATTTATTTACAAATAAAAGGAGTATCTAAGAGAAAGAGATTGAGAAGTCGGAGAGCACAAAGGGTTGTTGAGCTGGGTTGGCGTCGTTCGAGAGGTGAAGTCTGCGGTGAGTTTCTTGGCAACTACTTCGTAGACTCCTGGGTAAGTGGTTGGAGAGGAACACGTAGAGGTGAGGTGAATTTGTCTTCGATCTTTAAGACTAGAAAATATAGCAAAAATAGTAAATTATTGCAAATAAATAGTCGTATGTGTAAAATAAAACTTTCTCTATCGTCTCACGGCTGTGAGCGACATTAACCCCTTATTCCGAATCATGTTACGTTGTGTCCGAAATTTGCTTAAAGCTGTTTGTTTATATAATAATAAACCCAATACAATAAATTAATTAAAACGTACATTTAAAAAAACAAGTAAAGATTGACTGAAAATATTTGTGTTTAGTTCTTAAAGTGATTTTTATAAATAAGTATTGTATGTACTAGTACTTCCACTAGTTGGCGAAGACTAATAGGGACAAGATCCAAAGTCAGCTGAACATATCACTCAGAGTGGTCTCCTGAGCGCCGTGGTTCGTGCTTAATGCCGTCATAGCTCGAGATCTGGAGATGCCTACTATTGAAGAGTTTGTCGTCGGTCCGACTAGACGTATGTTCCATCTGGTCGACAACGGACACTTCAAGCATCTCCAGAATATCGCTCCGTCTTGCGCTCAGCCCCCCAACGGGAGACCACTTTCTAGAGAAGCGCTCTTGGAGAAGAGCTGAAGTAGCCGAACCCAGACCCCCTGGGTTCGTGAGCCATGCGGGTCCTGTTATACCAGTAACAGTGCCCAGTACTAAAGGTGCATGAATTACTCGCTGAGATCCTGCCGGTGAGAACGGGGGAATGTCCCAATCTCCAACCCAGGCCCATTAGACATCCGGGCCTGGACGACCCCACTGTCTGTCTTTCACTAGTTTTATTTTATTTATTTATTGCAAAAACCACAGCTCATTACAGAAATAAATACATTACAATACATACTTATAAGTAACACATTGGCCATACATGGCTTTACTTTTTATAAATAGTACTTATTGGTGGAAATGAAACTAAACTAAACTAAAAACTAGAAATAATAATATAAAGAATACAAACAAAAACATAAGCCAATAATCATAATAATAATAATATGCGTGTACACAACAATAAAGTCACTCATAACGACGACCACGACCACTCTGCCAAGAGTGTAGCGACTAAGAAGAAAAAGAAATCAAATGGATATGTTTTAACTTTTTTTACTGTATTGAATCTTATTTATTACCATATTTGTATATAGTATTAATTTAATTTATTTAGAATGTTCTATTTTATTATTTGATAGTGTAAACTGTAATTAAATTTGCGGAGGTTCATTTGCTTAAGGAGGCCCCAAGATTGAAGTATTTTTACAACTCTGGTAACTACGAATCTATCTGTACTGAGTTGAATGAGGTGGATTGGCTACATGAACTACAATCACGGAGTTTTTCAGATGCTCTGAAATTATTCTATAGTTCACTATATTCTGTTCGTGACAAATATGTACCCCACAAAAATACCTTGTCATCCAAATTTCCTCCCTGGTATAACTCAGTTCTCAAAAAAATTCTTAAGGAGAAATTTAAACACTTTCGTAAGTTCAAAATCTACGGTAATCTTGCAGACCACCAATCATACTTATTATTGCGTGCTAGATCCAAGGAACTTGAGATTCATTTGCACAGTGCTTACATAGCTAAGGTGGAGGCATCTATTATGAACAACCCTCGTTATTTCTGGTCCTACATCAAGCAGAGAAGCAAATCAACCTCAATGCCTTCTACAATGATTTATGGTAATTGTACTGCTTCATCAGGTAAAGAAATTTGTAATTTATTCACCTCCTACTTTAATGACAGTTTTACCAGTAGAGATGCCGATAACCTGAGTTGTTCTCAAGAATCTCTTGCGACTATTTCCAGCATAGGATCTATTAATATTAACTCCGTGAACGTATTCAGACTGTTGAATACTGTTGACACTAATAAATCCGCAGGACCTGATCATATCTCTCCTGTATTTATTAGAGGTTGTGCGAAAAGTATTAAATACCCCCTCACTTACCTTTTCGACAGGTCTCTCAAGGAGGGAACTATGCCCGATATTTGGAAGACTGCATTTGTCACTCCTATTCATAAGAAGGGTCCTAAAGATAGAGTTGACAATTACAGACCAATTTCAAAATTGTGTATATTCGCTAAAATCTTTGAAAAAATCGTTTATACCCAAACCTATGCTGCCTTAAAGCAGGTCTTTAGCGACAATCAGCATGGATTTCTCAATGGAAGGTCAACAGTATCCAACTTGATTCTCTCCAATGATTATGTTACGGATAAAATGCAGAAGGGAGGGCAGGTGGACGCTGTTTACACCGATTATAGCAAAGCATTTGATAAAATTAATCACTCTATTCTACTTGCTAAGCTCAACAAAGTCGGTATCCACGGTTGTCTTTACAGATGGTTCTGTTCGTATGTGGATAACAGATCTCAAGCTGTCGTCTTGGGTGGTTATGTATCCAACTGGTCTAATATTCCCTCAGGAGTCCCTCAGGGGTCACTACTTGGCCCATTACTCTTCACAATCTTCGTGCAGGACATCGAATCATGTTTTCTATCGTCCAAGGTTGTTTTATTCGCTGATGACATGAAAATTCTGAAGCCTATTGCGGACAATTCTGATGTCTCCTGCCTGCAAGCCGACCTGTTGCGCTTGGATGAGTACTGTCAACTTAATAAACTAGATTTAAATGTGTCAAAATGTATCTGTATCTCGTTTACTCGTAAGAAGGCTCCGATTTTGGCCAAATACTATTTAAAGGGCATTGAACTGTCCCGGACAAATGAGGTCAGAGATCTGGGTGTTGTTCACGACTCCAAACTTCTATTTGACAACCACATCAGTAACATCGTCTCGAGAGCGTCTAAGTCTTTAGGTTTCGTCATTCGTATTTCCGCTAACTTTAAAAATATTAAGACTTAAAAAAAATTATATTGCGCTTTTGTTCGAAGCCTGTTAGAGTACGCGTCGCAGGTTTGGAATCCCAGGTATGAGTTGCACAGATCTAGGATTGAGAGAGTGCAGAAACGTTTTCTTAGATTTGTTTGCTATAGAACTGGTCAATTGAATCTTTCATATGAACAGAGATGCATTAAGCATCATATTTTGCCGCTTCACGTACGTAGGGACATTGCAGACGTTATATATCTTATCAACATCTTAAGTGGGCGGGTGGATTCTCCCGAACTCCTAGGTAAAATTGGTCTAAAAACTACCGGCCTACGAACTAGGAGCACTTCCGTTCTGCATGCCCCTATGTGCTTTACCAATTACAGACAAAGCTCGTTCTTCTGGAGGTCATGCAACTATTTTAATTGTAACTGTTCGGAACTTGATTTGTTTAATACGAAGCCAACGTTTGCTCGCAGCTACTTGACCAGATTGTACTGTACAACCCATATGCCTTAGCTGTGTACCCACAACTGCTTTTATTAATTGTTGTTGTTTATTTTTTGTAAGTTTTCTTTATTTTATTTTATGTTTGTAGTCCATTTGCGGTAACTTCTAAATGACCCTTTATGTTTCCATTTATTTTTTCCAAATTTGTTATTAGTCGTTAGTTATCCTTTAATAATTAAATAAATAAATAAATAAATGAATTATTTAGATGTTAAGGCATGTTTTTATATTTATTATTATTGTTTTAGCATTTTGCATATTTTTGCTTGACATTATTATTATTATTTTAATCATAGTTTTAAGTTGGTCTAGTATAAGCTTATTGTTTGCCGTATGTTCACATTTTGAGCTGTGGTCCAGATTAGTACCTAGCAGATTAATTTATAATAGTAGCAGATTAATTTATAATAGTAGCAGATTAATTTATAATAGTAGCAGGCGTCGACTGCAACTTGTAGTGAGCATCCTTGTAAAGAAATAATCAAGTAGGATTGGGCTGTTGATTTGTCTTCTACCTTAATATCAATGTAACAGATATTGAACGACTCTGCTGCAAGACGGCTTTCATTACGTATATAATGTCAACTAGCTGTCCCCTATAAGACCAGGGCAACCTTAGTATAGGGGACAGAAGTCGTCTATTAAATTAAGCATGTACAACAAAGTGTTTTTTTTAATAAGCTTCCTGACAATGGCTACTGGACCATAGATTTTATAGTGTAAAAGAGTATCTTGAGTGCAAAACAGGTTAATTAATATATATATTTTTTTGTTTTAATGTAGTTGTGATTATGATATTAGTATGTAAGTAAAGATTTGCACGCCTGCTTGCAGGTACAATATATCTGAGTAGACCTGACTAAAGTTTTGTGACCACTGTACTGTATTTATTGCAAATAAACGATATTTCATTTCATTCATTTCTTTTTTTTTATCAATATGTATATTTTATTTTGTGTCAATAAACTATTATTATTACCTACAATACCTACGCATCCGATGTGTCCAAGCCGTAGGAAGTAGCCACACCCCTGTTGCCATAGTAACATATTTCAATACAATACACACCCATGTTTTTTAGACCATTATTTTATTAAGAAATTGAACTTTATGTAAAAAAAGGCGTTTCATTAAGCAGGCGTGGTACGTTTTCCTTTCCAATAAAGTTCGCGGTTCGAACCCCGACCACTTTTCTTACGTACATTTGTCATGTATTTACAACGTCACCGTTCCCGTGAAGAGAGCAAATTAAGGATGCATTTTAAGAAATTAAAAAATAACTAAGAAAATAACTAAATTAAGTAGGAAGTGGAAAAAAAAGGCAAGTTATTTTAAAAGACCACAATAAGTTAATGATATTAAACTTTACACATATAAAGATGAATAAACCGAGAGATGTATATTTGTTAGTATTCATACTCAAAGATGTGGAATCCGCAATTTATCTTTTATACATTAAAAAAAAAAAAACATCATTTTATGAATGAAAATGTAATTTAGACCGTTTCGAATTGATATCACGCTCTGAGCATCCAAATCGTGATATTTGATTCGGAACGACTGTTAGTACCATATTCATTCTAAACGAGGTGTAAGTCGTTTCCTCAACGACTCCTCCACTCAAAGTTTCTTTCCAGCTGTCAAACGCAAATGAAGTCACTTTAATTGTGACGATAAAATTTTAAACGACTTCAAATGTACCAGATTTTATCTAACCTTCAAAATAAAACTGGTACAATCGGGTCGATTTTTAACTCTAATCGTAACAAATACAGAGACGTCATTTTCGTTTGACAGCTGGTAGGAATTGTTGAAGATCCGTTGAGGAAACGGGTGTTAGATGTTAGAATACGTATGAGTGTACTTTTTAAAGAAAAGTGTTTTTTTTTTTAAAGACGGAGTTCGATAAATCATCAATGATACGCCCCCAGCCAGAAGGGCCACCGCGGGAGGACGCATGCCCGACTCACCGTGAGGCCTCCTAAGGAGACCCCAGGGCGCCTACGGACTAAAACCCTATAAACCGTCTCTCACTCACTGTTGGCCCTGCGTGCCTTAACAGCTAAGTCTGAGTCGTGGCTACGAAGTGAAGGCACTCGTTCGCCGCGTTAAAGAAAAGTGTATTTCTTATTAGATTTTAAGAAAAGCTTTAGTTAGGGGAATAAAACAACTAAAATTATAGGTGTGATAACTTTATTCATAATAATAATAATAATAAACTTTTATTTCGGACTTTACATCCATAAATTGTTACGAGTAGTAACAATTTTACTTAATCTATATTTAGTATAACTAATAATAGTTTATTTTAAACTATCCGCTACTGGAGGCTGTCTACTTGACTGTATGCAGCTGTATCCAGTGCTCCAGCAGCGGAGAGTCCCACCGATCTGCCAATACGATTAGGAGCCTGTTGGTACTGGTTCTCATGCGGCACAGCATAGACGCAGATCTTTTGCGCATAATTGTATATAATATAAGGCCGCGTTCGTTTTATAGCACTTCCAACATTTCGTAGCAACTTCATAAACCAGCGTGAAATGTGGTTTTTGTTAAGAAATACCACTTTTTTTTAACAATGCTAACATTTCTTAAAAAAAACGAGCGGTGAGGCTACTTTTTGACAAGTATAACAAGTAACAAATAATAACAAATCAATTGACAATGTATTATGGTCTTTGAATTGATTACATAAAATTGTTTAAAATACATTTTTAAACAAATATAATATAAACTATAAAGTATACAACAATGTAAACAAACCATTTCTTATGTTAAATGACATCTGTGCGACACGGTACTGACATACGAAATTAGCATTAAATGTTAGAATTTTCATAAAACGAACGACTTGTGCTAAAAAAAGTGGTATTTTCATGCTAACATTTCTTAAACGAACGCGGCAGGAGTCGTGGCTTCGGAGTGAAGGCACTCGTTAGCCGCGTTAAAAAAAGTGTAATTCTTATTGGATTTTAAGGAAAGTCTTAGGGAAATAAAACAATTAAAATTATAGGTGTGATAACTTTATTCATATAAAATAATATATATGTTATCTTTTAATGTAACATAGTTATTATTACATTATTATCTCAGTGTTTAAACATAAGTTAAGAATGATTAGCAATATGATTTTGTAAAGTAGGTGGCGTTGTGTACGAACGTAGTCGTGTGCTGATTTCTGATTGGTTCAATAACGATGTTACGAGTCGCTTTAATGAATGGCGCGAATCATATCGCGCCAGATTACAAGAACACAGCAGACGAGTCGGTCGTTGCGCGCCTTTAAAATAGTGAAGGTTGTAAATAATTATTGGCAATGGAAATAAATCATACAACATTGAAGACTGGTTTAATTTGAGAAATTAGTCCTAACATATACACCTAAGTATATATACACTGCCTCCGTGGTCTAGCGGTTAAGTCCGTGGATTTAGACTCGGAGATACCGGGTTCGATTCCTGGTCGGGACACAATAATATTTATTAATGTAAATAAATACATTTAATTAATATTATTAATATATTATTTAATTTATTTGTAATATTTCTCTCCTTTGATACACTGGAGACATCGACGAGCTTGCCACTTGTCATGATTGGCCGGCAGTAAAGTTGGCTAAATGTGAATCCGCTTATTTATAAGCGTGGTTTCTGACCACCCCGAAAGGGAAACGGTCGTAATGATACTTTACTTTTATATATACACTACACTACACTACATTACACTACACTATAGATGTATTTATTATTAAGTTTGAGTCTGAGGAACCTGGAGTGCTTTAACACAGACTAAGCTTTTGCTTAGTTAAGTTTTGCCTCCAGTCTCCTACATAAATGTTTTAAAAATATTGTTACTAATTTTAAGTTTTGTGGGAGAAAATAAATAACTCTTTTATTTTTATTTATTTATTAGAAATAATGAGTTTATTTTATTTTACACTGTAAAACGTCTGGTTGTCGCCATACTGAAATTCCTTGACACTCGCATGATTAAGACAAATCGATTGACGTGAGAATCATCTAAATGGGCCAGCACGTTTAGTCTCCAGTTTAGTTAATGTGCACTATGAATGTTGCGTGTCGGCAGTTGCTCCCATCCTTTGAAATTAAGTACCGCTTACAATCCAGCGGGCGCAGTTTCACATGTCGTAATCAGTAAATAATAAAAATATTTGTTATTGCACTAACTATACAATTTTGACAAGGCCCCTTTACAGCCGCGTTTAAGTTATTTTAAGTGTCTTCATCTTAAGGTTCCTACTGCTAGTTCTGTTCTTTGCTCAAATATAACACTTTCCAGGCACGATAGATATGCGAGTATGTAGTCAGTAAATTATATAACATAACACTCGTACCTAATAGAATTATGTACTTAATCATAGACCTAACCAAATTCCGGTAGGAATGTACGGTGGCAAAATAAAGAGTGGTATGAAGTGGCTACCTATTCGATGTCGCAGAAATCTCAGAGTTCTTTGTATGCTTTTTTCAGTTTTAAACGAGCCTGCGACACCGCGATACCTCAAGGACGGTTTTGCCTATCTCTCATCTTTCCATGATAAAATTCTTCGCTCCTCTCACAACTCACTTCTTTCAGTCCCCTCTCATCATTCCGGATTTGTTTCAAATTCTTTTGTCGTTGTCGCCACAAATTTATGGAATGATCTTCCTGTAAACATAAGACAAGCAACTACCAGATCTTCGTTTAAAAAACTCGTAGGTATATCTACACTACCTGAAAAGGTCCTCACAATATTAGTAAGTGTATATATGTATGTTTATGTATAGTATTATGTATGTATTAGTATTTAGTATATTGATATTATAGTATATATAACAATATAATATGTAAGTGTATAATTAAGCTGTTAATTTTTCTTCTAAATTTTTAAATATTTCTTTCTTTATAATAGTTCAAATTTGTCCCCAAGGTTTGGTTGTCAGAAAATGTCTACGGGCATTAAGTCCGCCTTTGTACTTCGTGCAATAAAGTTTTAAATAAATAAATATCATCACGACCGTTTCCCTTTCGGGGTGATCAGAAACCACGCTTATAAATAAGCGGATTCACATTTAGCTAATTTACTATAGGCCAATCATGACAAGTGGCAAGCTCGTCGATGTCTCCAGCGTACCAGACTCAAGAAATATCACATTAAATATTATTTAAAATGTATTTATTTACATTACTAAATATTTTTGTGTCCCGACCAGGAATCGAACCCGGTACCTCCGAGTCTAAATCCACGAACTTAACCGCTAGACCACGGAGGCAGACAAAATAAAGAATATAAAATGATGTAGTGTTGCCCAATAAAAAAGCCAGACTTTTGCAATACTTTTTGATCCTGAACGGGAAAACAAAAAAAAAACTAAATAGTTCGCGCAATTTTGCACGGACATATCGAGTGCAAGTTTTTGTTTTGTAAAATACTGTGCATATTGTTGGTTAAAAGTGGTGTTGTTTTGTTTAATAATGTGCTACAATGTAAATAATTATGAAAAACGATAAGTTAAACTCAACTAAAAATACCTAAAAGAATTACATCAACATCATTTTACAATTTATAAATATAATTGCAGCAACATCATATTTCACTTCCCTCATCATGTAAGTAATTTTATTTTTATTTATTTATGATGTAATTTATGTTTATATATATGTATATAATATTGCGTATTTATGCTCGGTATTTCTCTGATGGATAAAGTCCGAAACGAGTAAATCCGTCGGAGAACCAAAGTTACTGATATAGCCTTCAAAATGAGTAAGCTGAAGTGGCAATGGGCTGGACATGTCTGTCGTAGAACAGATGAACGATGGAGTAGACGAGTACTAGAGTGGAGACCACGTACGGGAGGACGCAGGGTGGGTCGACCCCCCACTAGATGGACGGATGACTTGAGGAAGGTCGCTGGTGGGGATTGGATGTGGGTGGGAGGAGATCGTGTGAATTGGCGAGCCTTGGGGGATGCCTATATCCAGCAGTGGAGAGACACAGGCTGATGATGATGAGAATGATGTATATGTATTAGTATGTAATATTGTTATGTATGTATTAATACTGTTAAGAATAACATAATTAATGATTGCACCTACTGTCCCTGATACTGTCCAAATGTCCTAAAGGTTTGGCTGTCAGAGAATGCCTAGCGGCATTAAGTCGCCTTTGTACATAGTGCAATAAAGTTTTTAAATAAATAAAATAAATTGATAATATTTAAATAAATATAAGCTGAGTTTGTCTTCTTGTCTTCATTTTTCTTCAAAATATGACGATTATAAAGTTAGTTGTCAATTTGACAGATTTTTACAATCTGTAATCAATTTGACAACATACCTTTACGAGTAAGCCTACGAGACTAGATAAATTGTTTTTTTTTTTTTTTATTATTGTTCATCGATGTATAAAGATAATCATACGAATTAACCAATCAGTTTGGGATGCTTGGATAAACGTTCCCACAAAACTAATCTAAATCGCAAAGTCTATTGGTTAGTAGTCGCACCTGATTGGTCGATTCGTACTGCATCTTCACCTGATTGGTTAATTCGTACTACGTTTATAATTTATCTAGTCAAATCTTGTGTTCTTCTTTGTCTTCAAATCTTCTTTTTTCATGCTAATTCTTCTAGAAGATTTAATGCTATGGCCTGCCCTTATCAGTTCTCCGTCCAGTAGTATAAAAAAACACGGGGCCAAGAAATGACAAGGGTAGTTCCATGCATATTCATTTTGAGACGTGGTCTTGCATATTTCTAACTCTGGAATATGAAAAAATAATTAATTTATGATAACACACGTTCCTCATAGATTCTAGAACATAGAGTCTGGTGGAGATGGGTCTTCTAGACACAAATAGAACCAGTAATATAGGCGTGAAGGCGAATTAAACAGACAAACAGATATATGGCTGTGGGGTCACATGTCGTGGTCAGGTGACGACGTCATATAGCCTATGTCCGTCTCGAGATTCCAAGGAACATTTCTGCAAAACTTTATTAAAATCGGTGCAGTAATATAGGCGTGAAAAAGATTCATTTACATTTATAATATTAGAGGTCGTATGAATTTAATTAGCGTAACCGGGTTCGATTTCTGGTCGGGACATAATCATATTTATTAACGCTAGAGACAACGACGAGCTTGCCACTTGTCATGATTGGCATATAGCAAAGTTAACCAGCTTCTTTATAAGCGTGGTTTTAGACCAGCCGAAGGGATAGGGTCGTGATGATACTTTACTTTTTTTTTTTAGATATGTTAGACTTTTCACCCCGAATCTTTAGTTAGTACCTCCCCCCCCCCCCCTCCTCTCCTCCCTCTCCTAGAGAAGTGCTGCTGGAGGAGAGCTCAAGTAGTCGAAGCAGCAGTTGTATACTGCCCAGCACTAAAAGTGCTTTGAATTACCAGCAGGATGCCGGGGAAGATTAGGTTGGATTGGTGCCTGGTAGATAAGTACCTGAAAAAAAGAAGAAATAAATTAATAAAGAATAATTGACATCATACATTTTGGAAACTTTTATTCATAAGAATCGGTCCAGTACTATAGAAGTAAAAGACGGACAAACAGACGTGTGGTGGATCACTTAAGTTGTCAGCAATGCAATAAATAGCAAGCCATTAAAGGAAGTAAGCGAAAAATAATCATCACTTAAATGACACCATAAAAATAGGACTATAAAAATCAGACCTTAAAATTAAAAATGGTATTTGATAAAAATTAAGTCGATGTAACGACCTTTTTGGCGACCATTAACGATATTTTATGACCTCTATACGACCTCTCTTACTCTGTCCATTATTTATGACTTATAAATGATATTTAATAATGTGTTCGCAATCTTTATTTATTTATTTTATTTACTTCATAACTTTAATGCACAGAGTACAAAAGGCGGACTTAATGCCTGTAGACATTTTCTGACAGTCATATCTTTGGGACTAATTTGAACAACTGTAGGTGCAGAGTTAGTTAGTAGTAGGTATAGTTTTGAAGTAGGTTTTTTGTTTCTTTATAATTGTATACTAATGTTATTTTTTATGTATATAACCCCCTGTTTTGGAGAAATAAATTGTATAAATCATATAAAATCTTTTTGGCTTAAAATCTAATAATCTATAATACTGTAATTGTACTTGTATAAAATCTAATAATCTATAGTATTGTAATTGTAACTGCCTCCGTGGTCTAGCGGTTAAGTCCGTGGATGTACGCTCGGAGGTACCGGGTTCGATTCCTGGTCGGGACACAAAAAATATTTTTTACTGTAAATAAATTGTATATTTAATTAATATTTAATTTATTTGTGATATTTCTCGAGTTTGGTACGCTAGAGACATCGACGAGCTTGCCACTTGTCAAGATTGCTATAGTAAAGTTGGCTAAATGTGAATCCGCTTATTTATAAGCGTGGTTTCTGACCACCCCGAAAGGGAAACGGTTGTAATGATACTTTACTTTTACTGTAATTGTATGTCGTAGTTATAAGCTGTGATTTTTCTAAAAATAAATAAATAAATGTACTTAGGAAAAGTGTATTTCTCATTGTTACTGTTTAGCGTGCACTAGCACTCAAATGGCGACCACAACCACTCTGCCAAGAGTGTAACGACAAAGAAGAACCAACAGGTATACAAACTAGTATACGTACACAAATAGTAATCAGCCAGACGTTTTGTCCACAAATCTAAAAAAAAACCTAAATCAATTGAAACGTTCAAACCACGAACAAGCAATAAACTAAATTCTATAAAAGCAGAGAAAAAAACGCGCTGTCCACACGTCCGTGAAATGGTAAGACTGCGTTCAATGGCCGGGGTTGTTTTGATAAACCTCGAGATTTTGACCCGTTGTGGTTCCATTTGACCTGCCGAGCTAGCATAGGAATTCAACATATGTAAAATTGTTACCGTACCATTTTAATTTCACTTTTATATACCTAATTTTAGACGAAGTAATAATAACTCAAGATAAAAAGGAAAACTGGCAATTACTTCAGCAAAAGTATTAGACTCGCTATACAGAGGGGAAATGTTGCCAGTCTCCTTGGGACTATCACTGAAGGGTCGTCTCTAAAGGACATTTTTTACATATTTTTTTAAAATTAGGTTTAGTTTATATTTAATTTTAACTTTTAATACGTAGTTTTAATAATATAAAAGTAAATTATTATTTATGTGAATACCGTCTGAGATAATATCACCAGTAGTTACGAGTACCTTACCATTTTAATTTCACTTTCATAAAAAAAAAGATTATAAACTAATTATAAATAAAGCTAGACTAAAAATATCTATGATATTAATATTATTTTAGAAAATAAAGCTCTTACTAAATAAATAATTAATTATTATTAATTAAGGAATTAATAATTAAATATTTATATTGGACAAAGTAGTCCGTCACACTTAATTTATCCAACTAATACTCTAGAACATCTACTTCGTCGCACGTCGGTATAATTGTATTTATTTACAAAACTTAATTGCACTATAGACAAAGGCGGGTTAGGCATTCTCTGACAGCCAAACCTATAGGACATTTAAACAGTATAATGGTAGGTGCAATATTAAGTAAGTCAATATACCTATATCAATATATACATACCAATATTAGCATTTAATTTGTATTTTAAATCAACGTAATACATTCAAAGTATTACAGCAATGCAAAGTAATGCAGCAAATTTAGCATTATGCCCGATTTGGAGCAAGCTTTTTACTTAAGTATATTTTTTCCCTTTTTCTAGTTTTAGCCATCTGCGCCGTTGACGGGGCTAAGGCAAGGTACCGAGTCGTTTCTGCTCCAATGTTTGAGCATTTATAACGGCAGCTTTTCGGAGGAAATTCAATGTGGTCAAAATACAACGGTCGAAGTGGGTCAAACCCCAACAGTTGGGTCGGGCGCTCCTTGATTAACGACACATCGGGACCAAAACTAAACTTTAATCGACCGTTAATACTAAACAAACCACTTTATTATCCCTTAGCTTAGTTTTTATAACAGAAAACAATCGATTGACATAGCAGACGCTGAAATCTATGAAGTAATCTGCTAAGCTGTTGGTCTTCTGCTAACAACTCTTTGCCTGTAATAGGTTTATGTGAACAGATATATTTTGACTTTGACTTTGACGGAGGCAGACTTGATACAATCTAAATACTAATAAACAAGATACATCTCACGCTTTCCTGTGCATTATACAATTAGTTACACATCACAATATGAATATAATATTAATCTAAGATAATCCTAAGTTGGGATAAATCCCGAGTGACATAACAGCCCTAAGTAACAAATACCTTCATATAATATTTAATGTGGCAGCGCTAACTTTTCTCATAATATGAGGGCGGGTAAATAAATATGATGTGAAACTTTTTGTATTAAGGATGTGAGCTTTGCAGCGCCATCTAGTAGTGGGTAGTTAAACACATTTACGAAATTATATAACACGATGAAATTGTTCCAAGGCTCATTGACGTCTTTGGTGACAATAGGTAAGGTAGTTTTTAAGGGGAAATGCTGACAGTATATTGGGCACCATGCCACAGGTCAGCGATTTAGAGGAGCTATTTTTTTAGTATGTATTTAACTTTCTTTTAGGTTTTTTTAGTACTGGTATAACAGCGCCAGTCTGGCTCACGATCCCAGGGGTTCTAGGTTTGACTACTACAGCTCTACTTCTCTAGGAAGTGGTCTCCCGTTGCGAGGCCGAGCACAAGACGGAGCGATATTCTGGAGATGCTTAAAGTGTCCGTTGTCGACCAGATGGAACATACGTCTAGTCAGGCCAACGACAAACTTCTCAATAGTAGGCTTCTCCAGATCTCGAGCTATGATGGAATTACGCACGAACCATGGCGCTTTAAAGACCATTGTAAACGATATGTTGTGGTGACTTGGATCTTGTTCCTATTGGTCTTGGCCAGAAGGTGGTGCCAGGCTGGCGCAGCATGGGTGACACGGGATCGAATAAACATCTTCATAGACCACCAACTTAAGCAGCAAGCTGGAATTTATAACAGGACGTAACATGGTTCGGGCCGTCTTTGCCTGACAGTTCGGCAGTCCATTTCACCCATAGTTAACGCCCTGTTAATGATGCAGCCCAGGTAATTGACGACGATTAAGATGAGTCCACTCCATTTTCTGTCCCAGAAGCTGCAGTGATGGAGGCAGTCGGCATCTGGCAGTTTTGCCAACATTGATGGATATACGCCACTTATCCAACCACGCAGGGAGAAGATCCAGAAGGTCCTACATTTTCTCAGCAACCTCATATTGGCTCGGAAAAGAGCTGAAATAGGTATTGTCGTCCGCAAATCCGAATCACGGCGCTCGGGAGACCACGCTGAGCGATATGTTCTGGTTTGGATCTTGTCGCTGTTAGTCTTGGCCAGAAGGTGATGCGAAATTACGTATGAACCACGTCGCTCCACAAGGCAATTGGCTAAAGCTACAGTTTCGCTACTCGCCGCTAGATGGCGCGCATTACTCTCGGGGGGATTCCCGCAATGTTGGCCAGATTACTATGGGGGCATTGCTGGTATATTATTCACATGTTATAACCGGTTTACACAATCTAATGAATTCTATAGGGCCAATAAATACTGTATTAGCCCTCCTTAATTCGTAAATCAAATAATTTCTCGCTTTCCGGCCTGGAACCTAAGGGCCTGGGTTGTAAAAAGTGTATTTCTCATTTGTACATGCCGGGGGGGTTTGAACCGACCTTTGTAGGATTAAAGAACGCGTTCTTACAACCGAGCCACCACCGTGCCTTGTTACCTAATGTGTCCGCTATGTGGTTAAGAATTCGTTTGCTTAGGCCTAGTGTGACGGCCGCCTAATTAAGGCGAGGTCACACCGCGGTTAACGGCTGTTGACTAAGCAGTTACCCGTTTAATTATTTTCATTGCACCTTGGGTTAATATAAACTAGCTTTTAACTCGGCTTCGTTCGTGGCGTTTTTAGCCCCTAAAACACAATATAGTATTTGTATGTACATATGTATGTGTATGTATGTGGTTAGTTATTATTATTATTTTTTATATATTTCTTACTTTACTTGTGAGTGATCCGAAGAACTCTATAACCTAATTCGTTCCTCTCCATTCCGCAACCGAACAACACGCACAGGTCAGAATATGCACCCACATACCGTAGTCACCATCCCTTCGCGTACCTATAAATTTGGGGACTCATACATCTGTCGTACGATAAAGATGTGGAATCCAGGCTCTGAGTGTCCACTTTGCTATAACTTCTAACTATGCTTGTCCTTCAAGCGAAGTGTGAAAAAGCATTCAGTCAAGCCGGCATAGTGTTAGGGACTGATGGCAGTTATGAGTGTCTGACTTCAGTTGCTAACATTCATGGACCTTGCGCGCCACTTACCATCAGGTGGGCCCAAGTTCACATGTCGTGCTTCCCAGGTAAATTGTTTAAAGTTGTCCCAATGGTTGGCTATGATAATAAATAATAGTAAAGTATCATTACAACTGTTTCCCTTTCGGGGTGGTCAGAAACCACGCTTATAAATAAGCGGATTCACATTTAGCCAACTTTACTGCCGGCCAATCATGACAAGTGGCAAGCTCGTCGATGTCTCCAGCGTACCAAACTCGAGAAATATCACATTAAATATTAATTACATGTATTTATTTACATTAATAAATAAATTGTGTGTCCCGACCAGGAATCGAACACGATACCTCCGAGTCTAAATCCACGGACTTAACCGTTAGACCACGGAGGCAGTTAAATAATAATAATTATTATTATTATATATTTCCTCCTTCCCTCCTTGCGTCGTGTTTCCTCATTGATGAGGGTTGTGACCTCCCGATGAATTGGTGTGCGTCTTGATGATAGCACGCCACCCGTTCCTGTCTTCGGCGGCATGCACAGCATCATGGACGCTAGTGTTGGTGGTGGAGCGGATTTGGTCGGACCAGCGTACCGGACTACGGCCTCTCAGTCTCTTTCCTTCCACCTTGCCAGTAACAAAAAGTTTCTCCAGGTTATCCCCTCCTTTTCTGGCAATGTGTCCGAAGTACTGGAGTATCCGACGAAGGCATATGGTGGATAGCCTAGTCGATATGTCTAGTTGGTTTAAAATCGATACGTTAGTTCGATGCTCAGTCCACCTTTTTTTAAATTATTTATGATGTGTACAAAATTGACACTACATATTTTTCGGTCTGTATTAGATTTTGCTTGTATTATTTGGAATCCCTTCTACCAGTGTCATATGGATAGAATTGAAAATATACAAGCCAAATTCTTAAAGATTTTAAATTACCGTAAACGCGAAACTAAGTCCAAGTATGATGATTTGTTGGGGACCTATGGGTTGACATCTCTTCGTCATCGACGAATTCAATTTGACATGTGTTTCTTACATAAAATACTTAATAACAAAATTAATTGCCCTGATATCCTAAAAAGAATTCCATTCGTAGCCCGTTCACGTTTGCTTATTCGTACACCACAAAATAAGAAACTTCAACATAGTTATTCTAATATTTTTGTTCCACCGCGAGCCCTAAATAACTTCACTAGAAATAGGTTTATAATTCGCTCTCTTACATTGTATAATAACCATTTTTCTGAAATAGATATATTTAATACCTCACCAGCCACCTTTAAGAGACTTATCCAAAATAAAATTAAAACTGTAACTGTTTAACTTACTTACTTGTTATTACTATATCATACCTTATTGTTTCTTTCTTTTAAATTTTTAAATATTGTCTTAATTTCAATATTCAATATTCATAATTAACTGCTTACAATTTGTTTAACTATTGGCCCTAAAGGTCTTCTTTTATGTATTCTTTTTAAATTATATAACTTCATTTGTAATGACTGTTTGTGCCATAATAAAATAAAATAAAATAAAATAAATAAAATAAAAATTTCCAATTGTATTGCACGTTGGAGCACAAACCAGGAATTTTCGTCTTGTGTCTTGGGCTCCAGCTGCACTAGCTACCCTATTATTCTGCAGTTATTTATTTCACCTGAATTTGACAATTAACGTATTATATAATTTGTGAAACTGCCTTCGTAGTCTAGCGGTAAAGTTCGTGGATTTATACTCGGAGGTATCGGGTTCGATTCCTGGTCGGGACACAAAAATATTTATTAATGTAAATGTATCTATTTACATAATATTTAATTTGTGATATTTCTCTCCTTTGGTTCGCTGGAGACATCGACGAGCTTGCCACTTGGTCTATAGTAAAGTTGGCTAAATGTGAATCCGCTTATTTATAAGCGTGGTTTCTGACCACTCCGAAAGGGAAACGGTCGTGATGATACTTTACTTTGTGAAGTATAAAATGTCTTGCGTCACTAAAGCCAGCGTCAAACAGCTTTATAAGTAATAAGTTGTGTGTCATGCTTCGATATTTTTTTACAGTTCAATTAATTTAATGTTTTTTTTTTCAATTCTAACTTAATCCACCCTTATTTTGTGTTTACAACCCTTATGGAACATATGCTGCCTTACTTCCCGCATGATGCGCTAAATTTATTAATTTGAATTATAAAGCTGATGAAAAGTAAAGAAGTAAACTAAAGTATCATCACGACCGTTTCCCTTTCGGGGTGGTCAGAAACCACGCTTATAAATAAGCGGATTCACATTTAGCCAACTTAACTGCCGGCCAATCATGACAAGTGGCAAGCTCGTCGATGTCTCCAGCGTACCAAACTCGAGAAATATTACAAATAAATTAAATGAATTTATTTACATTAATAAATATTTTTGTGTCCCGACCAGGAATCGAACACGATTATAAAGCTGATGTTACAAAAAAAACACGACATGTGACCTTGTGCCCACCTGATGGAGAGGCGCGCAAGGTCCTTTGAATGTTAGAAACTGGAATCAGACACTCATGACTGACATCAGTCGCTAACACTATGCCGGCTTGACTGCAGGACGGCAATTTGAGCCTGATCCCGTAACGTGTGGATACACTTTACTGGGGTTATTGGCACGAACGGTAGATACTTCCCCGGCCCGGCAGACTGGGGAAATTACCACCATCAGTCCGCCTACCACCTACGAGTATTTAAATTTAAAATAAGGGAACGCAAATTTCAATGTTGACAGAAAAAAAAACTTATCTAAACGTATCATACTCGGAGGTACCAGGTTCGATTCCTGGTCGGGACACAAACATATTTATTAATGTAAATAAATACATGTAATTAATATTTAATGTGATATTTCTCGAGTTTGGTACGCTGGAGACATTGACGAGCTTGCCACTTGTCATGATTGGCCTATAGTAAAGTTGGCTAAATATGAATCTGCTTATTTGTAAGCGTGGTTTCTGACCACCCCGAAAGGAGAACGGTCGTGATGATACTTTATTAAACTACCTCCGTGGTCTAGAGGTTAAGTTCGAGGATTTAGACTCGGGGGTACAGTGCTCGATTCCTGGTCGTGGGACACAATAATAATTATTAATTTAAATAAATATTTAATTTATTTGTGATATTTCTAGAGTTTAGTACGCAGAGAAGACATCGACGAGTTTGCCATGATTGTGACCAGTGTAAAGTTGGCTAAAAGTGAATCCGCTTCTTTATAAGCGTGGTTTCTCACCACCCCGAAACGGTCGTGATGATCCTTTACTTTTTTTTTGTATTCTTTTTAAGCAATTCTTCATAATCCTTTGTTTCGTCTTCGCCGCATTTTTTTTTAATTTTGATAATGTTGTCTGATTTTCAGTATCTTCAGGGTTGTCAACATACTATTTATAATATTAATTATTATTTTTTCAGAGCTATACATGATTGATCTTTTTTCTACACAAAAGGCAGGTTTGTTGTTTGGTCAAGAGGTGGCTCGATGGCAGTTTAACGGGCGCGTTCCTTAAATTCTACAAAGGTCGGTTCAAACCCACCCGGCATGTACCAATGAGAAATACACTTTTCTTACGTACTGCAGTCATAGATTTACAACACCACCGTTTGTCTCGGAGAGCACGTTAAGCCGTCGGTCCCGGATCCACTAATACCAACTTGTGGAATCGTTATTAAATTGTCATAAAAAATTGACATCATATCCTCGCCAAGCCGTCTGGCCAGCGTGGCGAGTGTAGGCCAAATTCCCCAGATATATGTTCTGGAAGGCCCATCTCTAGCAGTGGAGGTCTAGCTGTGTTCTAGGGGCTGTAATGAAGATGGCTCGATGGCAACAAATAATATTTGATTGACAAAATTGACAGTTTATGTGTATATGTATTGCTGAGATGTACTTCTCTGAGCGTGTTCTACTGGCTATACTATGGTGAGTTCTCTGAAGAGCTTTATAACCTAATTCCTTTCTTCCATTCCGTAACCGAACCACACGCACAGGTCAAAATATGCACCCACATACCGTAGTCATCATCCCTTCGCGTACGTATAATTCGAATGCTCGAATGTTACTTATTAGTAAATAAACTGTCGTAGTCTTGAAAAGATAATAACACAAAAGTAGGTAGGTACCTATAATAGGTCACGGCTTTAAGCTTGTCAATCGTTTGAGATTTTATATCTAGGCAACCCTAAAACAATTTGCTGTTAAAAAAAAGAGGGAAAAGATTGTGAAAAAAAAAATGGCGGAACTATAACTTCGCGGTTCTTTGTTAAAAAACATAATTAAATTAAAAACCAAACTATTCAGATCTCTGAATCATTATCAAAATTAATACGGCTGAGAGTTTGTGAAAACGCTTTCCTTCAATATAAAAAGAGGAAGCGGTTCAAATCCCGGCATGAACTAACGAGAAATACACTTTTCCTACGTACATTTGTCATATGTTTACAACACCACTGCTCCCGTGAGGAGCACAGTCCGGTTCCAGTAATAACAACTCGAAGAATAGTTAGAAATTTGTCATAAATTCGCCATATAGCATGTGTTCAAAGGGCTGTGAAGAATATACTATAGATTTCAAATTGGAGTAACTAAAACCAGCAATTGACTGCGATGTCTTCCCCGATGCATAAGCTCCGCGTTCCGCGGGAGTTTCAGGTATGCTGCTGCAAAGTTATGGAACAACTTGCCACCACCACTGCACCGTGCAGTCGGTGGTCTCTTTTAAAAATAAACTCAAAATATATTATATTATTTATTTATTTAAAAAATTAGCCAAATTATATAGCCATAGTTTTATGTATATTATATTATTTATTTGAAGGACAAGTTTTTATTAATATTGCTTCTTTTTTAATTTTGATACAATTACATTACAATTTTGGTTGTAATGGGGTGTATCACTAACTTTTTATCACGATAGATGGCGCATGATAAATGGTACCTAATATAACTGTCAGTTGCATAGAAAACTTGTATTTTTATTACGATTTTTATTATTTTCTGTATATTATGCAGCTTTTAAGTGTACAAATCGAGATTTCTAAGCGAAATCAAAGATATGGTAATCTTAAAATTGCCGTTCTAATAATAAAACCGTTTTTCTTTCTAAAGACTGGGTGTGCGCTTTTTAATTCGTCTTTTAAGTTAGGTAACGTTAATTTAAAATACATTTTTCTGTTATAAACGTATAAAACCACGAAAACATTTAAAAAATGATGCGATATAGGTGTAAAATGAGGTACCATTGCCGCTAGCGACATCTACAAAAAGCTTTGCCTGATAAACCCCATTAGTACATTTGTGTCCGTGACGTGCTTTCCATCCGTAAGGTGGCGCCGGGCGGCGGCTGAAAATCGTCGCTCTGGCCTATCTCTAGATTGTAGCGGACGCCGAGCTGATCGCCTTTTTGTCGATATACATGTGCTGGTAGGATAAGTTGTTATTATGTTATGTGCATGGTTTGGCGGCAAATAAATATATTTATTTCTTTTTTGCTTCTTTTATTCATATTTAGCGGAATAAAAGGATGAAGTTATGGAAGTCCCAAAAACTATAAATAACTTGGACTTTGCCCTCTACTTTTTAGGTTAGGAGGCAAATTTTAACTGCGAAACTCATTATAGTACTTCATTCATCAATGTGGGAGCGAGAAGGGTGTATTGCGGTCGTCTGTCCCGATCGCACACCCGGCCATGTGCTGCCAATCGATTCAGCAACGTCATTTTGGTTATATTAATTTACTAGTTGGTTCGCCCGGCTTTTCTTGTGTATTAAAGTGATCGGCAAAACATCTTCATTTCTGAAGGATATATGATTTAGAGGACATTATTTTATTTATAGGGTATTTTTTCAGTTTCTGTTAATATATAATTTAATTAAAAACAAAAAAAATTTGGGAGGCCTCCTTTTTTCTAAACCAACCTATTGTCGGTCGCAAGCAGTCTTACCCACACACGATGTACCCGGCACCCGCGCGGTGAATCCATGGAATGCTTAGAAATTTATCTTCCTCTCTTCTTTATTTTTATGCCTTCGTGCTCCAGCGATTAAGTCCGTGGATTCAGACTAAAGGTAACGGGTTCTATTCGTGGTTGGAACACAATAATTTATTAATGATATTTACTAGTTAGCTTGCCACTTTTCATGATGGGCCGGCAGTAAAGTTGGCTAAATGTGAATACGCTTATTTAAAAGCGTGGTTTCTGACCACCCCGAAAGGGATACGGTCGTGATGATACTTTACTCTTTTTTATTTTTTTCACTACATACTTTTTTATTATTTGTCTATTATCCTTGGCACTATGCCTAGTGATTTGGAGCAAGTTTTTTTTTATTTTTTATTTTTTTTATTTTAACTATCTGATTAATATTTTTTTATTATTAAGTAGTTTATATATAATAATTGCATATAGGCCCTATAGGAGACACTGTTGAAAAGATAGGCCTTCCAGAATTCTCTGGAGAATTTGGTCTACACTCGCCACGCTGGCCAGACGATTTGGTGAGGGTCTAATGACATTTTATTATAACAATTTATTAACGATTCCACAAGTTCGTATTAGTGGGAAGTTTGACGGCATAACGTGCTCTCCGAGGCACGGGAACGGTGGCTTAGTAAATCTGTGACAAATGTAAGTAAGTGTATTTCTTATTGGTACATGCCGGGGTTCGAACCAACCTTATTAGAATTTCAAGGAAAGTGTTCTTACAACCGAGCCACCACCGCGCCTGAGCCACCTCCGTGCCATACATACATACATGCAAATCGGTGCTGGATTATATGATAATGACAAGCTGGCATAAGATTGATGTCAATTTCAATTTCCGTTTACCAACAGACGGCATTGCAGTCACATGTGGTTATCACATAAAAACAACCACCAAAACATACTGGCACTAATAAGATGAGGAACAATAAAAATAAAATACACATCGCGACAAAATAACTGGGTCACCAATAAAATATTATGCGAGTGTGTTACGGCGCGCAATACAGTGTCAAATTAGGAAGGGACGCTACAAATTGAAGACTACGGGAACGGGTTCAAAGGTCTGCGCAGACAGAATATTAAAATAAGATTTTTTCCTACTGAGATTATTATTATTTTTTTTTCGACCGCCTCCGTGGTGGTAACAAACGTTGCCGTGAACTCGGGAGGTCGTGGGTTCGATTCCCACCGGGGGCAAGTTGTACATTGTATAATTTGTCTCGGTCTGGGTGTTTATATGTATAATATGTATATATTTACAAAAAATAATAATATGTAGTTTATCAACCATCTATTTTCCGTAACACAAACCTCGTAGCTTACCACGGAAACTAGATGGCGCTGTGTGACCTGTCTGGAAATATATTTAAAAAAAAAAACTCTCTTTATTTCTTTACCATTAATCCCTTAGATGGCCGTTGCATGACACTCATATGTCATTAAAATAATGACGTCAATCCAACCCGGACTTCGAAGAAACATATTTGTATTTAGTCTATAAGCTGATATGCCTCTTTATTTATTTATTTAAGTAAAACTTTATTGCACGAAATACAAAGGCTGACTTAATGCCCGTAGACATTTTCTGACAGCCAAACCTTGGGGACAAATTTGAACTATTATAGGTGCAATGAAAGAAATATTTAAAAATTAGGAAGAAAAATTAACAGCTTAATTATACACTTACATTTTATATTGTTATATATACTATAATATCAATATACTAAATACTAATACATACATAATACTATACATAAACATACATATATACACTTACTAATATTGTGAGGAGCTTTTCAGGTAGTGTAGATACAGCCACGAATTAATTTCAAGGATCTAGTTTTAATCAAAATCACGTTTTTAGTTTTAGTAAAAAATTATGGTATTTTTTTATTTTTTGTTTAAGGACAACTTACAGGTATAGCTGATATGATGGGTCATAGTAGCTGCTGGTTATTTTTTAGTTATTTAAAAAAAAAAAGCGTTCTTTCAACCGACCCACCACTGCTCAAATTTCAGTACATACAAAATGTAGTTTAGAATAGATAAGATAGATTGGGTGAAAAAGATAGCCAGTTAACGATGCTTAAACTTTACAGATGTAGATGGCAAATTTTTTATGCGGTTGAAATTAGAGAGAGAGAACAGTTATCACGTGACCAATAGTTTTCCAATAAATCACGGTCGGAAGTGGTCCCCAGACGAGCCCCCATTCATATTGTAATCTATACAAAATTCTCATGCACACAGCTTTAGGGCGCATTCACACAAGGCATGCAACGAAGGGTGCAACGTGTGGGCTAATACAAAATTAAATATAACATTTTTGTCCTCGCAAAGTCCGACTACTAGAGATGATGAGAGGCGGTATGTAACATATGGCGCGGTGGTGGATCGGTTGTAAGAACGCGTTCCTTGAATCCTACAAAGGTCGGTTCAAACCCACCCGGCATGTACCAATGAGCAATGCATTTTTCTTACGTACATTTGTCATAGATTAACAACACCACCGTTCCCGTGAGGAGGAGAGCACGTTAAGCCGTCGGTACCGGTTCCACTAGTACCAACTTGTGAAATCGTTAATAAATTGTCATTAAAAATTGACATCATATCCTCGCCAAGCCGTCTGGCCAGCGTGGCGAGTGTAGGCCAAATTCTCCAAGCCAATCTCTAGCAGTGGAGGTCTAGGACATTGTGTTCTAGGGGCTGTAATGATGATAATGATGATGTACATAGATAGTTATTTAAGTATCTACTGAGGTTCACGACGATTGTTCGTTTTCTAACTCCACTTAAATTAAAATAGCTTCGTAGCGATTGATAGCGATCTCGCAACGGACAGACAATGAAATTAATTGGCCTAACCAATTGCATTGCACATTCGCCCGAGTGCCAGCGATAAAGTTGTATGGACGTAACGTTGACGTTTAGATTCAAAAAATAATCATCCTATTGTGTAGTATGCATAAGTTAGATAACGAAATAAAATAGTCTAATATTTGTTTGGAACACGCGACTTACTTGAAGTAGATAGTTATTAAAAGGAGATGGTTTTCACAACGTTGCAACGCGTTGTTTGAAAAGGGATAACAGTTACGTTTTGTTAAGTTTTAAGGACTAAAGTTCTTCAGGGTAGAGACAAACATAACAACACAAATACTTGTAGAAGAGCATTTTACTCGTACATTTTGCAACAGAATCTACTTACTTAATATTACTTTTCGTTAATTGTAATAGTTGTCATGTATGTGTAAGTTGTAGTTTTTGCATTGAGCATTATTGTTTGTATAAGCTTGCACATGGCTTATTATTACATACATTTAAACTTACCAAGTTTTACTGTGTATTATTTAAGTAATACGATTAAAACCAATAATAACAAATAGCCAATCCAAATAGAATAGTAATTTACAATGCATATTGTGTTTCGAACGCGTGTTGCTTGCAGATGTTCGTGCGCAGTTACAGGGAAACAATGTGTAAGCACCTTTACAAGGCAGCTGCTTGCAAGGAACTGAGTTTATAAATAGATGAGGGGGCAAAAAATCCTTTTGTGCCGTTTGCATAGACGGTACACGTGTTTAATGGTACAGCGAGGGAATTTTAGGATCACTTAAAGATTTTTTCGCGTATGACTTGTTAGACTGATTTGAGATCTGATGGTAATATTAGCACCGCACTATTATTTATAAAAAAGTTTATTTATTGGTTAAGGAAAACTAGCTAACTTCTTTTTTTTATACAAGCACGACATGTGACCTTGGGCCCACCTGATGGTAAGTGACGCGCAAGGTCCATGAATGTTAGCAACTGAAGTCAGACACTCGTATATACTCAAATAGGGCTGGCAGTTTTTTCTCCCAAAAATTAAGTATCAAATCAAATCTTTTTTTTTTTTTTTGTAAGTATTTAATTTTTATTTTCTATATATTATTATTATTTTATTTTTTTAGGTTAAATTTAGATTTTGTTGTAATATAGTTTATATAATTGAAGGTTTTGTATGAAATAATAAATTTATCTATCAAAACTTAAAGATTAGTATCATCACGACCGTTTCCCTTTCGGGGTGGTCAGAAACCACGCTTATAAATAAGCGGATTCACATTTAGCCAACTTTAATATAAGCTAATCATGACAAGTGGCAAGATTAAAATTTACATATAAACTAAACCTCTAAAAAATCAACTATGAGTAAAAAGACCTTCAGGCATAGTCCCATTGAGACTGGCAACATTTCCCCTGTGTCGAAACTAATACGTTGGCATAACTAATTGCCAGCTTTCCTGTCTCCAGACTTTTCCGTTAGCCGTTTGGACAACTCCTTGGCCAGACGCTTAGCTGAGTGTCCCCATGGGCCCATCGTCTCGACCCCTGTACTGAGGTTGGCGTATTTGCGCAGCAACAGAAACCGCCGCACTTTCCGCGCTTGACGAGGTCGCCTGGATGTGCGATGAGGCTTATGTGTCTACACATTTCGCATCTCAAAAATTAAATGAACATCAGCAAATAGCTTTTAAAACAATACCCAGGGTAACTAATTTCGTTTTAAAAATAAACTTTATTAGCAAGAAATAAGGTGGGAATAACATTGGCCAGTTGCCAATAAAGAAAAAAAATTTAAAACGCGGCTAATCGTAATTTAATTTTTAACGTAGTTTTCGATGTTTGGAGCTAAGACTGACTGCCTCCGTGGTCTAGCGGTTAAGACCGTAGATTTGGACGCGGAGGTACCGGGTTCGATTCCTGATCGAGACACAATAATTTATTAGACGAGCTTGCAAATTTAAATCTGAAACAAATAAACATTAACATACTAATGACCACGGAGTCGCATGTCAAATGTATATAGTATTAAGACTGACCATCAGGTGGATGCGGAATCACATGTACTTTGTATTGTATAAAAATACGACAATTGACATATATTTTTTTAGCATGACAAGTTCCATAAATATTAGCAACTGGACTGACTCATGTCCGACATCAGTCTCTAACAATATCCCGGAATCGGCAGGACGGCAATTCGAGCCTGATCGTGAAACGTGTGGATACACTTTACTGGGTTTATCGACACGAACTGTGGATACTTTTCCCCGCCCTGGCAGACTGGGCAAATTATCATCATAAGTCCGCCTACCACCTATTTGTTGTTCTCGTTGAAAGTATGTGATATTTGCAATGATGTCGAATGCCAATTTTTTTCAAGGAGAACTAATATTGTAAGCTTGCCATCAAGGGCGTACCCAGGATTTCAGCTAAGAGGGGGCAGCTCATACCTGTTTCGAGAAGATGGTCGGTCGGGTATATTGAAACAAAAAATCATGAAAATTGTCTGGAAAAAGTACTGTCGAGTGTCGTCCGTAACTAGATAGCGCTAGCGCTAGATGTTGTTTTCTCCAAATTATATTCGGCTTTAATCCTAGATGGCTCTGATTATCTCGTCGGGAACTCGGGAGCAGAAACTACGAGATGCGACGGTTTCGCGGAAGATTTAAATTATATTGCGTCGCTAACAGTATACTATATCGAATGTTGTAGAATGTAGAATATTTAATTATAGATAAAAAATACTAAACCAAAATATCTGACTGAAAAGATGTTTTGTTTCCAACACTTCATTTTGCGCAGAGTAGGTAACACGTTTTTAATTCCCACTTGCCGGGAAAATTGACGTTTATTTTATCGTCTGGGAGGGGCAGCTGCCTGCTTAGCAAGATGCTTAATGCAGTGGAAATAAATAGAATCTTTATTGGACAAAAACAATGCATTCGTGCTATTTGTAACACACCTCCTATGACTTCCTCTCGTCCTTTATTTATAAAACTAAAATTACTGACTGTTCCTTCTATCTATATACTTGAATGCTGTTTATTTGTAAAAAGCCACCCGGAACTTTTTAAAACTCTTGGGGATAATTGCAATTTTAAAACGCGTTATTCAGTAGAATAATTATTCCAGCTCATAAAAGTCGAAATACGGAAAAGGGTTGGTATAAAGGAAAGCATAGGGACAAAAATAAGAAAAGGCATGCTACGATGGTTCGGGCATGTTGAAAGAATGAGCAAAGAAAGATTGACGAACCAGATATATAATGCGAAAGTTGAGGGTGAAAGAGGCCCTGGCAGACCGAGACTCACATATCACGATCAAATAAATAAAACACTGACTGAAGGTGCATTAAAAAGCCTTCGTAACAAAAGGGCATGTATGAAGAGGTTGATGAACGTCGATGAAGCGAAAGAGGTATGTCGTGATCGTGTCAAGTGGCGCTCAATTGTCTCTGCCTACCCCGCAAGGGATCTGGCGTGAAGATGTGTATGTATAAAAGTACTCAATATAGCCGAAATTGTTATGCAATGGCAACAAATATATTTAATAAGCCTCCAGTTACTATAAGGGAGCTGCCACTAAAATGTTCAAATTAAGAGTCTTACAAATGCTGGTTAATAATGTTTTTATTCGACAAAAGAATACCTAGACACTAAGCTCGACAAAGTCATGTGACTAAATAAATATTTGTATGCTAGAAATAGCGAAGCATGTGATATAATAACATATAATAATTTACATCCCTGTACCTACCATGTTTCTGACAAATAAATTATTTCATTTTCATTTTAAATATAATTTGTGTTAGGTCCCTAATCAGAAATTAAACGCGGTAGTACCTACCTCTGCGTTAAACCAAGACATTAAAAATGTATACCTTAATCAAAATGATCGTCCACGACTTCACGAGCATTCCATTTTCAAACGAAATCAAATCCACCTCGTAGGTACCAACATTCGAATAAAAACCGCTAACGTTCGTTCCATTTTTAATTTTCGAATTTAGAACGATGGGAACGCGGCGCGGATGTCCGCCCGTTCAATTTGTAACAGGATGCGACCAATCGCGTTCGTCAGCTCAGTACAGCCAACCACATATTAACCAAAACGTGCCCCTATTAGACATTCAGAACTGCGTTAGTTTAAAATAAGTTTCGCCGAGCTTACATCAAAATAGCAAATAGCTTTAATTGCCTCCATGGTCTAGCGGTTAAGGCCGTGGATTTAGACTTAGAGGTACCGGGTTTGATTTCGGGTCAGGACACAAAAATATTTATTAATGTAAACAAATACATTTAATTATTATTTAATTTATTTGTGATATTTCTCGAGTTTGGTACGCTGGAGACATCGACGAGCTGGCCCCTTGTCATGATTGGCCTATAATAAAGTTGGCTAAATGTGAATCCGCTTATTTATATGCATGGTTTCTGACCACACCGAAAGGGAAACGGTCGTGATGATACTTTACTTTACTTTTTACAGTTTGACTTCTTGCCCCATTTGGATGTGACCAGAGAATACAATCCCGAGCATGTCAATATGTTTTTTATTTATTTAAATACTTTATTGCACTTAAAAACCTAGTACATAGGCGAGCTATAACGCCATAAGGCATTCTTCACCAGCTAACCTTGGGGATCATGTAAGGTGATGGGCAGGATAAAGAATTGTCTTTTTGAGGAATTGTCTAGTTTTTTTTTCTCATTTAAGCCTAATTAGAAAACAAATAATCTAATCCCGGGAAAGCCCCGGGATCCCGGGATTACGTATCAAAAATTCATCAAGACAAAATAAAACTAACTATACTTTTGCAAGAAATAAAAAAGACAACACAAATAAACTACACACATCAAAAAAGTCTAGGGATCAAGCATGTTTATGCGGATTTCTTGTGATTGAGATGTGGCTTTGTAATAAATTTATGATTTTATAAATTTATATGGATCCTTTTTGGTGCATTTCATAATTTAAAACAGGAACTGTCAATCAAATTCGAGTAAAAGATGAAAATCAGCTGTCAATATTTTCCCTATAAAAACATAAGACGCATTGAAGACATTATTAGTGCTACTGTTTCCCTACTACTGATTAAAACCAACGTTATTATGGAGCGGCGACGTCATTTAAGCAGGGAAGAAATGATCAGAGCCGTGGGAATGATAGAAGCTGGTTCCCGGCAACGTACTGTGGCTTTAGCTCTGAATACAAGTCAGAGTGTTATCAGTCGACTTTGGACACGTTACCGAACCACTGGTACCGTGGCTGAGCGCCATGGAGGACGGTATCGCTGCACCACACGGAGACAAGACCGATACATTCAAATCACAGCTCGAAGAACTCCAACAATAACCGCATGATGTTAGCCGTGAGCCTTCATCGCTCTTCAGGGAACTTAATTAGCGACCAAACAGTCAGAAACCGCTTGCATGAAGTGAACCTTCATTCCCGAAGACCGCTACGGGTACCACCTATAGCAATGCACAATCGTAGGACTCGATATCAATGGGCTCTTGAACACAGAAATTGGACAGAAGAACAATGGCGTTTCGTGTGCTTTTCTGATGAGTCTCGTTTTGGTATGAGGCCGGATACAAGACGTATACGACACTGGAGAACCCCTGGACGCCAACAGCGATTAAAATCCTGCCAGGAAGTCCATCCTTATAGTGGTGGAACCATCATGGTATGGGCGGGTATTTCGATCGGCGGAAGAACTGAGTTGATTTGGATCAGAGGCAACCTCAACGCTCAAATTTATGCTGAGACGGTTGTATCAGACGTCATCGTTCCTCTACAAGTGCATATCGGTCCCTTATTTCAGTTAATGCATGATAATGCACGACCGCACACCGCAAGAGTTGTAAGACAGACTCTCGCCGCAGCTAACATCAATGTCCTGCCCTGGCCTGCTCAGTCGCCAGACTTGAACCCGATTGAGCATGCATGGGATATTCTTCAGAGAAGAGCTCTGCCGAATATGGAGGGTATCCAGTCGCAAGAAGACCTTTTTTTGTTGTTGCAACGAACATGGGCGGCCATTCCACAGCGTGATTTGGATGAACTCATTTTGAGTATGCCAAACCGATGTTCTTGTGTTGTTAGTGTTCGCGGTAGAAACACGGATTATTAATTGTTTAAGTTACCCAATAAAATTTAAAAAAAAACTGTTATTTCAGTCTTTTTTTCGAACTTTAATGTTAGTGGTTCAAATGTCAAAAATCCCTTTATTAGGAAAATGGCAATTTTTTTTACTAATGCAAAGGTGACTTGGTTTATCGTTACTGTAGACAAACGAAAACATTTTATTTGATCAATCCTTAAAGAAAATTTTAATGAATATCAATCAGGAGAAAAGTTATTGCAAAAATATATGTGATCACTTTTGATGTGTGTATTTAGAATTTCGTCAAAACAATCGCAGAAATATCAAAGCATCCAATGTTTGACTTCCAAGCCTGCTTCTTACTTTATTGCCAACATAGCAGCTGAAAACGCTCGCTCATGATTTAAGCTGGTTCTACATGTTTGTGGCAATCCCAAAAACCCCGAGATTACCCAAGTCCCGGGATTTTCGGGACCAGAAAACGGCCGGGATACCCAAATCCCTGTTTTGTATTCTCTGAGTGTGACAAGAGTTAATCGAGTTGAATCTGAGTTTTCCTTGCAGATTGCTTTCATCAGATTTTTAAACATTACCAGGTCACTGGAATTTGCTAAGCTGTTAGTATTCTGCTAACAGCTTACTCCTTGGACCACTTCGCTGCTTAGTATTCCACTAAAAGTAGAATCATTCTAAATAATTTAAATTATGACGTCACAAATGCCTGTAATAGGTTAACGTGAATAAAGCAATATATTTTGACTCTGACATAAAAAATAGTGTAGGTACTAGTATGATCCAGATAAAAACAAAAAAAAAGTTCCATTCTTAAACAATGAACCTCTATTTAAAATGTACATTTATTATCGATAGGTATTTGTAAATATCGAAACCATTTCCATGAATATTGAACCTAACAAAACATCGAGGAAAAAAAAGCGATATTTGAAATATCGAACCGGAAGTTGGGACGATAAAAGTCGGTTGCGATAGGAAGCTCTGACCCCGAGACATTGATAAGGCGATAAAATGTCAAGCGTAGACATTAAAGTTACTACGTATGTATTGATTAGGTTATATTCCAATGTTACTGTAAAAGCTCGATCTATGGTAAATCCCAGGATTTCCCAGTACTTGAACGTTATGGTAGTTGCAACGTGTCTGTTCAAAAAGTATTGCGATATTTAGAATTTTGCGGGCTTTTCTTTTTATTGCGCGGTGGTGGCTCGGTTGTAAGAAAGCTTCAAACCCCCGCCGGCATGTACCAATGAAAAATACACTTTCCTTACGTACATTTGCCATAGATTTCCTCCTTGCGTCGTTTTCCTCAATGCTGAGGGTCGTGACCCCCTCCTCGGATCACTTTGTCCCGGACAATGCTGCGCCATCCGGGTCTGCTCACGGCGGCGTGCAGGGCCTCGTGGTCTTGGGTGTGAAGTGTGGTGCGGATCTGGTCTGACAAGCGTGTCGGGCTCCGGCCACGGATTCTCTTGCCTTCAATTTTTCCCATGATTACTAGCCTTTCCAGATTGCCAGAGCTTTTACGGGCTATATGACCAAAATACTCAAGGAATCGTTGCAGGCAGATGGAAGAAAGCCTGGTAGTGACTTTGAGTATTGATAAGTTTGTTCTGCGCGCTGTCCACGGGATGCGCAGCATACGCCTCCAGCACCACATTTCGAAGACGTCGACGCGGTTTCGGTCATTGGCTCTAAGAGTCCAGGTTTCGGTAGCATACAGGAATATAGAGAAAACGAGACTGCGAAGACTTGTTATTTTGGTCCTGATAGTGATGTTTCGATCCCTCCATATTCCCTTCATCTGGCTCATAGCGTTCTTTGCCATGCCTATTCTTCTGCGTACTTTCGTTTCACTGGAGCCGGTGTTGGAGATACTTGAGCCCAGGTATGTGAAGTCAATAACATGTTCCAGATTAATAGATTTACAACACCAATATAGGAATAGGCCAAAATCGAAGACGAACCAAAATAACTGTCAAACATTAACTAAACATTTTAAATAGCCGACCTTATTAGTATACGTAAGGGATATGAGTAGAAACATAACGCAACAAAAAAATCCAAAATCAAATACACCTGGACTACGACGTAGTTAGCTGGTAAAGAATGCCTTATGGCGTTATAGCTCGCCTCTGTATACTATTTAAATAAATCAAGGAGATGGGAATTCCAGAAAATATATCTGGAGAATTGGCCTACACTCGCCACGCTGGCCAGACAGGTTGGCGAGGATCTGATGTCATTTTTTTTAACGACAATTTATTAACATTTTACAAGTTGGTATGAGTGGCTTAACGTGCTCTCCGAGGCACGGGAACGGTGGTGTTGTAAATCTATGACTGCAGTACGTAAGAAAAGTGTATTTCTTATTGGTACATGCCCGGTAGGTTTGAACCGACCTTTGTAGGATTTAAAGAACGCGTTCTTACAACCGAGCCACCACTGCGCCTTTACTTTGAACATAATAGATATTCATGAATAAATAAACATTTTTCTAGGAAGAATACCAAATTCGCGATACTATTTGAACTGACCTCATATACCAAAAATAGGGCAATAATACAGACATAAGTGCAACAATGGCCATGTAGGAACAAACGAAGTGGTTTAAATTTAAAAGTCATATATTTAAAACAGCAAAATGTTTATTTATACCTAATTTTAAATTCACACAAAGGAATTGTTTACTGCCTCAGTTTATTTAGGATAGGTACATATAAATAATAGTAATGAGAACGACCTTCACCTATCCAGTATCCAAATGAATTCTACCACAGGTCAGAATATGCACATTCTGTAGTCATTCTGTAATTTGGGAAATCATTAATATGTCGCACAAAGATAAGGTATGCTCTTCCAGCTCTGTGTTTTTATTTTCCTAAAACCTGGAGTCCTTCAAGCGAAGTGTGACAAAGTATCTAGTCAAGCCGGCATAGTGTTAGGGACTGATTGCTAATAGCTGTATTAAGTGGCCAATAACTGTGGATTTGTGACCTTTTTGTTTCTATTGTTAGTTATTACTTATTACAGTAAAACACATACTGCCTAGAATCTATTAAAGGGCAAATATTTTCATATTATTATCTAGAATAAAAATAAAGAACTAATTATTTTTGATTTTAATTATTTAGTAATAAAATCTTAAGTTACGGTGCAAGGAAGTTTTCCTAAAAATATCGCAACTCATACTGAACCTAATCAAGTAGGTCAGGTCGACGACCGCTCGAACGTCACGATGAATATTGTCACCATGCAGTAGTGTTTTGTTTTTTGGATAATGATTTTTATCTTTAAAAAAAGTGACCATTTTATTTTAAATAAATGTTCTACTGACGACACCTGAAGCCTAAAACAATATTTGCTCGTTTGACAATTACACGCGGTATAGAGAAGAAGACAAATTTCTAAGCATTCCATGGATTCACCGTGCGGGTGCCGGGTCCATCGTGTATGGGTAAGAGATAAGAAGAACTGCCAGTCTTCTTGTCTCTGGGTTGTCTTGGCCTCATATCGTTTCTACCTCAAACGTGAATGATGTCGTACTGGCACTTCTAGCTCATGAAAGCGTGTGCTGTCCGAGATGGTTCTCCTTCTGGTTGACTCCTGACTGGCTCTCCATGACTGGATTCTTTTTTATTACAATCCCTTTTTATTGACTGTTTTCATCTTAAATGCCAAACGATATGCTAGTCCAGTTGTTTAGGCTCTACAATGATTACTAAGTCAGTCAGGACTTTATTATTACAGCCACTGTAGAAGAAGAAGGGCCAGAACCTATTTCTGGAGAAATTAGCCATCTCTTGCCACGCTGGCCAGACGACGGGTTGGCAAGTGACTGATGTATTCTATTTAAAAAAAAGGCACATACATCAAATAAATTACGTAAATCACGAGCACATTCAGTTTGCAATACTGACTACGATTAGAGAAGAAGACAAATTTCTAAGCATTCCATGGATTCACGTGCCGGGTCCATCGTGTGTGGGTAAGAGATAAGAAGAATGGTGTTTCGGGCTTGCGACCGACAATAGGCTGGTTTAAGAAAAGGAGGCCTCCTTTTTTTTTCATTTTATTGCGCGATAATACGCTCACCATCCACCATTCTACTTCTCTCCCTCCCCAACCAAATACTGTATGATTCCGTTAATGCCGTCTTGGAAGCTCGTTCCATAAATGTATTGACGGCAGACCTGCTTAGGCCCAATTCTTTCAGTAAGTGATGCAAAGATACTAATTATATTTGAAGGTAATTTATCTGCTTAAAGTAAATAGGTGCAATATATCATATTTTATTAAATAAATATATTTTGCCCGTCCTTACGATTTACCCTATAAAAGTTTTGATTTGCTCAATCTTTCCCATATACTGTCGGCTGCAGAATCTTGATAATTGTAACTAAAAACTAGATTCCAGACGTTTCGATAAAGATCAGAGAGAATTGATACTTTTGTGTAGATAAATTGGCAATTTATATTTTGGGTTTAAAATATTTTTATCTAAAATGTATGTCTTCTCCAGATATCTGGCTTTTGCCGCTCATATCTCAGTTTGGCCAAAAGCAACGTGAAGCTCTCCGAGTAGCAAAGATATCAAATATAAGATTAAGAGAGATTGGTTGTTACTGCTGTAGGTAAATTCATACATATCTTCACGCTAGATCCCTTGCGGGGTAGGCAGACATTTGAGCGCAACTTGACACAATCACGACATACTTCTTTCGCTTCGTCGACATTTATCAACCTTTATATACATGCCCTTTTGTTACGAAGGCTTTTTAATGCACCTTCAGCCAGTGTTTTATTTATTTCATCGTGATATGTGAGTCTCGGTTTGCCAGGGACTCTTTTACCTACAACTTTCGCATTATATACCTGGTTCGTCAATCTTTCAAGATGCCGGAACCATCTGTTATACCGTACCATCTTTTCCGTATTTCGACTTACGACAAAGTTTTTTTTTATGTTTTATTCTAGTATGACATGTGAACTTGCGCCCTCCTGACTGATTTGACACAATCACGACATACTTCTTTCGCTTCGTCGACGTTCATCAACCTTTATATACATGCCCTTTTGTTACGAAGGCTTTTTAATGCACCTTCAACCAGTGTTTTATTTATTTGATCGTGATATGTGAGTCTCGGTCTGCCAGAGCCTCGTTTACCCACAACTTTCGCATTATATACCTGGTTCGTCAATGTTTCTTCGCTGATCCTTTCAACATGCCCGAACCATCGTATCATGCCTCTCCTTATTTTTGTCCCTTTGCTTTCTTTTATACCTACTCTTTTCCGTAATTCGAATTTACGACTTTTTATTTTTTTTATACACTAGTTCGACATGTGACCGTGCGCCCACCTGATGGCAACTGACGCGCGAGGTCCATGAATGTTAGCAACTGGAATCACACACTCATAAGTAACATCAGTCCCTAACACAATGCCGGCTTGACTGGGCATGACACACTTTACTGGGTTTATCAGCGCGAACGGTGGATACTTTCCTGGGCAAATTACCATTATCAGTCCGCTTACCACCCATTTGTTGTTCTCGTTGAAAGCATGTGCCATTTGCAATGAAAAAAATGTGTTCTTTAACTAATTATTAATAATAAATGCCAATGGAACAGGCTACCTTTATCTATTAGACAGGCCCCGTCTTTAAATATATTCAAACATTTATTAATTACATACTTTCTCAAAAAACAAAATGACATCTAATTTCCATATTAGTATTTATTTATTTTAAGTATTTATTATATCGTATGACATATTTATATATTGGTATGTTATTTATACTTACTATGGTATATTTATGATTGATTTTAACTATTATTATTATTCTTATTTCGTACTCTGCACCCATTATAATAATTTCTCACTCTCCCAAAGGTTAGCTGGTAGAGAATACCATACGGTATTATGCTCGCCTATGTACATTATTTTATATGTTATATTTTGTGTGCAATAAAGAATTATATTATTATTATTATTATTAAATGCAAGTTTAAATAATATGAATATTAGCCGAAAATAACATAAAAACGATTCAACGATGCACCTTGAGTTTGACAGTTCTATTCTTTGAACATCAATGGAGAATTCATCTCACACCTCCGATTTGCGGATGACATAGTCATTATGGCCAGTTCACTCAAGGATCTTAGCGGAATGCTGAACGGCTTAAACGTAGCATCCCAGCGGGTTGGTCTCGGAATGAACTTAGACAAGACGAAAGTCATGTTCAATGATCATGCCAAGCCGAGGCCAATCTGCATAGGAAACGACACTCTCGAAGTTGTGCAAAATTACATATACCTCGGGCAGACTATCCAATTAGGAGCAGCCAACTTCAGCAAAGAAGCCGACAGACGCATTCAGCTAGGTTGGGCGGCATTCGGGAAACTCCGGCACATCCTCTCATCGTCTATACCACAATGTTTAAAGACTAAGGTCTTTAACCAGTGCGTCCTCCCGGTAATGTCGTACGGAGCAGAGACGTGGACACTAACAGTGGGTCTGGTCCATAAATTCAAGGTCGCTCAGCGAGCCATGGAGAGAGCTATGCTTGGTGTATCTCTGATGGATAGAATTCGAAACGTTGATATTCGTCAGAGAACGAAAGTAACTGACATAGCTTTTAAAATTAGCAAGCTGAAGTGGCAATGGGCCGGACACATCTGCCGCAGAACCGACGATCAATGGGGCAAACGGGTTCTAGAGTGGAGACCACGTACGGGAAGACGCAGAGTGGGACGACCCGCCGCCAGATGGACAGATGACCTAAAGAAGGTCGCTGGTGGGGGTTGGATGAGGGTAGCGAAAGATCGCGTTAAGTGGCGAGCCTTAGGGGAGGCCTACATCCAGCAGTGGAGAGATACAGGCTGATGATGATGATGATGATTCTTTGAGCGTAGTGACGTCCCGAGGCGTCGATACGTGTTAATGGCTCTTGAATCTTGAAGGCATCCTCAGCTGGGATGATGACAGCTCATAAAGTCTGCCGGTATCTTCACGGACGTTTCGACACCCAAAATATGTATTGCGTAACAATTACCGGCACACATTGTGATCGTTTAACGACCGCTGACACTGGAGTTTTGTCGTTAACGGGATGTCTAATGTTAAAATACGAAATTTCTAACAAATAAATACAGACTCACCAAACCGTTTGGCCAGTGTGGCGATTGTGGCGAATAAACTTCCACTGGTGATCAGACAAGCTCCTTCTATCTCTATCTTTAAAAATTTTGGTCATCAGTCACTTTTTTGTATCTAATACGCTCTGACATAGTAATTATTTTATATATAATAGTTTTTTATAATTTTAACGGGTCTTTACGCGATTTACCTTAGACATATTTCTCCCGACGTTTCAGCCAAGTTGCATTGGCCGTGGTCACGGGTCGACTGGAGCTATGCGGTGTAGTCTCGTACATACTGGGCGGTAGATGTAAACCTACCCACTTATCACTTTTAAAAGTTTTTAGAAATCACGACACACGACACTTACAATATCCTTGGCGACACCGGGCGATTTTTCCCGGCGTCGAAACCTATTGATTACTGGATTCCATGCAGCTTAATCACTACCAATCCACACCCAAAGATACTTTCCACCGATCGTCACTATTACCCTAGAATAGTACGTGAAGCGATCGAAATAAAGAAACACAAAAATTTCAATCGAGAGGGGGGGTTATAAGCTATCTTCATCGTGGTCGTGGAATTCAATAGACATTGTGACTATCTCTTTTTATTTGACATATATTTCGTCATCTAAAAAAACTATTCGACTGCTTCCGTGGTATAGCGGTTAAGTCCGTGGATTTAGACGCGGAGGTACCGGGTTGGATTCCCGGTCGGGACACAATCATTTATTTAATTTGTGTATTCTCTTGAGTTTTGTACGCTACCACCACTTATCATGATGGGCCTATAGTAAAGTTGGCTAAATGTGAATGCGCTTCTTTTAAAAAAGACAACCGTTGTTTCTGACCACCCCGATAGGGATACGGTCGTGATGGTACCTATTTTTCATATTTTTTTTTTTTTAAATCACTGCTTATTATATTAAACATATAAACAAGTAGCAATAGTGGAACACAAGACAAAGAGATTTTATATTATTTAGACAATACGATTAAAACAGAAATAAGAGTAAAATATAGTAATTAGATTTTAAATTAATAGTGCAATTGAACTGTGACTAGCTAATAATAAATAAGTGAAAACCAATAGGTTAATGATTATTTACCTAAAACAAAATTAATTAATGAGAGGCAGGAGCAAAATTATACTATATATACGAGTTAAGCAGTATTCGTATACTATCTAAAAATTACTTTCCAGGCTGTTAAGTTAGTAGAGGACGGGCCTAAAAGAGGATAGTGCGTCTTTAAAGCGGTCATCCAATTTGAGTGTCTGGTGTAATAGGTCCGCGTGCTATTAGATAGGACCCGAATTGAGGTCAATTATTGTTTGGTCGGGACTAACGCGGGGTGTTCTTACCAAATAGGGTGACAAAGCTGTTTTTTTTTTAGGAACGATCCGGCAGAGATCTGCTTGTGCGATATGCCTGCGCAGGTAGACCGAAGCGTGTGTAGTGGCGCTGTTCCCCTAAGAATCAGCGTCATACCATCGTATACCGTATAATCGTATACCAGCGTCATACCGAATTTCGTAGAGCTAAAGTGGCTCAATATCCGCAATCGCAGGTCTGCACATAGTCTTTCGTTTCTTTACAACATTCTTTATAATCCTAATGCATCCCCTTACCTAAAAGATCGTTTCCAATTCCTATGTGACTCTCACAGCCTTTCACTTCGTTCTTCCCATAATAACCTACTTAAAATACCTCCCCAATCTTCCAGCAGATATTCAGATTCCATTACAGTATCTGCAGCTCGCCAGTGGAGCAGACTTCCTTTAATTATCAGACAAGCACCATCTTTTAAAATATTTAAAGATGATATTCTGCTTCACAAGCAGAATAAGTCGCCATAACTCTCTTATTATATATGCGTATATGTATGTATTTTATTTATTTATTTATTTTATATGTTTGTAATTAATGTGTGTTTTATATAGTAATAAATAATTTCAATTATCATTTTTCTTCTGCTGCACCCCCGCTTATTACATCACACAAATCATCACAAAGGTTAGTTGGTAGATAATGCATTTACGGCAATAAGCTCGCCTTTGTACCTGCACTTGTTTTGGTTTTGTACAATAAATATTTTATTATTATTATTATACCATCAGGTCTCTTGCCATCATAATGGAGCCGCAGCTGAAAGCGCAGTCTAGGAAGCGGCGCAAATACGTAATTATAATCAAAGACTAGGTGTCTGTGCCGTTTGCTGCAGAGACGTTAGGCCCGTGTGGTCCACGCGCTAAAACATTTTAAAAAACATCATCCCCCGTCTAATTGTCTGCTCTGGTGACAAGAGGGCTGGTTCTTACCTCGCTCAGAGAATCAGCATAGCGGACACGATTTATATTATTAGGTTTTGTAAGTAGGTTTTTTTATTTTATTATTTGTAGTAATACTTTAGTTTTTAGTTTGTTTATTACACAATTATAAAATGAATACAGCTGGTATACAAAAGTCAAATACTTATAAACTTAATAAATAAAAATGTAAAATTACATAACATCACCAACAGTGGAGGTCTAGGACGCTGTGTTATAGGGGCTGTAATGAATGAAAAATAAGCCGCTAGACCACGGAGGCAGTTTAAAATTTTTAATCACCAAGAATTCCAGGGTTATAATTACTGGCTGCATTACCACGTTGCACTGTTATAGATTTTTGTCGTCGAAATTAAATTTGTATTCGATCCCTTTCTGGTTCTTGCAATAGAAAGACTTACTGCTTCACAGAAATGCAAGAACTATGTTTTTTTTTATACTAGCACGACATGTGACCTTGGGCCCACTGATGGTAAGTGGCGCGCAAGGTCCATGAATCTTAGCAACTGAAGTCAGACACTCATGACCGACATCAGTCCCTAACACTATGTCGGCTTGTCTAGATGCTTTTTCACACTTCGCTTGAAGGACTCCAAGTTATAGGAAAGTGGAAACACAGAGGCTGGAAGAGCATTCCACATCTTTATCGTGCGACAGATGTATGGGTCCCCAAATTTATACGTACGCGAAGGGATGGTGAGTACGGTATGTGGGTGCATATTCTGACCTGTGCGTGTGGTTCGGTTGCGAAATGGAGAGGGAGGGATTAGGTCATAGAGTTCTTCGGAGCACTCTCCATAGTATAGCCGGTAGAACACGCTCAGAGAAGCCACATCTCGGCGAAGCTGCAGGGATTCGAGAGTTTCAGGTCGCCTCTCTAGGACATTGAGAGCATCTGTGAGGTACTTGGCGGAACCATCCCAAAGGTGAGAACAGTATTCTATACATGATCTGATCTGTGCTTTGTACAGCAACACGGCATGTCATGTCGGCGCGAGTAATAGCTTTTTTCTAGAAGAGTAACGCACCCTACATGTAAGTGTCTAGCAGTTCCTATGGCCACCACACAATGTACAGTTCCTTTCCTTAATAAACCGGAATAGGTTTTGCAAATAAAAAACATTTTATCCCAAAATGTAAAGAAATTATTGGGATTCTAGTTTCACGCGTTCCATATTTGAAATAATTTGGGAATAAAACAACTCGGCCGCGTCGCCCGTTTGGAATGCCTTCAAATTTGGAATCATTTTATGACAACCGCTGAAATAATTTATTTTTTATTTATAATGTATTTGTATGACGAAATGTTAAGTATATTTATAATATAGAATTATTATATATTATAAATATGCATACGCCTATTGTGGGAAGATTGTTTAAAATTTAAGTAATATACATGACCTCTTTATACCAATGTAAACAATCTTGACAATAAACAATTTTGAATTTGAATAGACAGTTCTTCTTTGAACCATACGAGGTCTGTTCAAAAAGTATCGCGAATATTGTATTTTCGCAAAAGCGCTTAAAGAATCAGAAAATTTGGCTACTTTTTCGATCATCTATTCGATAACCAGCAAATAAGTTAAACAGCTATGATATGTGGACCCAGCTTAATTGTTTTGCGCAGATGTAGAATTTTGCAGACGGGTCTCAGCTGCCCCATTCAAGAGTATTGACAATAGTTTTTTTTTTTAATTGAATCTTGCATTCGAGAAAATTAACAATGGCGGCCTTTAACGGCAATTTTACAAAATTCATTTTTGTGTTCTATTTACTACTTAAGTAGCTGTTTGACAATCTTCACACCTTGATAGGGTCAAGATAAGATGAGAATTTTCTAAGCATCCATGGATTCACCATGCGCGTGCCGAGTCCATCGGGTGTGGGAAAGAGAGATGGGAAGAATAATGTCTCGGGCTTGATACCCCCGGGTTTATAAAGAAGGCCTCCCAAGTATCCACCATTCTGCTCCTCTTCCTACCCAACCAAATACTATATGACTTCGTTAATGCCGTCTTGGAAACTCAGTCCATAAATGTATTGACGACAGAATGTACAGGCGAATTCTTTCTTTAAATGGTGCAATTTAGGAATAAGTTTTTTTGGATTTATCAAAATAAGCCTGTAAAAATATGCATCGCAAATACATTGAATAAATATTGTTAACACTGGTCATAATGGGCTGCCGTCCATACCCTATCTCATGTCATTTTCCGTATTAAATATATATATATATATATATACATATATATTTAAAATAGGTATTGTCTGGCCAGCGTGGCGAGTGTAGGCCAAATTCTCCAAATATATGTTCTGGAAGGCCCATCTCCAGCAGTGGAGGTCTAGGACGCTGTGTTCTAGGGGTTGTAATGAATGAAAAAATATATTAAAACCTGAATTAAAAATAACAAATTATTGCGAACCATATCCAGCAGTGGAGGAATCTGTATTAATAAATGATAAATAAATATTTCCAGACAGGTCACACAGCGCCATCTAATTTCAGTGGTAAGCTACGAGGCTTGTGTTACGGAAACTAGATGGTTGATAAACTACATATTATACTTTTTTTTTGTATATATATACATATTATACATATAAACACCCAGACCGAGACAAATTATACAATGTACAACTTGCCCCGGTGGGAATCGAACCCACGACCTCCCGAGTTCACGGCAACGTTTGTTACCACTAGACCACGGAAGCGGTCATTCTAGGGGATGTGCCGTTGTTGTATGTACACTGTAGTCGATTATAAATATAGCTCCATTCAATTGTTTATTAATACCAGTACAGATTAATTAATATTGATTAGAGATGAAACGGATAGTGGTGTGGCCGGATACCGGTTACCGAATATTCGGCAAGCTACGAGGCCGGAGCGCCGGATATCCGGCAACGGAATATTCGGCCCTTAAGCGCGTTACATGACGCGAAAAGTTTGATTTGAAATTATTATTACCAACAAATGCAGAAAATTTGGTATTCATTCACCATAATTTGTCACTTTAATTTTGAGTATTATAAGCTAATTAATAAAATCAACATTATTGTCAAATGATTATTAAAGAAAGAAAAAAGTTTATTTGTCACAAAAAAACACAAGCAGTAAAAATTATAATGATAATACAACAAACAAGATAGTGTGATGACAAATAGGGAATCAGCTCAGCAATAAGCTGCAACACTAGGTCACAGCGCTGATTTTCAGCTGGTCCCTCCTAATTTTGACATTAACATTGTATTCCAATAAATTGACAAGAACAATATTAAATATAAACTATATACAAATAAATATTGTAAATAAATATCTATTGACATAAGCATATTGTACGACCACAAAATGGGCAGATTGCATCATCATGACATGTACACACAACTGTAATTAGAATAAGCAATCTATACAATAAAGAATTAAAAAAAAATTGTCCTTCAAATAAATAATATACATAAAATTATGGTATATAATTTGGCTATTTATTTAAATAATAAATATTGTTTACAAAGTAGTTTAAAAATAAAATAGTCCTAGTTTCCTTAATTAGGCGTGCTGCTGCAATGATTGTTGAGATGTGAACAAATATATTTTAGGTTTGTTTTTAAAAGCGACCACCGACTATTAAAATAAACTATGTCCATAACATAGTGTGGTATCATTTTCCTCGTAAAAAATAATGAGAATGTTTTGAATATTTATCCGGCATTCGACCGGATACTGATTTACTATCCGGTATCCGGCCGGATAGTAAAATTAAGGCCGGATATCGGATAGTTACCGGATATCCGTTTCATCTCTAATATTGTTAGTAAACCCTTGAAGACTGTGACGGTGTAACGTTTGGAGGTAAGAAGATATTAAACCTACGGTATGCCGCTCAACAATTTGGCCACGCCACGCTGGCCAGACGGGTTCGCGAGGTAAGCTATACACTGTAATTAAAATAACAACTTACCAGTTTTATGTTATCTAACATTTGTTCGAATCTGTAACAAAAAATATATATTTTTAAATATATGTATATGTTCTGTGTCATAGGAATAAAATTGGGTATTTTTACATGTCAATTAGGGCGGTTGAACATGTTAGGATGCTATACTCTATCTTAAGAGCGCGGTTCAAAGCCCGTCGCGTACTCATATACTTAAAAGTAACTACTAAAAAAAAAGTATCATCGTCGTGAAATCGGGGTGGTCAGAAACCACGCTGTTTTGAAGAAGCGGAATATCATTTAGCCAAATTTACTATAGGCCCATCATGACAAGTGGTAAGCTCGTCGATGTATCTAGCGTACCAAACTCGAGGAAAATATAACAAATAAATTACAAGATTTATTGTGCCCCAACAAGGAATCGAACCCGGCACTTCCGCGTCTAAATTCACGGACTTAACCGCTAGACCAGACCACGGAGGCAGTCTTAATATTAATAAATAAATCAGTGGAACTCGGATTTTTTAATAGGCTTTTTCCAAAAATAGGTTCTGGAAGTCTAATTTATTATGGTGCTGACCGAATGCGTATCGATGCTTTTAAGATGTGGAGTTGGAGAAAAATGTTGAGGATCTCGTGGAATGAGCATCGGACTAACATATCGATTTTAAAACATCTATACCTATCGACTTGGCTATTCCCTATATGCCTTCGTCTGATACTCCAGTACTTCGGACACATTGCCAGAAAAGGATATCCTGGAGAATATTTTTGTTACTGGCAAGGTGGAAGGAATTAGACCGAGAGGCCGAAGTTCGGTACGCTGGTCCGACCAAATCCGCTCCACCACCAACACTAGCGTCCAGATGCTGTGCATGCCGCCAAAGACAGGAACGGGTGGCGTGCCATCATCAAGACGCACGCCAATTCATAGGGAGGTCACGACCCTCAGCAATGAGAAAACACGACGCAAGGAGGAGAGTGCATAAACAAATTACAATCATTGACAATTTACATTTATATGAATACATTTAACAGTGCACAATACATTGTACAATATAAAACGCGAGCAAGCTACTTATGACATAACACAAAATAAGGAAAAAAACGTGCAAAAAGTTAAAAACAAATCAAACTTAATCTAAAACACAATAAAATCAAAAATAAAATAATTCCTACAAGGTTGGTTCAAACCGCCCCCCGCATGTACCAATGAGAAATACACTTTTCTTACGTACATTTGTCATTGATTTAAAACACCACCGTTCCCGTACCTCGGAGAACACGTTAAGCCGTCGGTCCCGGGTCCACAAATACCAACTTGTGGTTAATAAATTCTCAAAAAAAATTGACATCAAATCCTCGCCAATCTTCTGGCCAGCGTGGCGAGTGTAGGCCAAATTCTTCAGATGTTCTGAAAGGTCCATTCTCCAACAGTAGAGGTCTAGGACGTTAGGAAGTTTAATGAAAAAAATATGTATATAAAAAATATTAATACTAAATGCCTAACTTAAAATTTTATTTACCAAATGTTATAAGGAGTCACAAAAAACCAAAATGTAAAAAAAAAAAAAAAAAAAACCTAAAAAAAAAGTAACAAATTATTGCGAACCGAATCTGTATTCCAGGGGATGTGCTGTTGGTGTAGAATATAATAATAATAATAAAACGTTTATTTTAAACTAAACTTAGTTCATAATAGTAGTTTGTTAGTAACAATGCATCCATAAAACTATATTAGTATTGTTAGTACCTAATTCTATAATATTTTATTTTTTAATTCCAATGACTGTCTCTTCATCCAATGTGAGAATATGTAGACTGTAGTCGATTATAAATATAGCTCCATTCGATTGTTTATTAATACCAGACCAGTGACGTCACCCATCCTAAATAGGCAGCTGTGCATTACTTATGAGACAAATAATTATATGTACAGACTCACTAATATTGATACTTTAGTACATGCGAAAAACCCTTGAAGACTGACGGTGTAACGTTTGGAGGTAAGAAGATATTAAACCTACGGTATGCCGCGTCAGATCATGAGGTTTTATTTGTTTATTTATTTACAACACGGCCCCTTTACAGCCACGAATATGTATTAAGTTGACGTACCAATTATAATAATAATTATTATTTCGATCGTAAGCTGACACGGCCCCCTTACAGCCACGAATTTACATTTATTGACATAAATATTGTAGTTTAATACAATTTTATGTATATTTAGATTACACAGCCTCTTTAGAGCTACGAATTAATTTATTAACCTGACATGTGTAATTTATTTTAGTCTATAAGCTGACACGGCCTTTTTTACAGCCACGAATTAATTTTAACTACCTAGTTTTAAGCAAAAACTTGTTTATGGCAACAGTGTTTTAGTCGAAGATGATGGTATAGCTGATATGATGGGTCGGTCCACCCATAGTAGCTGCTGGTTATTTTATAATCTAAATAATAATAAACTATGGAGAAAAAATGTATTGACAATATCCAAGTGTTGTTGTGACAACCAAAGGAAATAAATGATTTGATTTGATTTGTAAACATAACATAACAGCCTAAGCCAATTCGTTAGTAAGTGTTCTTCACATAATCACTTAATACAATAAATATACAAAAATACTCAAATCATTTTGCAGTAACAATAATAATTATTCAATCCTCATTATATCCTAAAAAGTTTTTGCTACCATTTTAAACTCAGTTTCCGTGCAAGCAAATACGTCAAACAAGGGAAACTTCAGTGACAACCCATTAATAATGCCGAGTGATTTTAGCAACGGCGAAGTCTCGTGTGCTACTGTGCGCGTCATCGGCTTTTTAAATAGATAGATGAAATCTTTGAGAAATTTGGTCTTTCCATCAATAGAAGCAAAACAAAGCTGATAGTAGTTGGCAGATCACAAAGGATAAAGCGCACGACTGACATTATTGACTATGAAACCGTGGAAGATTTCCCTTATCTCGGCTCTACTGTCAGCAATAACTTACGAATTAGAATGTCCAAAGCCTCAATGACCCAGCGTGACAAAATATGGAGAGATAACAAGAACGAAGACAAAACACTATGCTGGCTTGACTGGGCATAATAATAATAAGTTGGTATTAGTGGCACCGGGACCGACGGCTTGGCGTGCTCTCCTCACACGGGAGCGGTGGTGTTGTGAATCTATGACTGCAGTGCGTGGGAGAAGTGTGTTTCTCTTTGGTGCATGCCGGGGGGTTTGAACCGACCTTTGTAGGATTTGAAGGGAATCGGTCTTACAACCGAGCCACCACCGCATCTTTTTTTTTTTTACTTTGTCATACAAACTAATTTTATTTTTTTTGTATTGATTTCTTAGGAAAAAACTGCCTCCGTGGTCTAGCGGTTAAGTCCCTGGATTAAGACTCGGAGGAACCGGGTTCGATTCCTGGTCGGGACACAAAAATATTTATTTATGTAAATAAATACATTTAATTAATATTTAATTTATTTGTGATATTTCTCGAGTTTGGTACGCTGGAGACATCGACGAGCTTGCCACTTGTCATGATTGGCCTATAGTAAAGTTGGCTAAATGTGAATCCGCTTATCTATAAGCGTGGTTTCTGACCACCCTGAAAGGGAAACGGTCGTGATGATACTATCTATCTACTATCTATAATTTACAAATGTAGTGTACATGGGCGAACTAAATGCTGAAGGCATTCTCTACCAGTTAACCTTTGTGATGGTAAAAAGTGAGCTAATAGAGTGATTGAGATTGGAAATAATAATAGTATAGATACAACATGAATAAAGATATAAATAAAAACTTATGAGATTAGTTATTAAATTATATGTAAAATTTGCTTATAATAATAATGCAAACAAATACTTATATAAAATAGTAATAATAATAATAATATAATACAATAAGTACATAAATAAACAATTAAATAAACGTACACATATACAAAATTTGCTATGTCAAAGCGTGAATTGGGTCAATTTGCAATTTAAGGAAATGACTGTAGACCAAGTTTTTAAAGATTGAGATAGAAGGAGCTTGTCTGATTACTAGCGGAAGCTTATTCCACTGGCGAGCAGCCGAAACAGTGAGAGAATCTGAATATCTGCTTGAAGAGTGTCGAGGGATGGAAAGTTGGTTGTTCTGAGAAGAGCGAAGAGGGCGACTGTGCGAATCGCACAGGGCATGACGGCAATTCGAGCCTGAACCCGAAAGGAACTAACGGAACTGACGGTAACAAATTGCCCCGTCTGCCAGGGCGGGGAAGTATCCTTCGTTCGTGCCGATACCCAGTAAAGTGTATCCACACGTTACGGGATCAGGCTCGAATTGCCGTCATACCCAGTCAAGCTGGCATAGTGTTAAGGACTGATGTCAGTCATGAGTGTCTGATTTCAGTTGCTAACATTCATGGACCTTGCGAGCCACTAATCATCGTGCTAGTATATAAAAAAAAAAGAACCACCTCATCAAGTATTTTTTTTTTCAAGTATCAATAACTATTTAGTCTCACTACACAATGATTGACCAGCTAAATATTTTGCTTGCACTAGAGTACTCAAGTCCCATACATGCTTAGTATTAAATATATCGAATTACGGTCTACCACACACAGAGTGTGGAATAAAGAACAATGCCTAGATATTATTACCTGATAAAAATTTTAACATCTTCAAACTAGGTTAGATTTTTTACAATACTCGTATTAGCACTCTCGCAGGGCGCTGGCGGTCAGGGCGAATATGCTATCACTATTTAAGGCATATTGCCAAAGTTTTTACTCGAGCAGTCTGGACGAAATACACCCGCCGGGTAGCCAGCGCGCGGCGCATGCAGTATAACAACGTGTTCAGGATGCTGCTGCGGCTGCCGAGATTCTGCAGCGCGTCTGGAATGTTCGCTGAAGCCCGTACTGATGGCTTTCCAGCGATTATTCACAAGAAAGTAGCTTCTTTTTTCCAACGCGTGCGGAACAGTAGCAACAGCATTCTGAGCATGATTGCATCTCGCCATGACTGCCCGATCCAAGATCATTGGGTTAAGATTATGTTGGGTGCGTCAGTATAGGTTAAGAAGTTAGGTTTAGTATGTAAATTAATTGTAGTTTTAGGCTTAAAATGTGAGTATTTTTATTTTATTGTAAATTGTGTTATTTTATATGGGTAATGCCTGAAATAAATGATATTGAATTGAATTGAATATAACAAAATTCTGGGACCCTGAAGATTTAGGTATTATAAAAAAAAAAAAAAAAAAACAGACAAAGAAATGTCCATAGTGTAACAATACAAAATAATAAATCTTAGACCCATGTCCACTGCTTGGCAAATGTCTGCCGTGTGCCATTTTGGACAAGTGTCAGTATAATTGAATTGATTGATATAATGACCGCCCCCGTGGTCTAGTGGTAACAAACGTTGCCGTGAACTCGGGAGGTCGTGGGTTCGATTCCCACCGGGGGGCAAGTTGTACATTGTATAATTTGTCTAGGTCTGGGTGTTTATATGTATATATTTACCAAAAAAAAAGTATAATATGTAGTTTATCAACCATCTAGTTTCCGTAACACAAGCCTTGTAGCTTACCACGGAAACGAGATGGCGCTGTGTGAACTGTCTGGAAAAAAAAAATTGCCCGACATCCGCCAAGCAACACCCATAGATTTCTGCAAAAATATATATTTAACTATGTGCGACAGTGGGCTTGAATCCACCGTTGCACATAGCGGGTGTCAACCCTATGAACAATAACATTCAGGAGGCTGTCGGTACTGGAGCGCAAACTGCAGAGCATCACTGCATACCACTTCCGTAGGATGGCATGGAAGCCATCCACATGAGCATCAGCAAACATGCCCAAAGCACTCAGGAGCGCGGCAGTCCCAACAGCACCCTGCATGCATTGTTATACTGGGCTCGCAGGGCGCTGAATGATTTTTGGGTGTAGTGAGCCCATAGGATGCATGTGTACATGTACAGTAAGCTCTAAATATTGTAATTTTAACTTGTTTATTTATTCATTACAGGATAACTAACGACTAATACACATAAAGAAAAAAAAATGGAAACATAAAAGTTCAATTAAAAGTTACCACAAATAGACTATAAAAAATATAAAACTAAAATTAAATTTAAATAAGTTTATAAAACTTTTATGTTTCCATTTTTTTTTTCTTTATGTGTTTTTATTATTTTTATTTTTTTTGTTTTCTTTCTTTATATATATATTTTTTAAATAAACTGTTATACACAGGTCTTTAAAACGAGTGCCTGCAAACACATACAATGCTAGGCATATGGTCAGTACAAAAAGATCTGGTCAAGCAGCTACGAGCAATCGATGGCTTCACGGTAAATAAATCAAGAGAATTTCTATGACGTCATTTGTTCTAGGGGTAAATGACCTTCTAATCAGTGTAATGAATTCCCGGATCATAATATGAAGACATTTGAGAAATATTGCCACATTTATAAAACAATACTTCTGCTACACTAACGCCCGTATTCTAAGACGTTAGCTCAACCCAACACTCAACCCTCCACTCAAATATTCCTTCCAGCTGTCAAACGGAGGGGACGCCTCGGCACGTCGCCCAAGCTCGAGGAATAATATATTCAAATTCAAAATCGTTTATTTGCTTAAAATTTGGTACATACAGTAATATGAATAGCAAAACAAGACCGCATAACATGACAATATGTATATTGTAAATATATATATTGTGTATGTATATTATGTATGGCGCCTCCGTGGTCTAGTGGTAACAAACGTTGCCGTGAACTCGGGATGTCGTGGGTTCGATTAAAAAATAAAAAAATAAGTATAATATGTAGTTTATCAACCATCTAGTTTCCGTAACACAAGCCTCGTAGCTTACCACGGAAATTAGATGGCGCTGTGTGACCTGTCTGGAAATATTTATTAATTTTATTATTTAATATTATATAAGTATGGAATATATTATTATTTCTATATGTATTATATTGTTGTACAATATATATTTATTGTTTATATATTTGATAAGTATTTTAGTTAGTAATTTTAAATCATAATTTCTTAATATACTTATACACATGCACCCACACTCTCTTCTCACTCTCCTGATCACATCACTCAGCTGTTAGAAAATGCCTAGACATTAAGCTCGCCTATGCACATTGGAATGTTTTTTATTTTTTTGTGCAATAAAGAATTTATCTTTCTATCTATCTAAGTTGGCTCTGCACATTTAGCCATTGTTGTGACATGCAAAAATTGTTAAATTAAATATATTCATATCTAGTAAGTCTAGTCATCATTACATAATTAAATTTAGGTCAATACATATAATAATTTTATGTTATTAATGACAAACGAAAATAAAATATGTCATACAAATTCTTTTGGTTTATATTCCGCTCGAAGAATTCGCCAATATTATAGAAACAGCCATTTATACAGTTCCTTTTTAAACATTTTTACTGGTTCTTGTTTTATTTCTGTTGGGATATTGTTAAATATTTTAATCGATATATAGTAACAGTTCCTTCTAAACAGTTCACTTTTACACACTTTTTATATAAATAAACAAATATTTCCAGACAGGTCACACAGCGCCATCTAATTTCCGTGGTAAGCTACGAGGCTTGTGTTACGGAAACTAGATGGTTGATAAACTACATATTATACTTTTTTTTTTAAATATATACATATAAACACCCAGACCGAGACAAATTATACAATGTACAACTTGCCCCCGGTGGGAATCGAACCCACGACCTCCCGAGTTCACGGCAACGTTTGTTACCACTAGACCACGGAGGCGGTCAAATCCACAGTAGGTCTAGTATTTAATGTCAGTTTTGACACTTCTAAGCAGACTTTCAATCCAATGGTCGTAAAATCAAGCCACGCACCAATAAGAAATACACACGAATGGGCTTTGTCTTGTGTAAACTTGTCACAAATTTCCTTCAAGCAAAGTGTGAAAGAGTATTTACTAAAGCCGGCATAATATTAGGGACTGATGTCTATCATAAGTGTGAACATTGCGCGCCGCTTACCATCAGGTGGGAAAAGAAGAATCAATCGTTCATCATTTGAAATCGTTCTTATCTTTACGGTCTATTTTTTTGACAAAACTATAGATACTTGTATATGTGTAGCCCAAGTCTACGCATGATAAGAGCGACCTTCGTTCAGTGATAAGCAATGAGATAGTATGTTTGATAAAATGGAAATTATATAACTACAAATAATATTAAATGTTATATATGTAAAATTTAATACTTTTAGCTTTTGCCTATTTAGGCATTTACACGAATTTCTGTTAGTTTTATCTTTTCTGTGATCCAAACCCTAGCATGGGCTGAGATAAACGTTCAAAAAAGTCCGTTATTGAAATGTCAAAAGCACCTATTTTTTATACTAGCTCGACATGTGAGCTTGCGCTCACCTGATGGTAAGTGGCGCGCGAGGTCCATGAATGTGAGCAACTATGAAGACTATGCCGACTTGAAAGAGATCGAATTGACTGGGCATGACGGCAATTGGAGCCTGATCCCGAAACGTACCTACATATACTTTACGAACGGTGGATACTTCCCTGCCAGTTATTAAAAAAATCAATGTTAAAGAACCTGGTTTTATTTGTATTTATTGTGTATTTCTTTTTATTTTATTCAACCGTTTCGTTCGAATATTGTTTTAATTTGTAGTTGTCGCGCTGTCGACCGGTTCACTTCCCATACTTGTCATCTAACAGCCTATTCTACTGTTTTTTCTGTTCTGTGTGTTGGCCTTATGAAAATAAACGTTATTTTAATCCTCGCATCTGGTCCGCACGTGGACAGTGTGGTTTATGGGAATTAGGATGAAGAACTTGCTATGCGGGCCGCGGGTAAATCGATAATGGTCATGACTTTTTGGTGGGAAATGAGTTATTCACAAAAGGAGATCCCGCCTTTTGCACGGACATGTCAAATCCCAAGTTTTGTAAATTAGTTTACTGTGGTACATAAGTAGTGTTGTTTTATTTAATAATATTCCTACTAGAATGTGAATAATTATGGAAAACTATAAATTTGACTCTATAGTCTATCTATAGGCAAAGTTGCTGTAATTTTTTTTTGCGGTTTTCCCGCGCTGAGAACTCCCATATACCTACCTCCCTTATGTGTTTGGGCGATATTGACGTGAATTACTGCATAAAAAGCATCAAATTCTGCAACACTTTGAGTTTGATGATCTCCAACTCGATTATGGTTAAAAATTATTAATAAATTACATGATTAGGATGTAGGTATGATATTAATTTTAAAAAAAAATGACCATTCAGCGATAGTCATACCTCATAAATAGCACATTAAATCATAGTTTTCCCGCTAAATTATACCTAGCAACTAATTCAGGAAACATGAGGAAATAGGATAAATATATTTAAAATTTCTGTTACATATTTAAAATGTATGAGTTATTGGCATTTTGGTCCGATGTCAAATATAGATCAAATCATCTCATTCATTTCAAATAAAATATAGAAGGAACAAGCTAGACGGGGATTTTAAAACATGACAAATCGGCATTTCTTTGTTTTCTTTCTTATTTATCAGTCCCTAGACCTTTACTGCTGAAAAATGACCTTCCAGATCATATTTTTGGAGAAATTGGCCCCTCCAGCCACGCCTGGCCACGGGTTTGCAAGGGAATCCGCATTATACACATGGATATTAATGTGGTCCCGCATGGCGCATTAATAACGACTTCTAATTATTATACCTACAGAAATAATAAAAAAATACACTATAATTCCCTAGAATGGGCCTCTTATAGCTGAAATAGGTAGGTACATAGATATTTTTTTTTATTATTACTTACATATCAAATAAAACCCTGTTCATTTCACTACTCATTCACTGATTACTATTATATTAACATTGCAACATAATTAATCACTTTTAGAAATAATATAACACTATAAATTAATTGTATAATTATTTTGTAAATTGCAAACGTTTCTCGCGCTACGCACATACGCACTATCCAACTGCCAAATTTGCACTGGCTGTGATGATAGGGAACATGAACAAAATTTGATTGAATGAAAAGACTGAAATAGGTTAGGGGGCGCGTGAAATAAAAAAGCGCTTGAAGCGGAATCTAAACCATTATAATAATTTATTTCTTTTTTATTATTTTAACTAAACTTAATAAATAAATAAACTGTCCCGATGGTCTTGTCCGTGGATTTAGACTCGGAGGTACCGGGTTAGATTCCTAGTTTGGACATAATATTTATAAATTTAAATAAATAATTAACCTAAAGCAAGGCGTCTGGCCAAGGAGTTGTTAAAGCGGCTAACGGAAAGGTCTGGAGACAGGAAAGCTGACAATTATTTTTGCCATCGTATTAGTCTCGCTATACAGAACGGAAATATTGCCAGGGGATTATCTCGGATGGGACGGGACGTCTCTAGAGAACATTTTTTATTTATATTTTGGTTATTTCGGTATCTTTAATTTTATATTTAATGTATAGTAATTTACTTTGAATAAATAAATTTAATTAATATTTAATTTATTTGTGATATTTCTCGAGTTTAATACGCTAGAGAACGACGAGTTTGCCACTTGTCATGAATATGCCTATAGTAAAGTTGGTTGGCGTGGTGGTGGCTCGGTTGTAAGAATGCTTTTCTTAAATTCTACAAAGGTTGGTTCAAACCCGCCCGGCTTGTACCAATGAGAAATACACTTTCTTAAGTACATTTGTCATAGATTTACAACGTTACCGTTCCCGTGCCTCGGAGAGCACGTTAAGCCGTCGGTCCCGGTTCCACTAATACTATCTTGTGGAATTGTTAATAAGTTATTAAAAATGACATCAGATCCTCGCCATCCCGTCTGATCAGCGTGGCGAGTGTAGGCCAAATTCTTCAGATATATGTTCTTGAAGGCCCATCTCCAACAGTAGAGGTCTAGGACGCTGAGTGGTGAGTGGTGAAAGTTGGTTAAATTTGAATCTGCTTTTTTATAAGCGTGGTTTCTGACAACCCCGGAAGGAAAACGGACGTAATGATACTTTTATTATAATTATTGTAATATTTTTAGTTTATTTATCAAACTATACGATCCTCCGTTAGATGGATGACTTGAGGAAGTTATCTGGTTGGGGCTGGATAAGAATGGCCGGATCGTGTGAAATGTCGAGCCTTGAAGGAGGCCTATATCCAGCAGTGCAGAAACACAGGCTGATGATCATGATGATAAAACTATACTCACAGCAAGTTAGGTTTGTTTAGATATCAAAGTAATAAAATTGCTATCTAAGATGTGATTATTACTCTTAATTCATTAAGATCACACCCAGAACATAATTCTGGAAAAATTGCCCTTATCTGGCCAAGCAGTTAACGTGCTTAATAATCCCAACTCAATAAGAAATACCTACACAAACATATTTATCCTTTTTTTTAATCAAGCGCTATTGATGTTTAAAGCGCTTCATTGCTGTATTGCACTTGAACACTCCGCCGAACGCAAGAGCAATTGACCAATGAGAGCACTTCGGTCGCCCGTCGTAGAATGAGCTGATCAATGGCACTCAAACTTTTCGATTGTTACATTTTTTTTACAAATTAATTCCATCACCCTTTTCTACGTTTCTACTGGAGATTTTTTTATTAGTGTTATTTACTGGTCATGTGTATTATTTTGTGTTACATGGCAAATTACGTATACTAATATTAAAACTACTAAACTGGTTGTAATTCATTGTAAGCTAAGTATGGACAGACGGATTTTTGTCTGTTACCCGGACAAAAAATAAACGGTCGGGTAACAGATTGTTAGAATAATTTAATTTTTAGATTCACAATAATATAATAAATCTATAATTAAAAACTAAATAGTAGTATCATCACGACCGTTTCCCTTTCAGGGTGTTTAGAAACCACGCTTATAAATAAGCGAATTCACATTTAGCCAACTTTACTATAAGCCAATCATGAAGTGGCAAGCTCGTCATGTCTCCAGCAGCGTACCAATCTCGAGAAATATCACAAATAAATTAAATATTATTTAAATGTATTTACATTATTAATTATTTTTGTGTTACCAGGAATCGAACCCGGTAAATTAAATAAATATTTAAAACAAAAAATAATAATATATAAATAAAAAAACTTGCTCCACATTATTGCTACCAATAGGCAAAGTGCCAAGGATACTGGCAGCATTGCCACGTTGAATAGCAAAACCTTTTTTTTTATTTAGGTATATTTTTAATTATTAAGTAGGTAGTTTATATTTATTTTAATTTATATTATTTTTTTCCTTCGAATAAACGGTAATTTAATTATAAAAAAAAGAAATACACAATTAATTGACATTCTTGTGGTTTAAGTATAGAGCTAAATGTGTTTTTAAATCTTAATACGAGTAACCTGAAAATATCTAAAGGAAATATTCATTCTATTTTTAACGGGATAATTTAAAGCGAGAGATTTCTATGAAATTTCTTCGACACGGAAAAATCTTTCTTTTTTAGCCATAGCATAGATTCTGAATTTTATATGCTCTGTAAAAAAAAACAATTACTATATTTTACGTTATTTCTGTTTTAATTGTATTGTCTCATTCATTACAGCCCCTAGAACACAGCGTCCTAGACTTCCACTGCTGGAGATGGGCCTTCCAGAACTGGAGAATTTGGCACACTCACCACGCTGGCTGGTGCTCTTCACATTGCATACGTGCAATGTATTGTCTAAATAGTATAAAATATCGTTAGATTGTGTTCCACTATCGCTACTTTGTTTATATGTTTAATATAACAAGCTGTGATTTTATGAATAAACTAGCCTTTTTACCCAGCTTTGCCCGTGTAAATGGCGACATGAAATTAATTTCGTTGCGCATTATTTTGATTTTGCTATATCTCCTAAGGTATTCATTTAATTTGCCTGGTGTAATGGGAAAAAATAATCTTCATGAGATGCTCAAACCAACTAATGGATTTAAAATGATAAGGATTAATTAAATATATATTAAAACACCGTATTTGTGTAAATAGCTTTCCAATTACCGCTCATTTTTTTAAGTATTAAAATGGATATGTTATCCTTAAGAGATAGACATATACCATCGCGGACATTTCTGTAGACCTATATAAGATACATAATTCCACAATACATTATTTTGTTATATCTCAAAGGGTTTAGGCAGCGTTTTCGTTGAAAGCTCCCAGACGGCTTCTTTTTTCGACACCTCCAATAAATATTGTTAATGTATAAAAACTAAACAAATTATATACTAAAACCTTCCTCCAGAACCACTCTATCAATTGGTGAAAACAGCATGAAAATCGGTGCAGTAGTTTTTGAGTTTATCGCGAACAAACAGACGCGGCAGAGGACTTATTTTTATAATATATAGTGACAGTGATAAAGCATTACATATATGCCTTAATGATGTGACTAAGCACTGGCTTAGAAAAGACAAACATTAACCTGCTATCGCATAAAGATTGATATATATAATTAACATATAGCATTAACATAAAGAAATTAACATATAGCATACATATTTTACAAAAATTTCATTTTTATTGATAACTATTTGACCTGGCTTTGGTCGTCAAGTGGTTGTGGGTTTATATGTCATTGTAAAACAAAATTATAACATGTAATGTATAAATAGCAGATAACTTTTTTGTATTATATATTTGACAAAGGTCTTTTACAGCCGCTTTAACTGGAATTTTCTGTTAATTATTAATTATTGAAATGACATTTAAATTCAATTAGTTAAGTAGGTATGTAATAATATATATTCAATATTGTTGTATACTTATTTATTTCTTCTTCTTTACTCATATCTTTCTTTTGTTACTAATTGTTGTTTAACTTCACTATCTGACGTTACCTATTTATATAATCTGTGGTTTACGTCGTTGGTAACATACTTAACAATTTGTTTATTTAAATGTTATTATATATATGTGTGTTGCTGTTTGTAAACCTAAATAAATAAATAAAATATATATATATATAATTTTACTGACAAGGCCCATATACAGCCGCAAAAACAGCTTAATTTATTTACCTAAGGTAGGTCTTGGAAGCTCGTTCCATAAATGTATTGACGGCAGACCTGCAATTTTTTCAGTAAGTGATGCAAAGATTTTGCTGGAACTCCTCTCGCACCAACTTCCACTGCGTAAAGCTGAGTATCAGAACGGGTTCAACCGTTCCTGATAATTTCTTCTGTGAGATCATAATATTTATTCGACTTCATGTTGTGGTCTTTTGAAATAAATAAATAATATAATATACTCGAAAATATTGTATTAACATTTGTTACAAACCGTAAAATCGCATAAGCGGAATTTTATTTTGTGATTGCGGAATTGTTTTCATAGTTGAAATTGCTTATGTTCATGGGTATTTTGATCAAAGAGCGCTTTGCTCAGCCGCCATGCTAGGGCGTGCTGATTTAATTAAATTTACCTTGCCTCCGCCCCACACATAAACCTACATTACTTTTACCTGCAAACGTAAGCTAGAATTAATGTTAAATACATAGGGAAATAATTAGAACACGCGCTGTATCAGGGAAATAATCGCAATGATTAAAATTCGCACACATATTGAATTATGTAACTTTTTGTATTATATATTATTTATTTATTTAAAAACTTAATTGCACTATTTACAAAGGCGGACTTAATGCCGCAATTAATTTATAAAACAAATACATATAAGTAATACTTATTAGAAGAGAGAGGAGACAGAGAGGACAAATTTCTAAGCATTCCATAGATTCAACGTGCGGGTGCCGAGTCCATCGTGTGTGTTGATAGTTTCCGTCAGTTAAAGGATTCCTTTATACGTATAATGTTTAATTTAAAAACGAAAATTTGGCTGCTGTATAAGTCGTGTCGTGTATAAAAAAATAAACATTTATCGCAGTTTTCCTATTGCCTTTTACGTTATTAAAGTGCAAACATGTTAAAAACTCGTTATCATATTCAATGCGACTGTCAACTGAAAAGCATGAAACATAGGCGACGCATTTGTAGCTCAACAAAGTGGCGCGCTAAAAGATCATACTCATTGTCACGGAACTAGGTCGGCGTGAGGGCGTAAGTGCATCGCTTAAGCCGTAGCGGGAGCGATTAGCGCATTTATAGATGTAACTTTGACAAAAAAAGCTTTTAAATTAAGTTTACCGAGACCGATAAGCTGTCCCGCAAGCAATCAAAACCTCACTGGTCGTGGTCTTATTATTTGATTTATTTATTAAGGTGAAAAAACACAGCTAACAATAAATAAAATTAAAGAAATATGTGTTAAGCTTGCCAACCAAACATTTTGACGTTGCATGCAGTAAATAATATTAAAAAATACATAAGATCACCAAAATTCAAACATTAAAGGAAAAGTAAAAAAAAAAGTAAAATATCATCACGATCCTTTCGGTGTGGTCAGTAACCATACTTAGAAAAAAGCGAATTCACATTTAGCCAACTTTACTATAGGCCAATCATGACAAGTGGCAAGCTCGTCAATGTCTCTAGCGTACCAAACTCGGGAAATATCACAAATAAATTAAATAATAACTTTATTTATTTAATTAAATTATTAAATATTATTGTGTCCCGACCAGGAATCGAAGGTCTAAATCCACGGACTGGTGTTAATAATATTGACTTTGCTTTGTCTATGATAAGGCAGATCATTTACTAATTTGTTTATTATTGGTTATTAACAATGATATTATACTGCAGTCTGTTTAAAAAGACATTACTTATCAAAAGTTCTAATTGAGATATCATATTATTCTGTGCAGGTAGGTATTACTCCCACATATGCAATTCTAAATAATAATTAAATGATAATAAATTAAACCAAAAAATAATACAATAAAATAAGTTAAAAAACAATTAACATCCATTTTAATTTGACAACAGCCAGAAATTATAATATAATTTGTTTTTTAATTGTTCAATCTGGGCCAATAATGATTTGACTTAAATAACAAACAAATTGGGTCCTGTTTACCACCAAGGTAGCAAAGTCACAATATTTGCTAGTAAATAATATTTATTCTGTAGTAGACAAAATACTTTTTTATGCCAGGTTTTATTTTTACGACGATGTCTAAATAAGAGTAGAAAATAATATGAAATTACTCTAGTATCGATTATTATTTATTAACCCGTTACTCTACAGCCACAACGGCTAGAATACATATAGTAGTTTTCAAAATAACTTTACACTATCAAGCACCTTTTGGATTAAAGGATAAGCATAGCTATTCACGACGACAATGCCATTCTTGGCATTACGCCCATTAGTTACGATTGACAAGTTCCTTTTTATAATTTTCCTTTTTTCTAGTTGTAAGGTTTATATTTACTTGTATTTTTATTATTTAAGTAATCTCAATATTTAAAACAAAGTCGGGTTTGTTAGAACACTTATAACTCGAGAACGGCTGGACCGAGTTTCATGGTTTTTGATTTGTTGGATTTGTCTCCGTTCCGAATAGCAGAATAACTGTTAAAGACATTGTAAAAATTTCCTACCTGTCAAACAATGTTTGTTGTCAAATATTCATGCGTTCGGTAATTTATATTAAGCTTCTTAAAATAGAACAAATGACAAATTACCCAATTTAAAAAAAAAAACAACTGTCAAATTAATTGGTCTCACTTTAACTTCACATTGTCTGTGATTTATTTTGAAAATTGTTTTGTGTGAGTATATTTATTTAATTTTGTCCTTTTTCTTGTGTTACTATCTTAATAAAATTCTGAACATAATATTTATCTTATTTTCATTGTATTACTTCCGTACAATCATAAATTTAGTTTAGCTAATAAGTAACACGACATTTAATGACTGTTAGGCGGTACAAAATTCGCCGGGTCAGCTAGTTTCCAATAAATGTTTTAAATGATTCTATTTTTGTACGTATAAACTTTAATATAATTTACTATAGCAACCCGCGATAGTTAGCTTAGATTAAAGTGTGCTAGAGGGGTTTTGATTGGCAAAATGTAAGTGACTGGGCACCCCGCTGTTTTATTAAGGGTCGTGAGAGTGCTATTCATCATTATACATCGATCCTTTTACAAGACTAATGGCGTATTTTTGTACCTACGCTATACGGAAAGTACGAAATAAACGAAGACCTCGATTCAATATATTATTACGAGTGTCTATGTAAAATATTTGTTTTTATACATTGACCCGCCCAAATAACATTGTATAACTATTAATGTTACTTGGTAAGTAAAACTGACGGCAATTTTATAAGTATTTTGTCATTATAAAAACATAACATTCTATTACCGAGAAAGAGACACTCACGTGGGTTGTTAATATTTTAAACAAGTCTAACACTTTTCTAAAAAATATATATCAATGTTTGTAGATATGTTTTGGCTAACATAGTGGAGCATTTGTAACTACTTTTAAACAACGACTTACCAAGTACAGTACAGACGAATCAGGCATTTGATATGAAAATGGTTCAAATTAAAATTAAACTAACGAAATTGCCACAATGGGCCACCATTGATTTTTTAGTGTAAAAGAGTATCTTGAGTACAAAATAGATTAATTAATATTGTTTTTGGTTTGTTAATGTAGTTGTGATTGTGATATTAGTATGTAAGTAAAGATTTCCACGCCTGCTTGCAGGTAGGCAGGTAGAATATATGTGAGTAACCACACAGACTGGAAGAACAATTTACATCTTCAGCGTACGAAAGATTAATTCTCCAAAATGTGCGGGTAGTGGTGTAAAACCGCTACCTCTTATTCCCCGTGAACCTATTCTACAAAGAGATACAGCTCCAGAGTATAATTAGGGAACGATGCTTTCACAAGGCGACAGCATATTTACATTACGTCACGTTTACTTAGAGGTAATGTTACTACAAAAACCATGACATAATATTAATGATAATTTGTAATTCTAGACGGGGGTAGGAGAGAAATCGACAAAGTTTTGAATATAAATCATTCGAGAGTTTGTGTATTCTTTAGACTTTGGATATTAAAGTACGTTTAATAATTATAAATTTAACATAATAATATAGTTAAATTATCACTTTATTTATAGAAATAGTTAGCTATTTAGTTAAAGCAATATGGTGCGTAATTTCACCTGGAAAAAGCAACCAGATTACTCTTAGTATTTGAGTTACTAATTTTGTTTTTTTGATTAAAAGAGATCCGTTCGCGCAAACCGTCGTTTTGGATATCACTTTTCTTTAAACAATAGTGGGTACGCGTACTTTAATGCTACCTACCGCCTTTCCATTCGGTTATTTAAATATTTTTTTTACATTTTGACGAACACCCTTTTTTTTTGTTTCCATCCATTTGCGGTCATGAGGTTTATAAAAAAGTTACCAAATTTTCTCATTAACTCAAATACCAAAAGTCAGTTGCTTTTTTCAGACTAAAATAACGCACCATGGCCTTACCTCATTTAGCATTCTTCTAGCCTAAAACGCTACTTGTGGGCTTAGTTTTAGCAAACGTAAACTATCCACTAGGTACATGATATTCTTTTTCAAATCAGAATTGATCATATGCAAATAGAATGCAAAAGCGTAAATTAAATTAACAATAATACAGCCAATTTCCTGACCAAGCTTAAATTTATGAGAGGCAAATAAAAAAAACAAACGAAAATCAGGAACAAAACGTTTTTAATTATTTAAAACATTCATTAAAAAAAGAAAAAAAAACTCCGGCACAGACAAGCACAGAGTAGACACGACAATAGCACTGAACAATGCGAATTAAATTGTATAGACCACAAATGACGCTATACACCCTTCGGACTTAATCCGAGGCAATAAGGCTCGATTTGAGGTAAATGGATAGGCAGATGTGTGGCCAATTGTACATCTGGTGGTCGCACACTCACTGTCCACTTTGTGAACCACCCCTATAGGTACACTTTAGATCTCAGTGACAACAAAACGCGACAGACAGATTTCTGCGACAAAAATATTTGTGTGTGAGGTAAAAATGTGATAGACAATTTGTATTCTATAGAGCATTCAAAATTCCCTAACATTATATATTGTACAAACACAATATGTATATATTATTTATTTTTTAAGCACTTATAGTATTTATATTAATTTATTAAATAATTAATACTATTTATTTATTATATTATTAGCTACCCACCTGTTGTTTTTATTAAAATACCTTTATTTATTGTAAATATTTTTATTGTTAACTTTTTTCACTACGTATTGTATCTTTTTTGTAAAACTAATGGAAGTAACTGGGATCCTAAATGACAGGTCTAACTTAGTTAGACTTAGTTTAGGAGTCAGTGTGTAAATGAATTTGTTAATTGTACTTTTATGATCAATAAAATATTTTGTATTTGTATAATATATCTTCCTAATTAAAAGCAAATTAAAAAATATAAAAGCATTTCGTCAAGTCGCATGTTGGTGGGGATTGATATCAGTAGCAATTCTGGACCTCGATTTATGCATATTATCAGATAGGTATCAATTGTAAAAAGTAGAAAAAAAGTCGTTCAGCTAGGAAGCGATTTAAAAAGTAGAAGACGTAGAAAAAAAAATGACCGCGAGCGACTAGAACTTACTAACTACAAGAGAAAACACTCAAGTCACTTCTAACTGAGCGAAAATCACACTGGAAATGCGGTTTTACAAATAGACTGATTTTTAATCGTAGTCAGTATTGCAAACTGAATGTGCTCGTGATTTTTAACGTAATTTATTTTAAATATGTGCCTTTAAAAAAAAAAACACCAGACACTCGCCAACCCGTCTAGCCAGCATGGCAAGAGATGGCTAAATTCTCCAGAAATAGGTTCTGGCCCTTCTTCTTCTACAGTGGCTGTAATAATAAAGTCCTGACTGACTTAGTAATCATTGTAGAGCCTAAACTGGACTAGCATGTCGTTTGGCATTTAAGATGAAAACAGTCACTAAAAAGGGATTGTAATAAAAAAGCATCCAGTCATGGAGAACCAGTCAGGAGTCAACCAGAAGGAGAATCATCTTGGACACCACAGGGTTTCATGAGCTAGAAGTGCCAGTACGACATCATTCACGTTTAAGGTAGAAACGATATGAGGCCAAGACAACCCAGAGACAAGAAAACTGGCAGTTATTTCCGTCAAGCAACGCCTTGCTATACAGTGGGAATAATTCACCAGTCTCAGATCTGTGATGGGACGTCTCTAGAGGACATGTTAAATCTATAGATAGAATACCTATAGTTTATTTATTTATTTTATTGTTTATTTTTATCCGACGTATTTATTCTAAACTGTTTTTTTTTTAATACACTGACGTTAACATTATTATTCATTGCCTTAATCGACTTAACTATTACTAATATTATTATTATTCTTTGACATATTTCTCTAAAATTAAATAATTTGCATGAAATGACAATGTCGGTTTGCCATAACTTCTAGGAACCAATACGGGACGTTTTCTCTTCTGATGCCCAAAACTCATAACACATTCAACGCCGAAATGCGACTTCTCATCTACACCATACATAGCACGCATGTCTACACAGTGACAGAAAAACTATCTGTTTCCTATCGAAATACGGGACAAATACAGGACATACAGGAACCCAAAAAGCATGTTGTGTTCACTGATTTTGGATTTCTTGTACAATAAATAATTTTACTTATTAGGTTTAATAAATAATTAAAAATATATATTTTTAGAAACAGTTTGAGAACCTATGACCACTACAAATACATCATGGCACCACATTTTTTATCTCGCCTTTAAAAATGTTACAGCACAAATACTAAATATTATTATTTATCACTTGATATTTTATTTTAATGTGTAGATAGATATTGTAGCTACCTACTGACGTCATCATTTGTGATCTATATATATAAAGGTGAATGTCTGTGTATGTGTTCCCTATGTATTGCAAAACTACTTGGCCGATCGGGATGAAATTCAATTTTCCAATTAAATTTATAGTTATTCTGCTATTCGGGATGGAGACAAATCCAACAAATCAAAAACCATGAAAATCTGTCAAGCCGTTCTCGAGTTATACTACTACGTATTATTATTATTATTATTTATGCTGTTTGTTTTTTTAATTAGTGTGTATACATAGTTCTAAGTTAAAATGTTACTAATAATTATGGAATTAATTCTATTTTTTTTTTTTATTATTTTTTTTTTCCAGACAGGTCACACAGCGCCATCTAATTTCCGTGGTAAGCTACGAGGCTTGTGTTACGGAAACTAGATGGTTGATAAACTACATATTATACTTTTTTTTTTTGTAAATATATACATATTATACATATAAACACCCAGACCGAGACAAATTATACAATGTACAACTTGCCCCCGGTGGGAATCAAACCCACGACCTCCCGAGTTCACGGCAACGTTTGTTACCACTAGACCACGGAGGCGGTCTAATAATAATAATAATAAATAATTTATTATTATTATAAGTGTTCTAACAAACCCGACTTTGTTTTATATATTAAGATTTACTTATTATGCCATCTAATATGTCAGAAACTTTCCCCGATGTTCACACAACATATTCCCAAAGTTTCATCCCGATCGGTCAAGTAGTTTTGAAATGCATAGGGAACACACACACAGACACCTTTATATATATATATAGATTATTATATTTTATTTAAAGGAATCTTTTAACGAACGGACGGTTGATAAAAGTTATTTTAATTTTTTTTTAATAAGTATAAGTTTTATTTTTATAACTAAGTAGTTTTATATGTCCGTAGATGCCGTATCCGCATCGAGTGACGTCCCCGACCATTTTAGCGACACATTGTACGTAAAATGTGAGCAATGTTCTCAGCCCCGTTTTTTTCGAGGAAGCAGAGGTTTAAAAATACATATTGGCAAAACACATAAACAAAATTCTATTCAAGCTTCCTCGAATACCTGCCCGGACCAATCAGATTTTAGCAATATTTTAGGCCATTATAAAAATTCTTTACCTTTAATAAAAAGAATTCCGCGTGGCGCACGCATTACTGTTGCAAAGGCGCTAACAAAATTAATAAATAAAGTAGTAGCTGAAAATTCAAAAATAAGCTGGGAATTTCTGCTTACTTTTGCGTACCGGACTCTATATGTCAAGAGAGGAGAGGGTCACAGCGTTTCCTTAACCCAAAATATCAAAGACAATTGTGACCAAATTTCAGACGGACTAAATATCATCACCCCACCCCCTTTCAAAAACCACTCCAAAAACTACAGCATTAAAAAAATTGAGGACAAAATTAATGACGGTGACCTGAAGGGAGCTGCTGACCTTCTCTTCTTCCATGATGTTGTCGCTCCTGACTCTCCAGAAACTTTGGCTGCCCTCCAAAACAAACACCCTCCACCAGCAACAACACTTCTGCTCCCCGATCCTCCAGGACAAAATGAGCCTTGCCTCCAAATAACATCCTCGGAAGTGCAAAATGCCATTTTGTCCTTTAAAAATGGATCGGCAGGTGGCCTTGATGGTCTTACTCCACAGCACTACAAGGACCTGATCGGCGGTACAGCAGGCGAGGCTGCTGAACCCCTCCTTGTCGCCTTAACCTCACTTGTGAATATTATGTTGTCCGGCCAAGTACCTATTAGCATCACTGACATACTATACGGCGCAAACATATGCGCACTTAAAAAAAAAGACGGTGGTATCAGACCGATTGCCGTCGGCTGCACTTTGCGCCGTATAGTATCCAAAATTTGTAGTAAAATCATATTACCTACTCTTACCTCGAAATTTCAACCTTTACAAGTGGGGTTTGGCTCCAAGGGTGGCTGCGAAGCTGCTGTACATGCTGCTCGGAGCTTTGTAGTGCATCACGGGGGAGATGTGATGTTAAAGGTGGACGTCAAAAACGCGTTTAATTCGGTTGATAGAGGTGTCATGTTGGACCAAGTTAAACAACAGACCCCGGAAATTTTTAGTTACCTTTGGCAGTGCTATAGCACCTCTTCAAAATTAATTTATAAAAACAACACTATACTCTCGGCAGTTGGTTGTCAACAGGGCGATCCGCTCGGTCCTGCCATCTTTAGTTTGGCAATACATAATATCATAAGCAGCCTAAATTCAAAATTTAATATATGGTATCTCGATGATGGCACGATCGGAGGAAATGCAGATACAGTTCTCGATGACCTTCAAAAACTTATATATGATTTTGGCACCATAGGTTTAGAATTAAATTTTTCAAAATGTGAACTTTATTTATCAAATTTATTAACTCATGACAAACAAATTGAAATTATTTCCAAATTTAATAGTCTAGCGCCCAATATCAAAATTTTAAATAATGAAACCCTTCGGCTCCTAGGATCACCAATCCTAGATGAATCCATCCAAATTTATGTTCAGGAACAATTAACTAAATTTAACTTAACTTCAGAACGCTTATTCAAAATTCAACCCCACATGGCACTTTTTATCATACGATATTGTTTGTTCGCTCCCAAATTTATGTATGTACTCCGTTGCTCTCAACTTTGGAAATTTTCAGAAGAACTAGTTTTATTAGACAAACAATTGCAAAATTCACTAACCGAAATTCTAAATTGCCCCATGAATGACCGTACTTGGGCCCAGGCTTCACTACCAATTCGGTTCGGAGGCCTGGGAACCCGCAAAATTTCTAGTGTAGCACTGCCAGCTTTTCTGTCGTCTGTACATAGTACTGTCGAGCTCTACGGGAGAATCACTAACCCATCTCTGGGTTCCGTTGAGCCGTCGTACTTGTCAGATGCCAGAGATGCCTGGTCAGCAGCATGTCCAAATGTTTCGGTTCCAATTTCACCAAAAATCCAACGACTATGGGACGAGCCGCTCTGCAAACTGGTACAGGAAGATATTTTATCTGCTAGTAATATGAAAGAGCGGGCTCGCCTCATGGCCGTTTCCACTAGGGAGTCAGGTCTTTGGTTGCAGGCTTTTCCCTCAGCATCGGTTGGCACACTCCTTGACCGACATACACTGACCATGGCGGTGTGCCTTCGTCTCGGAGCCCGGACTGTCCACCCGCACCAGTGTCGATGCGGAGAACCAGTCGATCATCTCGGACACCACGGGCTTTCTTGTGCTAGAAGTGCTGGCCGCATTCCTCGTCACGCGGCTCTCAACGACATCATCCGAAGGGCTCTTGTCACTGCTGGTGTACCCGCAATCTTAGAACCATCTGGGATTGTGCGGAGTGATGGCAAGAGACCCGACGGAATGACTGTTGGGCCGTGGAAACTTGGCAGATCTCTGGTGTGGGATGCGACGTGTGTAGACACATTAGCTCCATCTCACATCCAGGCGACTTCGTCAGGTGCGGGGAGAGCGGCTTTTTCTGCGGAGAACCTCAAATTGCGCAAATATGCCAACCTTAGTTCCGGTTACGAGTTTGCGCCGTTTGGGGTCGAGACGATGGGCCCATGGGGACCGTCAGCGAGGCGCTTGGCCAAGGAGTTGTCAAAGCGGCTGACAGAAAGGTCTGGAGACAGGAAGGCTGGCAATTATTTCTGCCAACGTATTAGCCTCGCTATACAGAGGGGAAATGTTGCCAGTCTCCTTGGGACTATCTCGGATGGGACGTCTCTAGAGGACATTTTTTATTTATAGTTTAGTTTATTTTTAATTTTATTATTTAGGTAGCTTTTATATTGTAATTCTTTTATACTGGTTGTATATTACTTCTTATATAAACATATATAACAATGTGTTTAAATTCTATAAATTCCCGGTAAAGCACTTCAGTGGCGATATAACGGGCAAAACCTGGTTATCTTTTACATTGACCGGCCTTCCGGTACGCATAATGAGGGTCGCCTGGACCCCAAACTCTGCCATTTTACCAAAAAGCTGGTTATTACTGTGGGCATATTAATATCAACATGATTTACAGGGTGCATTATTTAAGTAACCGTTAATGATTAAATTAAAAAATACCTTATGCATGAAATGATGGTAGGCGTCCGGACGGGATGTCATTAATTCCATATACTAGAGGCCGCGCACTGATTTGGGATGCCACATGTGTTGACACACTCTGTTAGTCACATGTGACATCCAGCCATAAGAAACCTGGGGCCGCTGCAGAATCAGCCGCACGCCTTAAGCGCAACAAGTACACGAAAATCATCATCAATCACCATTTCATCAAAAAACATTTAAGTGTATGTATTCTATGTAAATATTACCCTTTCAGTACGTATTATGTGTAGTGTATTGTATGTGTGTATTATGTATGTATAGTATGTATTGTTGTTTATGTAGTTTATTATACCAGTATTATAATAATATTTGTAAGTATTAGTATAAATTAATATTTTATAGTATCTCTCATTATCTATCATTTATATATTTTTTGGCACTCTGCCTGTAATTGGTTACTTTTCACAAAGGTTAGCTGGTAGAAGATGCCTTAAGGCATAAAGCTCGCCTATGCGCTTAGTTTTAAGTTATTTAACTTTGTGCAATAAAGAATTTTTATTATTATTATTATTATTTCATTCCATTTGCAGTTGTGTTCTCCCGCGAGCTTGGTGAGAAACTCCACTTGGCGACGGGTGACCCTTTGAGTAGAGAATATCTTGTTCAAAGGGTCAGCCTCGCTGTTCAGCGGGGGAACGCAGCGAGTGTCCTCGGCACACTACGCCCATCGAATAGTCGTAATTTTATTTATTAATTTTTAGTTTTTAATTAGTTTTTATAATTTAGTTCTTAATTTATTTTATTTTTTAATCTTTGTATTTTACTCCGAATACACCTAACCTAAATTAAAAAAAAGTAAAGTATTTAAATGTATTAAGTAAATTATGGGCGTTCCAGAACATATATCTGGAGAACTTGGCCTACACTCGCTTGGCGAGGATATGATGTAAATTTTTGAATAACAATTTATTAACGAGTCCACAAGTTTTTATTTATTTAAAACTTTATTGCACTATGTACAAAAGCGGGCTTAATGCCGCTAGACATTCTCTAGCAGTCAACCTATGGGACAATACAGAACATTACAGTCATGAGGCTAGGTGCAAACGATTGTAAGAAACGTTGCCAAATAAATTCATTCAATCTTACATACAATAGATATTAAAATAAATACACATATATACAAATATGTACACAATAATACATATACTACACACTATATTGGCTACTATATACTACATACATACAATACATACTTATATACGTTGTGACGAGCTTATTAACTTTAGCGAGGCACGGGAACGGTGGTGTTGTAAATCTATGACTGCAGTACGTAAGAAAAGTGTATTTCTCATTGGTACATGCCGGGGGGAGGGGGGGGGGGGGGGGGGAGAACCGACCTTTGTAGGATTTAAGGAACGCGTTCTTACAACTGAGCCTTTACTATAAGCCAATCATGACAAGTGGCAAGCTCGTCAATGTTTCTAACGTACTAAACTCGAGAAATATCGCAAATTTTAATATTAATTACCTTCGAGTTTAAATCCACGGACTTAACCGGTAGACCACGGAGGCAGTTAGATACAAATATTAAGCATAAAATATATATATTTTTTCTCTCTCTTATTTTTATCAGGGCTTTGGACATAATAAAGTCCATGCCAGCCCTATTGTAAGATTCCGACAGCTTACATCTCACGGCACCGCGCGCCCCCTCCGTCCACACAGACCTGTAGAGACGGAAGGGCCGCGCGAATCCGAACACAGCCGCAAACTTCGAAACCTAAAGCTACTTAAATGCTAATACGACTAATATATAATTAATTATCTCTACAAGCTAAATAAATATTTACAAAATTAAATAGCATTCTAGCTGAAGCAGACGTTGGTTCAGATAGAATGCTATTAAAAGACATTATAAAAAAAAAAAAAAAAATTACACACTAATATTATAAATAAATAAATTGTAAAAAAGATACAGTTCTCTTACCAGCTTAATATTTACTCTAAACAATTCTAAAGCTGCGGTCAGATAAACTACAAATAAAATAAACCGCATTCGGACCGCACCGGACTTGACCGTATAAAGTGCCGCTTTGATGCTATCACAAGGGTCTGCGATATTCATAGGGTGCCTTATTAGGTAAGTATTATATTCCTCACAAACCCGTTTGCCCAACGTGGCGAGAGTTAGTCAAATTCTCCAAAAATATGCGTCATACGGAAGTGTACAACACGTTATTTGTCGAAAACAGAATAACGCACACGGCACTGTCACAGTAAATTCATGGAATGCCAAAAAAATTGTCTTCTTCCTGTAGGTATAGGAAAAGTAAAGCTTAATTGATTTAATTAAAAAATAAGCCGCAGTACTTCCGCAATCGGATTATCAAAATTATAATTACACAATAAAATTAATCCTCCAATAACGAAATGAAATAACCACGGCTAAGTATTACAAAAAAAAAAACAACTTGTGCACCTTTGTCAACTCCAATTTAAAAAAACTTTCAACTGTTTGCAAGTTCAAAGGCTGAAGGACTTGTATCCAATGCCTGGATATTGAAAAAAGCAAAACAAGTTTGACCGGTTACCAAGTTTTAAAGGGTTGGTTTGGTCTAACGAGCGTTGCCTATTGTAGTTTAAAAAAACCTGCCATTTCGCGAGACGTTGAGCTTTCCGCGCCAATTAACGTTCCAAAGTTGGAAATATGTTTTTTATTTCATTTATTAATTGGAAAACCGCGGTTTTTCTTTCCTGTTGACGGATATTATGATTTTAATTAATTTAACAAGATTTCAAGTGTAAAATTTTATTTTTTATTTTACAGTTGCGGTTGATTCGATATATTTACAATTTTACCTCTCGGATTTCGCTAAGAGATAAGTTTAATATGCTCACAGTAGCATCTCAGTATATACTAGAGAATATTATTATTAAGTACGTTCACAAGAATATAAAAGAATTTAAAAGAAATTGTGACTTGCATTCTCGTAACACGCGTAATAATCTCAAATTAGCTTTTCCTCATTCCGAATCGCGCTCAGAGCGCTTAGAACGAATATGACACTGAAAGTCGTTCCGAGTCAAATATCGCGATTTGGATGCTCAGATCGTGATATCAATTCGGAACGGTCTAAATCACATTTTCATTCATAAAATTTTAGATTTTTTTTTTAATGTATGGAAGATAAATTGCGGATTCCACATCTTTGAGTACGAATACTAACAAATATACATCTCTCGGTTTATTCATCTTTATATGTGTAAAGTTTAATATTATTAACTTATTTTGGTCTTTTAAAATAACTTGCCGTGTTACAGACTTTTTTTCACTTCCTACTTAAATATTAATTATAGATTTGTTTTAGAAGTAATATACAAACAGTATTAACGAATTACAATATAAAATAATTTAAAAGAAAACCTAATAATTAATTTAACTTTGAAATTAATACATTTTATTTTATCCTTAGTGTGGTCAAAATACCAGTTTTAATTAACTTTTTTTTATTTTTTATTCATTTTGGAAAACCAACAGTTGACAATATTATTGTAAATATTATACAGTAAATTCACTAAGAATTATAAAGGTTTTCACATATAAATTTAAAGTTAAGTAATAAAGAGCAAGAGAACCATGAGTAAGTTGATAATGAATAAACAAATCACTCATTAGGGATTGCTGCCTATGATCGATTCAATGTAATGAAGCGTCATTAGACGTCATATATATGTTGCTTTGGAGTTAAACATGTCTATGTCCAAATCTTCCGCAAGAATATTACTTACTTAACAAAGACTTTTAATTAATCGTAGACAATTGGCTAAAGGTGTAAAATTATTAATATCGAGTAAGTAGCCTAATCACTAGCCTTTATAACTTTACTATTTTGGTCCAAAATTTCTCACATTGTTATAAAATCCACTGACTTATCGATCCAACCCCATTTGACTTTACATTGACGGTTTCAAGTGGAATACCTATAGCGCTAAGTATAAAGCGGCTTTGTTCCATTATTAGAATGTGACGTCAAGGCTACAGACTGGTTACATAAAGGATACGGTTATTTCGCATCTCTAGTCGTCGGGGGCGTAGCTCAGATGGTAGAGCGCTCGCTTAGCATGCGAGAGGTACCGGGATCGATACCCGGCGCCTCCAAATTTTTTTTCTTTATTTTTTAATGTTTTTTTTTAAAATTATTTATTTCTTTTACTTTTTGTACTTAACACGATAAAAATAATGACACAACACATTTTTTAAAATTAATTATTTGACATGTAATGCCCCCACTTGATGTGTGGCACGCAAGGTCCATAATTGTTAACAACTGAAATCTGACATTTACGACTGTCATAAATTAGTCCCTAACACTATGCCGACTGTATTATTCTCAAGAAGTTGCGTGTTATTTTATGTATTTTATGAGATTTAAAAATAATAATTATTATTTGGTGATTGTCACAAAAAAAATTAGCACTAATATGTATAATTATAAATTGTTAGTAGTAATTATTAATTATTTTATATCAAAAACTTGACAAGTTTTATATCAAATAGTGCCTGAATAAATAGTGTAGTTGACACATTATATTAAAATGTTTTATTGCGTTTTGAAAAAATCAGGCGCTTGAGTTTATAACGAGGTAGAATAAATAGTTTTTTCATTATCATATCTTAGGTAGTTCTTGGCTAGACTTCAAACAAACCTTGTGATATTGTTATCACCATCACACTCGAATGCAATCCACACGAGTAAAATAGGAATAGGCGCGTCTTCTTGTCTATCGAGAAAGCGTTAGTGATGAATGAATGAATCAGACAGGTTTAAAATGATTTTTAAATATCATCTCAACCGTATTCCTATGTGTAGATGAACGGATTTGATATACTAAGAATAAACACATGCAATAAACGCCATTAATATATATATATATAAAACTAGAGCGGCATTCGCACCATTTTGTACGGACATGTTTTTGTTTTACAGATAACTTTACCGTGGATATTGTTGGTAAAAAGTGGTGTTGTTGTATTTAATAATGTGAATAATTATGAGAAACGATAAATTGGACTTTAAGTATGGGGTACCTGCTAGTTGCAGTTTATTTTTGCGGTTTTCCCGCGCTGTGAACTCCAATATTATATCCGACGTATACAATAATATCGCGAGTGACCCCAAGAAAAGCATCAAATTCTGCAACATCTGGAATTTGATTATGATCTCATAGAATCATAAAAAATAAAGTATATACTATGACAGATGGGTGTATGGGCAAGATCCCTTTGCCTTCCTTATCTTCATTCGTCAAGACAAGAGAACAAAAAGATAGTCCTTTGCGTCATTTTGCGTGGACATGTCAAGTACAAGTTTTTGTTTTGTAAATTAATTTACTGTGGATATTATTAGTCAAAAGTGGTGTTGTTTTGTTTAATAATGTGCTACAATGTGAATAATTATGGAAAACGATAAATTGGACTTTAAATATGGGGCACAAGTTGCAGTTGATTTTTTTCGGTTTTCTCGCGCTGTCAACTCCCATATTTTACCCGACGTGTTTGAGCTATGGTGCCGCGAGTGACTCCAAGAAAAGCGTCAAATTCTGCAGCATCTGTAATTTAATGAAGACCTCATTAACACATAAAAAAGAAAGATATATTACGTCAGACTTGGCTGTATGGGCTAGACCCTTTGCCTTCCCTATCACCTCAACAAAAACAAAAACTCTCTAGATATTCATTTGTAAAACAGAAGCATTTATTTAACCGTGTTTTATTTAATCGTACTTTAATCTTTTGAGAATTAATTATATATGTATGTATATAAAGTCATCTTTATTGGAAATATTTATATTGGTAATAGGTTTAAAATGTGTAGACTAAAATTTACTGACAGTTGTTAACCGTACTTTAAAAAACTAGGGATACTTACACTCATTTTTAAATGACCAAAATTGACATCTCATTATTAATTTAAATTTGACCACAACCAGAATTAGATTTTTACTGTAAATTAACATTTTATTTATTTGTGTTGTGTAATTATATAATCATATGTATCTTTACAATATATATACAATATTTGTACGCCACATGGCAGAAGACAGCTGCACTCTCATAAACTAGGTTAATATATTAACTAGATTACCTACCTGTGTTGAAACAAATAAATGATTTGATTTGATTGAAAAACAAAATCAAAAAACAAAGCGTTAGACGACAAATTCGAGTGTTATTTAAAAAATAAACATTCGCAACAGCGGAAATAAACTCCAACAGATCATGGAAATCAATACTCCTGACCACTAATGACATTTTAAGCGTTAAACATCAAACGTCATCCATCCTCCACCCTCTTTTAAAAATCAGGCGTTTTTATCTGATAGATGTTTTCTGCTTTTGTACATTTCAATGGTGGATTTTCTGTGGGTATTTGAATTAAAATTATGTAATACATCATTCATCATCATTACAGCCCCTAGAACACAGCGTCCTAGACCTTTCACTGCTGGAGATGGGATTTCCAGAACATATATTTATTTATTAAGAAAAACTATTGACATTTAATTCACAAGTATAGATACAAAAATAGAAACAGAAAGTCATTTACAAGTTTTCAGTAATAGTGTTGGAATAATACATATTATGAACGATGAAAACATCTACAAACTATCACTTCATGCAATAAACTAATAACTGTACAATAACAAAAACTATTATCGTTTTAAGAACCTTAAGTTAAACGCATTTCTCACCACTATCACCTTGTTATGAAATATATCAACATCAGTTTCATCATTTATCTGGTTGGTATTATATCTGGAGAATTAGGCCTACACTCGCCACGCTGGCCAGACAGCTTGGCGAGGATATGATGTTAATTTTTGAAGACTTAACGATTCCACACGTGCTCTCCTCCTCACGGGAACGGTGGTGTTGCAAATGACTGCAGTACGTAAGAAAAGTGTTTTTCTCATTGGTACTTGCCGGGGGGGGGGGGGGGGGGGGGGGTTGGCACCGACCTTTGTAGGATTTAGGAATAGCAAAGCGGACAAATCGTCATGATCGTAGAATAGTGACGGATCTGCTATATTTAAAATTTTCATGGCGGCCATTCGAAATTATTTCAACTGTTTTTTGTCACTTCTTTTTTAAGTTAAATTAGTCTCATAATAAGTGCAAACCTTCTAGATTTCATTTTGGAACCCTTTCTAACATTTGCACAATAAATTACAGACCACAAACAATATAATATTTCAAAACTATAGTCGTAGGTATATAAAATCAGTTTTTTTAACGAAGTTATAATAATTCCATTTGCTATCGAAATGATGCAAAATCATGACGAAATAATTTATATTACTTTTTTTTTTTTGATGAAGCTAATGAAGCGCTACAAGTCAGGAAAAAATATTTAATATTCTTCGTAATAGTTTTAGGCGCAAAAATAACTAAATGAAAGGTGTATGCTCTCTGGTTCTAGCAGTGACGATTTGTATGTACATTTCTTGTGCTACTACAAGGAATTGGAATTTCTACAGGATCAATTAGAGGGAGAATGAGAAATTAGCTCAATAATTTTTATTAATGATTGGTTTTTATCGTTTACGCTATTGTTTGATGTTATGAAGTTTGACAAACTCGTTTGTGTGATGTTTGGTGATAGTGTAGGACGATCTATATCAGGTTTGTCTTAATTATTTTAAATATCCAATAACCAAATAAATTTCCATCTATTAACTTAAAACGAGACGGCTTTTAGTGCTAGCAATAAAGCACTGCAGGCCATTGAAAGAGGGGCGAACTATTTGACTGCCGCTAGATGGCGCTCCTCGTAGTATCCCAGACGAAACTATTCGCATATACAGAACTTAACATTGTTCAAATACCTCCAATATGGCTTTATACTAGAGTTATAAGGCTGCCATTGATGTATAAAAAAGAGAAATTTCTTCTGTGAGATCACAGACCGCCTCCGTGGTCTAGTGGTAACAAACGTTGCCGTGAACTTGGGAGGTCGTGGGTTTGATTGTACATTGTATAATTTGTCTCGGTCTGGGTGTTTATATGTATAATATGTATATATTTACAAAACAAAAGTATAAAATCAGTATCAACCATCTAGTTTCCGTAACACAAGCCTCGTACCTTACCACGGAAATTAGATGGCGCTGTGTGACCTATCTGGAAATATTTATTATCTATTATAATAGTTGTTCGACTTCATGTTGTGGTCTTTCGGAATATTTGATTCCCACGGAACAGTAAGTTTAATAGGAATAACTTTTATCAAGTTCCAAAAGAACACTTAATAATGTCTGATACAGCTAGTTCATCTGAGATCCTATAATGATGTTCAAATGTAGCCAAGTTTGATGCGGGCGGCGCCAAGGATCCAGGTGGGCTTGCATTGAATTATCGTAGTTTGCCCTTCCTTGTTACAAATGTAGTCGAATCTTGCACCAATTGAACCTTGTACGCAAGTTGTAGGTTACGTGAATAAAGATATTTATTGACTTTGAATAACTGCAATAAAAATCGATTGTTTAGCACATGCCCCACACATTTACATTTGAAAAGACTAAACTAAAATACATATTTTTAATTTTATATTTGTGTTGCATTAACTTCTAGAATGACAATGCCACTTTACAGCAGATAATCTTAAGTGACATTTATATTTTTATAGTTGTATATTATTTGATAAGATGACAATGCCTATTTACAGCAGCTATAAGCTACAATTTTGTGTGGCATTATTATTGTGTATATGAATCACGTAGGTTTTTAAAAAAAATGTTAATTTATGTTTGTATTGTAACGCACTGCTCTACATTTAAGTAAGGTTGTGTAGTTTCATGGCGTTCTACCTGGTAGAATGCTGTGAAATTATGTAGCCTAATATACTTATTGTAAATTTGACATGTAAAAGTTCAAAATACATTTTTTTTTTTCTCCTATGCCTAATTACAGAAATAAACGAATTGAAATTGAAAACTAAACTAAGACTTTAAAGGGACTACGAGACATTTAATTTGGCAGTTTAGTGTTTAAACAAAAACGTCATATGTGCTGTATGTATATACTGCCTCCGTAGTCTAGCGGTTAAGTCCGTGGATTTAGACTCGCAGGTACCGGGATTGATTCCTGGTCGGTACACAATAATTGTGATATTTCTCGAGTTTGGTTCGCTAGAGACATCGACGAGCTTGCCACTTGTCAAGATAGGCCTAAAGTAAACTTGGCTAAATGTGAACTCATTTTTATTTATTTATTCATTTTTAATCATTCACTAACTACACATGTAACTATTGTTGCCCAAAGCAAGACCAAGACCAAGACTTAGCTAGTCTTAAATCCACGGAATTAACCACTAGACCTCGGAGGCAGTAGGTATAGGTAAGATTTAGGTTTACTAAAATAAAATGATTTGAAAACGAGCTCTCCCAAGTTCCAAATACCTTAACGTTATGTTTTTCCTTAGGAACATTTTTTTTTAAATTACGGACACGACGCAATGGGGTGTATCATTAACTTTTTATCACGATAGATGACGCATGATAGTTGGTACCTTATATAACTGTCAGTTGCATAGAAAACTTGTATTTTTATTACGAAAATTATTATTTTCTGGATATTATGTCGAAGTGAGCAGCTTTTAAGTGTACAAATCGACATTTCCAAGCGAAATCAAAGATATGGTGATCTCAAAATTGCCGTTCTATTAATTCAACCTTTTTTTTCTTTTTAAAGACGGTGTTCGCTTTCCTAAGTCGTATTTTAAGATAGGTAACGTTAATTTAAAATACATTTTTATGTTATAAAAATAAAAAAAACTACAAAAACATTTAAAAAATGATGCGTCAAAAGGTGTAAACAAGGTACCAGTGCCGCTAGCGACATCTACAAAAAGCTTTGCCTGATACACCCCATTAAAAATTATTGAAAACCTACCCCAAAAAAAGTAAACGCTTTAGCAAATTTTGGAAAAAAGTATGTGCAAGAGTCTTGCGAGACTGGTCTTGCAACCATATCAGGAGTCTTGTTCTTGACCAAGACCAAGATTGGGCAACACTACACGGAACTAACACGAGAATGTTTATGAATTGAAGCCTTAAGCCATAGTTTGGTGGAGATATTCGCATCGCTGGGAGCGGTTAAAGTTTGAATTTATGCCAAAATATGGTACAGATATACTGTTGCCGGCGAACTTTGTTCAAGTTTTGGCTTTTGGTTAGCGCAAGATTAACCTACAACGCCTGAACGTCTGCTTCATTGTCTTTCGACTCACGACAGACGTCGTTCCATTGTTTGCTATTAATAGAGAATATGCGACCAAAAAACTCGGGATATTGAACAAGGTGAAGGTGTTTCGCTAAGTATCTTACAGATGCTCTTAATGTCCTCCAAAGGCGAGCTATTCGAATTGTGGACGATGCCACTATATCTGGAACTCTCAAATCTTTGCCGAGATGTACCTACTTCTCTGAGCGTGTTCTACCGACTATACTATGGTGAGTGCTCAGAAGAGTATTATCCCTTCCTCTCCATTCCGCAACCGAACCACACGCACAGGTCAGAATATGCACCCACATACCGTAGTCACCATCCCTTCGCGTACGTATAAATATAAATCATTCATCTGTCGCACGATAAAGATTTATTTATTAAAGATGTAGAATTTATTTGAGGAACTTCCACCCAATGTGTTTCCACTTTCCTGGACACCTGGAGTCCTTCAACCGACGTGTAAAAAGTATCTAGTCAAGTCGGCATAGTGTTAGGGATAAGAAACAAAACGGTATAAAAATGGAAGCTAGATCAATCGGTTATGGTTTTAAATATATATCTATTAAAATCCGTCGACGAATTGGAATGTCCATAGCTGCAATGAAATAACTAAACAGAATGTGGAGCGACAGCAACATATCTATAAAGACAAAAATCCACTTCGTCAGAACACTAGTATTCATTTTTCTGTACGGTTCGGAGATATGGACCATAACAGCCCCGGATAGAGTGAGAATTGATGCGTTTGAAATGTGGTGCTGGCGTCGTTTGCTCAGAATCCATTGGGACGGACTTACTAACATTTCGGTGCTCGAAGAGTTTAAGATTGCCAGGCAGTGGACACTCTCTGCTGTTTGCTTTGCTCGAATACTTTGGCCACATTGCAAGAAGAAGTGACGATAATCTCAAAAAACTTCTACAAGCAATCACCGGAAAGGTAGATGGTAAAAGAACAAGAGGAAGAAGCCCCAAGCGATGGCCCAGTGACTGACCACCTGGCCATCCCTGTAAACCAGGCCATCCACTATGTCGAGGACCGGAACCAATGGAGACGGCGCGGCTGCAGGATACAGGAATTTGTATGGAAACTAACCTCTGTGGTCCAGAAGTATATTATACTTTCTATACAGAGGTTAGGGTTCCAATAATTTTGTTAATTGCCTGTAATATATTGCAGATCATATCCTGTTAACACTTAAGATAAATTGATGTAACTAGTTATAAGGCAATTTTTGTGAAGAAAATAAATGATTATTATTATTATAAGCTGCGATGGAGTCACGATTCGCATTTTGGTTTATCGAATTGTGTATAAATAAAGCCGTGATTGTTATTTTTAATATCAAACAAGTATTATTCGACATTTAACCCCCTAAAATAGGGTATTAGGGGCCCCTTACTTGGGGGATGTAAATGTCACCACATCGTACGTGACATTTAGCGAAATGTCGGCTGCTATTATGCAAAAAAGTTTAGAAGCAAATTGATACTTTTTTCGTATTTATTGTCCAATAATAAGTTGAATTATTATTACACAACAAGAATTCATAAATTTAGAGACTTTTACATCTGTCGCACGCTGAAGATGTGGAATACTCTACCAGCCATAGTATACCCGTATATATATAAGCTGCAGCGATTCGAGAGATTTAGATACGCGGCGAACAAGTGCCTTCACTCCGTAGCCACGACTCAGACTTAGCTGTAAAGGCACACAGGGCCAACAGTGAGAGAGAGAGAGCTTACAGGGTTTTAGTCCGTAGGCGCCCTGGGTCCTCCTCAGGAGGCCTCACGGAAGAGTCGGGCATGCGACCCCCACCCGCGTTGGTCCTTAAGGCAGGGGGCGTATCATTTCATTTCATTTATTTATCACCGTAGGGACCGTCTGGAACACTTGGTTAAGTCAATTTATAATACTCTGTAACTAATATTAGTTACCTACAGTAAACGAGATAACACAATCATGGTCAGACAGCTTAATACGAAACAACACGACGAAGACCAGAAACAGCCCAAACTATCAATACAATTATGGAAGAGCCATATTGAATGCTAAATAATCAAATACAGAAAATGAAATTTAAATACTAATAATGTCAAACTATGTTAAAATAAAAATGTCAAGTACTACAAGGTACTACCATAATCTAATATATATATATATATTGTATACAACACTAAAATATGTCAAATAACTAATATTATTAAACATAGAAATCTGCCACATGGGCATCGTTCTTCAATTATTATTTATTTATTAGTAATTCATCATTGATGAATTATCGATTCACCGTCTTTAAAAAAAAAAAAAAATTAGACTGTAGTGTCGTCCACTATCCGAATCGCTTGCCTCTACAGGACATTGAGAGCATCTGTAAGGTACTTAGCGGAACCATCCAAAGGTGAGAACAATATTCCACGCATGAATTTGTGCTTCATAAAGCATAAGTCTGAGTGAGGGCAGAAAAAACCCTTTCACCTTGTTCAGTATCCCCAGTTTGGACGCTTTTTGATGATGCTCTCAATGTAGTTTCGGTGGTTGAGATCTAAGCGTATTTCTAGTTGCAGCACCGTGTCCTGAAGAGTAGAAAGAGGATAATATTAATTATTCTGCTATTCGGGACGGAGACAAATCCAACAAATCAAAATCCGTGAAAATCTGTCCAGCCGTTCTCGAAGTGTATATCTCGAAGTACCTATATATATATATATATACGATTTTGTAGCATAAGTTTGTATATACTATAATATAAATCTGACCGATAATTTTTGCATGCTGTATTCATGGCTAAATGTGCTGAGCCAATTTTATTATTGTCAAACACAAATTCTTACCACATTTATTGCAAATAAATAATTTAATTTAATTTGATTTGACGATCTAGGCACGTGACTAAAGTCTTATAATGAGAAGAGTGATTTGCGAGATTATCCATCTACAAAAAAAAAATACTCAATAAATGTTTGCTATATCTTTCTATTGGAAAATATTGTAATTTTTCTCTTCTATGTAGGGTTGCCAACATTTATTTGGCTTAATAATTCGACGGCCAGAAACATAATTTTTTCTTATTTTTTTATTGCATCATTTGAAACGATATATTTTCATATGATTAAATAAAAATATCATCATCATCACGACCGTTTCCCTTTCGGGGTGGTCAGAAACCACACTTACAAAGAAGCGGATTCACATTTAGCCAACTTTACTATAGGCCAATCATGACAAGTGGCAAGCTCGTCGATGTCTCTAGCGTACCAAACTCGAAAAATACGATACTAAATAAAAATAGACGGTTGTAATACACATCCGTCGTGATGTATGTATGTATGTATTACTTTTCGAGCTCCTACGCTAAAACGAATAATGTACGAGTAAGATGTATTCAGTTTTCATACATTACGTAGGGACTGTCGAATTTATTTATTTAAAACTATGGCACTATGTACAAAGGGCGGGCTTCGGTTGGATGCTTGTCGTATATTTACAGGCAGCTTGTTCCACAGGTTTACGGCAACAACAACAAAAGAATCGTTCATGAATCCAGAGTGGTGCGATGGAATAGACAGAACAGAGTTGTGCGAGGAGCAAAGGGACTTATCGTGAAATAAAAAAAGATAGGCAAATTTGTCATTGAGGTATTTCGGTGTCGCAGGCTGGTTAAGAATAGAAAAAACTAAGCAGAGGATTTTGAGATTCCTGCGACAGCCAATTGGTAGCCACTTTAATTTCGTTTGATACTCAGAGTTGTGATCATATTTGCGAAGGGAAAAGAGTTGAGCAACGCCTCTGAGAGATCGACATTATAGGTACGGTTGACAACCCTACTGTAGACCCTGTAAATAGGTTATTTTTGGTCCATATCCATTGTAAAGGGGATGTCAGAAATTGATTAATTGACACCCATGAAGCTTGACACATCGCTCTTATCTCGACTTGATAAGGACTATTTTAGCTTAAAAAAGCAAAAACAATTTCAATTGTGGGTGTAATTTTTGTAGTATTATTGAATTGTATTGGATGGTGTTTTATTTTGATTTATTTCTTATTTACTTACAGATATTAAGTAGGTTTAACGGTTGTGCACCCCTCTCGCTCCCTCAATCCAATATTTTTAAAGATTTTTGAATTATATTTACTGCCTTTATTAATATTATTATTAAATTCATTATTGCACGAAAAAAAATGTACAAAGGCGAAGATTAATGTCTACAAGGCATTTTCTAACATCTAACCTTTGGGAGAGTATGAGATGAAGATGTGCTGATATAAAAATATTAAGATAACAAACAATATACTACATACTAAGACATAGATTTGTACATACACTACATACTAATAAATACATACACTAAATCCTAAGGAATACATAAATATTATAAAGTATATATTTGCCAAATATTTATTATCAGCCCAATTGTAAGCTGACACGGCCACTTTACAGTCACGATTATGTATTAAGTTGACATACCAATTATAATAATAATTATTATTTCGATCGTAAGCTGACACGGCCCCCTTACAGCCACGAATTAATTTTAACTACCTAGTTTTTAGCAAAAACTTGTTTATGGCAACAGTGTTTTAGTCGAAGATGATGGTATAGCTGATATGATGGGTCCACCCATAGTAGCTGCTGGTTATTTTATATTCTATATGATTCTAGTTTACTATGGTGAAAAAATGTATTGACAATATCCAAGTGTTTGGGACAACCAAAGGAAATAAATGATTTGATTTGATTTGATGCTTGTTTGTCTAAAAATAATGCAGTAACCAAGCTTCTGAAGACATGGATGATGGAGTTTGTTCCACTGGTGGGCTGCAGACACAGTAAACGAATCTGAATATCTGCTGGTGGATACTTATATACACTTCTTTTTTATTTATACACGTACGATATGTGACCTTGCACCCTCCTGATGGTAAGTGGCGCTTAAGGTCCAAGAATGATAGCAACTGGAATCAGACACTCATAACTGACATCAGTTCCTAACACTATGCCGGCTTGACAAGCATACGGCAATTCGAGTCTAATCTCGAAACGTATGAATACACTTTACTGGGTTTATCGGCACGAACGGTGGATACCTTCCCGCCTCGGCAGACTGGGGAAATTACCACCATCAGATCTTTGAAAACTTTATTGCACAATATATACAAAGGGCGGACTTAATTTTAGAAGTTGCTAATTTCGTAAAATCTAATCTAGAACTTTTTCCACTGAGCAAAGATAAACGTAATAGAGTACTAAGATATGGAAATAAATTATGCCCTCCAAGATTACGTACGGCGTTAATGTATAAAAGTATAATCTGTATGGGACCAAAAATATTTAATATTATTAACGACGACATAGTCTGTTTAAAAAGACGTTGACTAAAGTTCTAATTGAAAAATCACATTATTCTGTGCAAGAATTTTTAAATGACCCCAATTGACATCTAAATATTAATTTTAATTTGACCACAACCAGAATTAGATACAATTTTTTTTTACTGTGAATTAACATTTTATTATATTTTTTTGTGTTGTGTAATAATGTAGTTACATGTATCTTTACAATATACATATATAAACAATATTTGTACGCCTCATGGCAGAACACAGCTGCACTTTTATAAACTAGGTTAATATATATACTAGATTACCTGTGTTGAAACAAATAAATGATTTGATTTGATTTGATTGATTTAATGTCGCTATACATTCTCCGACAGCCAACTTTAGGGACACTGTAGAACATTAAATACGTAAGGTAGGTGCAATTAGAGAAATATGATTACGTAATAAACATGCAATATTATCTAAACTACAAAATACTATAATAAACATATTTAAAGTAATATACAAACAGTATAAAGTAATTACAATATAAATTAAAACTACTTAAAAGTAAAAATTAAAATAAATATAAACTAAACCTAATAAAAAATAAACTATAAGTAAAAAATGTCCTCTAGAGACGACCCTTCAGTGATAGTCCCAAGAAGACTGGCAACATTTCCCCTCTGTATAGCTAAGCTAATACGTTGGCAGAAATAATTGCCAGCCTTTCTGTCTCCAGACTTTTCCGTTAGCCGTTTGGACAAATCCTTGGCCAGACGCTTGGCTGAGTGTCCCCATGGGCCCATAAACCAAATACTAATAATACATACATATTACGTTTTATTAATACATTAGGTACTTACATTACATAACATTAATACATACACTACATACAATAATATACTCAATAAACTAAATGAGTTGTTATGAGCTATTTAAATAATATGAATATACTATTGATATCCGTTTTAGGAATGGGGAAACACACAGGCTGTGAAAGCATTCCACATCTTTAGCGTGCGACAGACGTAAGAGCGTATTGGGCTAAATTGTATTCACAGCTATATGCATTTTTAGATAAATTATTCTAACAAGATTACAATTTAAGTAGAAAAATATTTTTCTGCGGAGAACCTCAAATTGCGCAAATACGCCAACCTTGGTATCGGTTACGAATTTGCGCCGTTTGGGGTCGAGACGATGGGCCCATGGGGACCGTCAGCGAGGCGCTTGGCCAAGGAGTTGCCAAAGCGGCTGACAGAAAGATCTGATGGCAATTATTTCTGCCAACGTATTAGCCTCGCTATACAGAGGGGAAATGTTGCCAGTCTCCTTGGGACTATGTCGGATGGGACGTCTCTAGAGGACATTTTTTATTTATAGTTTAGTTTATTTTTAATTTTATTATTTAGGTAGCTTTTAATTTTTATTTAATTTACTAATTATCATAAGTAGAAAAAACTCTTTATTTTGTATACATAGTTTAGGTGTACAAGTACATAAATAGCCCAAAATGGATGATCTCGTTTGGCACGAATATTATATGGAACCCAAGGTTGAATATGAGTAAGCATGTAAATGATTTGTTAGTTATGTCAGACCTTAGGCCAAAAAAAAAGGTTATTTTTGTTTTAACAGCAATCGATGACCAATTCAGAACGTTACGTTGATTAAAAAAAAAATCATTTTTATAACCCTTTAATTCTAATCTTTTATTTATCCAAAGTGAATAATGTCCATATTTAATGAGGGTTACAGGCCTCTAGTGATGTTATGATCGATTTATCGATACCTTTAAAAAATTATAAGTTTAATAAAATGTTTTTTTAAATTTAACTTTAAATTTAAAATATATTTAACTGTTTTATTTGAAGTACATACTTAGATACAAAAATATTAAAATAAAATTGATAAAAAATAAACTAATTATAAATAAAACTAAAACTAAAAATACCTATGAAATTAAAACTATTCTACAAAATAAACTAAGGGCTTACCACCAGGGAGGGTACCTAAAACGCTCGCCGCATTTCCTCGTTGAATTATAATCGACATATTCTGTTTTAGGTAGTTATGGCATTTGGGATCGCCACTCTCTTTTATGAATTTGTGGGTATCAAGAGAATATACCCTCATTGTTTCAACCCCAAATGCCACAAAGTTATAATTTTGTTTAACGCTATTATATTTCATGTGCTTTTTAAAAATATTAAATAAATAATATTGTAAGGATCAGAGCCTGTAACTGAATGCTTCCTTAGTGGTATTCGTTCACTTAAATGGCCGCGTTCTCACACTTGAACACATAGGTGAACAAATGCACAAAATGGATGTAGTTACCGTACGTATTGAAGGTTTTTCAGAGTACCAAAAGGTACTGACATAAAAATACTGCATTCAAAATTAGCAAGCTGAAGTGGTAATGAGCCGGACACATCTGCCGCAAAACAGACGACCGATGTGGCATTCGGGTCTTAGAGTGGAGACCACGTACGGGACCACGCAGAGTGGGATGACCCCCCGACAGAAGGACGGATGACCCAATGAAGGCCGCTGAACGTTAGCCCTTCCACCTTTAAACATACTTTATATAATTACATATTGGGACATTTTATATTTATAGTTTTTTTTTTATTAGGTTTAGTTTATATATATTTAGATTTTTTATTATAATATATATATATATGATTTTACCCCTATGTTGTTTGGGCACCAGTGGCAAATTCCTAAAAAAAATGTACTAGCTTTTTAAGTAAATAAACGATTATTATTATTATAAGAATTATTGAAAGAGTTGGCAAGTGTAAAAATGGTTTAATTAACAATTTCATTTAATTTGGTTAGGTTAGGGTAGGGGTTTGTTTTATTTATTTATAATTTTTTATTGCACTTAACAGTTATTCGTATATATTACAATGAACTAATGTACAAGGGCGAACCTAATGCATCTCGGCTTTTTCAGCTTTTTAACTTTGGGAGTGTGGTGGACGAGTAGAAATAAAAACAAATACTTAATCATACATAATAATAATTTGCATTCTACTACAGAAATACTAATAGAAAATAAATAATATAAAGGGTAAATTCGAGTATTTTAGAAGTTTATCCTCTCGTTCAGAAAATGGGAAATCTTAAGCAAAATTTGCTATTACCATAATTAAAGTCGACGTCCAGTTAAGATTGAGTTTTAGTTAAATATTATAATTGTATTAATGGGGCTGCAATTTTGGGGTTAATAGACGGAAAATTAGGATCGGGTTTCCGACGTCGTCGTCGTCTTGACCGGGTTTTAAGTAGAATATCAAGGATTTAATATAAAAAAAATAAAGAAACGAAAATTCCTAAAAGTGGTAATAAAGCCTAAAACTATCATCCTCATTACGACCGTATCTCTTATGGGGTGGTCAGTAAGCATGCTATTAAAGAAGCGGATTCACAATTAGCCAACTTTACTATCGTACTAAACTCGAGAACAATCACAAACAAATTAAATAAATTATTGTGTTCCGACCAGTAAATCCAGGTACTTAACGGTTAGACCACGGATCATAAAGGAAAAAATGCCGCTAGACATTCTATACTGATCAAACACTGACAGATAAACTAAAGCAGTTACGACATGATGAATTCAATTCAATTCGTTTATTTTGCAAGTAGGCATAGGACAAAAAGATATGTATTCTGCACTTTTACACGTCAATTTTTACAATATTGATATAAAACTATATAATTTTATAGTACATATTGGTGAATCTGGAGCAGTACATGATAACCATCATTTGGAAAAAGAAACAATAAAATAGTAAAATAACAAAATTATAAATACAGAATAACGCTTAACATTATAGCTGCTGCAGATAGGCATTGTCACACTATAAGCTAAGACAGACACAATTATAAGAATATAAATGTCAATGTCAGTTAAGATAATAGCTGCTAAAGGCAGATGCGATCAAAACTAACAGAGAATATGAGATATCAATATATAATTTTATCAATAATCAATCATTACAGCCCCTAGAACACGAGAGTCCTAGACCATTTGATTGAAGATGGGCCTTACAAAAAAATATAAAGTTGTTTAAGTTGCCGGAGTTTGAACCCACTTTTTAGGATGTTAAGAAAAGCGTTCATACAACCGAGCCACCACCGCTCTACTTATTATTATGTCCCTAACACTATGCTGGCTTGACTGGCCATGACGGCAATTCGAGCCTGATCCCGAAACGTGTCGATTTACTTTACTGGGTTTATTGGGACGAACGGTGGATACTTCCCCGTCCCGACAGACTGAGCTAATGATGTGAAATGCCAATTTTTACTTTCAATGAGAACTAATATGGTAAGCTTGCCATCGCGATATTTACAAAACTTACTTCTAAAATCTCTAAGATTGAATGCAATTGAAGGCTTCTAAGTCAATCGTCGACCAATTCTAATTTAAATTTTTAAGTAATAATGAGTCTTGGTGCGAAATTTTCGATGTCAGGTTAAATTTGTTAACTGAAATTTCATCGAAGGGTGACATAATGCAATTTGTCTCGTCTTCTCCCACCCCTGTTTTGTGTCTCCCTTCTCCTTAGCCAGGTTCTTAATAGGTTATAAACCAAACCTGTTATTTTTCATCGTTGTTTTTCACTAATGTCGTTAAAAGGGAGGTAGCGAGTTTGGTTATCAGTTGACGAATTAAAGTAGTCATCGACTTTTCTTAGCGAACTAAATTTATACATGTTACTGAACACCGTCATGTTAGAAAAAGTAAAGTATCATCACGACCATCTGGTAACATTTAGCCAACTCTCGTCGATGTCTCTAGTCTCTAGCGTACCAAACTCGAGAATTAATTAGATATACTTGAAATTAATATATTTCTCCCGACGTTTCAACCAAGTTGCGACGCGACCCGTGATCACGGGCAATGTAACAAAAAAAAACTATGTGTAATATAATTACTTATGCAAAAAGATTATGTAACAAAAAAGTAATTACTAGGTATTGTTAAATAATAATTGACATATTATTATTTAACAAAACATAATCGTAAAATGACAGGAATCCTCAGCCAAACGCTTGTCCAAAAAGTCGTCTAAACATCTAACGAAAAAATCTGGTGGCAATTATTTTTGCCAATGACAATGTCAATTTTTTTTTGCTTTTCCGTATAAATTGGCTATTTTAAAATTGACGTTTTGTATGGAGAAGCTATTTTTTTTTGTCATTTCCGAAATATGATTTAGGATAAGTTGTTTATTTCTATCTATTGAATCACATGTTAGTCTAAAGTCAGACCATATAAAGTCCCCGTATAAAGTTTAATTAAAATATGAAATTAAAGAATATCATATCATGACAGCTCTAGTACTAAATATATATATAAATATATATTACTAAAGATAATTTTTTTTTTGGTTAAATTTAGTTTTAGTTGTAATAAAGATTATTTAATTTAAGGTTTTGTTTGTTACCAAATAAATATACATGTAAATTACTATAGTCACAGTTTTCAATAAACGCAAATGGTACAAAAAATTACTGTCAGTGTCAAATACTTTCATGAGACAAGCGTCTGCTAACATTATTTATTTTTTTACTAGGACTTAATTAGGGACTTAAAAACAGCATGAAAATCAGCGCAGTAGTTTTTGAGTTTATCGCGAACAGACAGACAGACAGACGCGGCGGAGGACTTTGTTTTATAATATGTAGTGATAATGATGTTTTGTGTCATAACCTTAAAATTAAATGTTATTATACCTTAGATCAGTTTTTTATTGACGAAACCATTTCAAATGTGTTAATAACTGTCAATATATATATTGTATTGTCATTATTTTTACTTGTAAATTCAATAGTAATTTTGGACATTACTCTTTTGCCTACATTTTGTGTTACATATTTTAGTTTTATATAAATTGTAAAATGCATGTTTAAATTGTTATTATTTTTAGAATTTGACAGAATCGTTATTTCATAAATCAAATTTAATGAAGTAATATACAAACAGTATAAAATAATTACAATATAAATTAAAACTACTTAAAAGTAAAAATTAAAATAAATATAAACTAAACCTAATAAAAACTAAACTATAAGTAAAAATGTCCTCTAGAGACGACCCTTCAGTGATAGTCCCAAGAAGACTGGCAACATTTCCCCTCTGTATAGCTAAGCTAATACGTTGGCAGAAATAATTGCAGACTGGCCGTTAGCCGTTTGGACAACTCCTTGGCCAGACGCTTGGCTGAGTGTCCCCATGGGCCCATCGTCTCGACCCCAAATTTTTAGAATTATATTTGTTAATGTGGTAGGTTTTTTGCATGCTTACCCTAATCTAAGAACTATGTACCGAAAAACCACGAATAAATGATTTTGATTTGATTTGAACCTTTTATTTACCATGTTTCTTCGGAACATTAAAAATTTCATAGATATAATACATAATATTTTAGATACGTCAATAATGAAGTATATAAAAGACAAAATTAATAAAAAAGCAAAGGTGCTTATTATTAGAAAAGAGTTTATATATACCAACAACTTTGTATTAGATTTAGTTTATAATTTATATATATATATTTAATTATATTATTTAATATTAATACTGAATAAAGAAATAAAAGTGTATATTTTTTATTGTTATTCGACACTAATAAATTTAATAGTGGATTATTTATAAATAACGATCGATACCCAAATTGTTTGGCTGTTTCTCCTCACTAGTAAGTCAGACATCCCTATCGATCCAGCGTCCTGTGCTCTATAGGGAGATTGCGAACTATATTTTACTTAGACCTAATCGTTATAAAGGATTTCGAATTGATTCCGAGTTGATTCCGAGCGGATTCCGGGAAAAAATATCTTATTAGTTAGGTATATTCTATAATCTTATTAGACCATATTTTTCAATTGTAATGACATTATTAATTATCTTAGTTATTAGTTATGACATTATTATTTTTAGTTATTAGTTAGGACACTATTAAGAGGATTAATATTAATTCTGACAATGCCTCTATACAGCTTCAATAAATACTGTAAACTGAACTGCTGTTTAACCAATTTTGATCCTTGGAATTGTGTTGCTTGATTGTGGTTGTATCATGTTCTTTTGTTTTTGTTTTTGCTTAGATTTACTTAGTTGTTGCTGTAATTGTATTGTGTTTTTGTTTTGGCTACTCAAAGGCCCAATTAATGGATACTGTAATCGCATGTGGTGGTTGCCTGTAATTGGTGCAGTATCTGTATTCTGTCTTAGTTGTAAGTAAAAATCGATGTATCTTTTGTTGCTGTCACTGTTGGTGACCCTAATAAATAAATAAATACTTTTCATAGTAGTCTAGTTATATTTAAGTAGGTATATAGATTTGACATTATAGTTTTAATAATTAGATATTTAATATTTAGTTTTATTTTAGTGTAGGTAAATAAGACACTCCACTATTAGAATGAAGCTTGTTATTCTGAGGCACTATGCCCTTATTAGCCCTTATTCAGCTAGGCGCTGCTAACTTCAGCAAAGAAGCCGACAGACGCATTCAGCTAGGATGGGCGGCATTCGGGAAACTTCGACATCTCATTCTCATCGTCCATACCACAGTGTTTGAAGACAAAAGTCTTCAACCAGTGCGTCCTCCCCGTAATGTCGTACGGAGCAGAGACGTGGACACTGACAGTGGGTCTGGTTCACAAATTCAAGGTTGCTCAGCGAGCTATGGAGAGAGCTATGCTTGGTATTTCTCTGATGGATAGAATTCGAAACGTTGAAAGAACCAAAGTTACTGATATAGCATTCAAAATTAGCAAGCTGAAGTGACAATGGGCCGGACACATCTGCCGCAGAACCGACGACCGATGGGGCAAACGGGTTCTGGAGTGGAGACCACGTCGGGACGACGCAGAGTGGGACGACCCCCCGCCAGATGGACGGATGACCTGAGGAGGGTCGTTGGTGGGGGTTGGATGAGGATTGCAAAAGACCGCGTGCAGTGGCGAGCCTTGGGGGAGGCCTATATCCAGCAGTGGAGAGACACAGGCTGATGATGATGATGCCCTTATTAGCAGACTGTTCCTTGCTAACAACAGCTATTTCAGCCATTTTTATGTATACTGACTTAATATTAATAGGTATTAATAAGAAAAATTAAAATTTGACGAATCCAAGTGTTCCTATAGGCTCCTAAGGATAATGAATGAGCAATATACAATTATTTTTATTTATTTATTACAAAAAAAAAAAAAAAAAAAAAAAAAAAAAAAAAAAAAAAAAAAAAAATGCAAATGCAAGCTTATTTAGATCCTTGGTGCCGCATCAGACTGGAAAACTCTCATGGATGAACTAGACGTATCAGACTATAGGCCAGATATCTTAGCAGACTTACTTAAAATGTAGTTAAGAAAAGTGTATTTCACATTGGCACTTGATCGAACCCACCTCGTTAAGAAATGCGTTCATACAACCGTCCACCACCGTTATTATTTTTTATTTTAATTTTATTTTATTTAGGATAAATAACAGACATACAGTAAAAATTACTAACTAAATATTAACTAATTAAGGTTAGCAACAGTATATCCAACGACATTATCCACAATTTTTTATGCAATCAACAATTATAAGCTATCAAAAAGAAAAAAAGAAGACAAATTGCTAAGCATTCCATGGATTCACCGTGCGGGTCCCGGGTCCATCGTGTGTGGGTAAGAGATGAGAAGAATGGTGTCTCGGGCTTGCGACCGACAATAGGCTGGTTTAAGAAAAGGCGGCCTCCTTTTTTTTTATTGCGCGATAATACGCTCACCATCCACTATTCTATTTCTCTCCCTCCCCAACCAAATCGTGTATGATTCCGTTAATGCCGTCTTGGAAGCTCGTTCCATTAATGTATCTCCTGCAGACCTGCTTAGACCCAATTCTTTCAGTAAGTGATGCAAAGATTTTGCTGGAACTCCTCTCGCACCAACTTCCACTGCTTAAAGCTGAGTCTTGAACCCGTTCCTGATCATTTCTTCTGTGAGATCATAATATTTATTCGACTTCATGTTGTGGTCTTTTGGAATATTTGATTCCCACGGAACGGTAAGTTTAATAAGGATAACTTTTAATAGAAAAAGCAAAAAGTAAGTAAAATTAAACATATGTATATAGAACAAAAAGAAATGTTTGACAATGCATTTAACAATCGCCCTTAGTGTGTCAGATCTAAAGTGTTAATCAGATATTATACTAACTGATACAACTTTAACCCAGCCTTCACAATATCAGCTAAAGCAGTTCTATAACCATTTCGAAAATTTACGAACTTCAATAAGAATACACCCTAAACCTGAATACAGTTAGTATTGATCTATAATGCCTAGAAGTATTTTGGTCTTAGCCAGTCTCGTCTAGTTTTTTATAGACTGAAAATGAAGTGGATATAAAATAAAACAAATATACAAACATACATTACTATATAACAAAACCTTAAATTTTATTGAAGTAATATACAAACAGTATAAAATAATTACAATATAAATTAAAACTACTTAAAAAATATGACATTTATGCAAATAAATAAATTATTATTATTATTATTATAAAAGTAAAAATTAAAATAAATATAAACTAAACCTAATAAAAAATAAACTATAAGTAAAAAATGTCTTCTAGAGACGACCCTTCAGTGATAGTCCCAAGAAGACTGGCAACATTTCCCCTCTGTATAGCTAAGCTAATACGTTGGCAGAAATAATTGCCAGCCTTCCTTTCTCCAGACTTTTCCGTTAGCCGTTTGGTCAGACGCTTGGCTCAGTGTCCCCATGGGCCCATCGTCTCGACCCCAAACGGCACAAATTCGTAACCTGTACTGAGGTTGGCGTATTTGCGCAGCTTGAGGTTCTCAGCAGAAATTGCTTTTAAAAAAAACATTAATATTTGCATCCTTGGTCTAGTGGTTAAGTCCGTGGATATTTTGACGCAGAGGTTCCAGGTTCGATTCCCGTCGGGGCACAATAATTTGTTTAATTTATTTGTGTTATTTCTAGAGTTTGGTAAGCTAGAGATGATTTTTTACTTTTACCATATACTACAGTGTGTGTTCTGATGAGCTCCACAACTCTATTCCTCCTTCTCTATTCCGCACCGAACCACACACACGGGCCAAAATCGGCATCTATATACCATACCCACTATCTCTATACATATAAATTTAGAGGCTTTTACATCTGTCGCACTCTGAAAATGTGAAATGCTCGCCAGTGTATTTCCCCATCACTAAACTCTGGAGTACTTCAAATGAAAAAGCATCTAGTTAGGCTGGCAAGTAGTGACTGATGAAAGTTGCTTCCATTCTCGGACGACGCGTACCGCTTATTATCAGGTGGGCGCGATGTCACATGTCGTGTTCAGATCTATAAAAAAATTACAATAGGCAAGCACTTCGATGTAACTAAGTAAAAATATTGTATTTTGTAAAAGGCGAAAGATTTATAAGTTTTGAAGGCGGTGGACTATCAGTCAGATTAAACATTAACAGGCCACTGGAATTTGCTAAGCTGCTGGTCTTCTGCTAACAGCTTACTTATTGGACCACTTCGCTGCTTAGTCTTCCACTAGCAGGAGTAGAATCATTCAAAATAATTAAATGAATGACGTTTTATAAATACCTGTAATAGGTTTACGTGAATAAAGATTTTTTGACTTTGACTTTGTCCGGGACGGCGGTGGCTCGGTTGTAAGAACGCTTTTCTTTCTTACAACGATTAATTTAATTTAAAACTTATTTGTGAAAACCTTTAATAGTTCTTAGGGAATTTAATGTTTAATATCTAATATAAATTGTCAAATTTTGGTTTTTCAAAATGAATAAATATATAAATGTATCGTTACGGCGCGGTGGTGGCTCGGTTGTAAGAACGCGTTCCTTAAATCCTACAAAGGTCGGTTCAAACCCCCCCAACATGTATCAATGAAAAATACACTTTTCTTACGTACTGCAGTCATAGATTTACAACACCACAGTTCCCATGCCTCGGAGACCACGTTAAAACGTCGGTCCCGGTTCCACTAATACCAACTTGTGGAATCGTTAATAAATTGTCATAAAAAATGACATCATATCCTTGACAAGCCGACTGGCCAGCGTGGCGAGTGTAGGCCAAATTCTCCAGATATATGTTCTGGAAGGCCCATCTCCAGCAGTGGAGGTCTAGGACTTTGTGAAATAACAAATATTTAATTAAACGGTTATTTTTACAACGAATAAATATTACGTGAAATTATTTATGTTTAGTCCTACTTGTAGTGATAGCAAATAAATTGAATTTACGTTTTAGCCATGTTCTACTCTGATACATCTACTCGTAACTAATCACCGGAGGCAGTATCAAGACAACTCTTATCCCGGACTAACTTTACAAATACACTTCGCTTGCTAATATACGAATACTACTATACACGTATATATAGTATAATTTTGCTCCTGCCTCTCATTCACTCATTTTGTCTTAGGTAAATAATCATTAACCTATTGGTTTTCACTTATTTATTATTATTATTATTCTTTTACTTCTGCTAGTCACAATTCAATTGCACTATTAATTTAAATCTAATAACTATATTTTACTCTTATTTCTGTTTTAATTGTTTTGTCTAAATAATATAAAATCTCTTTGGCTTGTGTTCCACTATTGCTACTCTGTCTATATGTTTAATATAATAAGCTGTGATTTTTTCTAAAATAAATAAATAAATAAATAAATAAATACATAAAATATACATATTGAATATTGTGTAAAGTCAATTTTGGTTATATTGGCGTATAGTAAAAGAATAATGAGGGGATACAGACATAGTGGTGGGAGCTGGTGGGGGGTGTAATATAATAACATATTTTTTTGAATTACTTTCTTTGAACTAAAAAAAAAATATTATTAAATAACGTGGAATCAAATCCTACTCAATATTTTATGGTTAATTATTTTTTATGTGATTTGTTCTATTCGTATGTATGTATGTGTCTATATATATGATATATATTATGCTATAATGACGTTATTGTGTCATTCATGAATATGCATTTATTATGATAGTTTATTATTTATTTGTGTAATATATATAATAAATTATATTATTATTTACTGTACCAGAGCCTCGACACATTAATGCTTGTATATTAAGGAATTAGCTGAAAATCAGCGCTGTGACTCTTATCTTATAGCGTCGCAGCTCAATGCTGAGCTGGTTCCCTATTTGTCACCACACACTTTTAATTTTAAGTTTACTTTTTTTGTTAATGTGACAAATAAAATATTTTTCTTTCTTTCTTTCTAAATATTCCAGAAGAACGCAACATGAAGTCAAACAATAATGATTAAAATATTTAATTTCTTCTGTGAGATCTATGCTAATTTCCCCAGTGTGCTGGGGCGGGGAAGTATCCACCATTCGTGCTGATAAAGCTAGAAAAGTGATTCGGGATCAGAGGCTTAATTGTGGCGCTTGGGTGTCGGTTCGAAATATTCGAATGAAAAGCGACAGAACTCTATAGAGAACTCTCTAGATAACATAGTGTTAGGGACTGATGTCAGTCATGATCTGGAATGAATGGAATTCAATATTCATGGAGAGCACAAGATCACATGTCGTGGTAGTATATATATAAAAAAAAGAAATGTTCAGGAACGGATTCAAGACTCAGCTTTACGAAGTGAAAGTTGGTGCGAGAGGAGTCCCAGCAAAATCTTTGCATCACTTACTGAAAGAGTTGGGCCTAAGCAGATACTTATGGAAAGATCTTCCAAGGCGGCATTAACGGAATCATACAGTATTTGGTTGGTTAGGGAGAGGAGTGGAATGGTGGATGGTGAGCGTCTTGTTGCACAATAAAATACAAAAAGTAAACCAGCATATTGTCGGTCGTAGGCCCGAGACACCATTTTTCTCTTCTCTATTTCCCACACACAATGGACCCGGCACCCGCACGGTGGAATGCTTAGGAATTTATCTTCTTCATACTCCAAGGTAATGCAGAATTCTCTAGAAATATGTTCAGCAGTAAAGTTTTAGAATTCTATGTTCATAATATCGTAGAAAAGCCATTATTTCGTTTATCTAGTCGTTATATCGAAACACATACTCGTACAAAAAAAATGGTAGATTTAATTTAGTCCATAAGGTATACTTCGATAGATGTAGTGAAAAAACGGTAGATTTAATTAAAATAAAAACACAAAAGACAAGTAAAGTATATCACGACCGTATCCCTTTCGGGGTGGTCAGAAACCACGCTTTTTAAACAAGCGGATTTACATTTAACTAACTTTACTATAGGCCCATCATGACAAGTGGCAAGCTCGTCAATGGAGACAATTAGCGTACCAAACTCATTTACCAAAAATTTATTGTATCCCGACGGGAATCGAACCCGGTAACTCCACGTAAACTACTCTTTATAAAGATGAATTCTGTAGACAACAAAATGTATTTACCCGTGCTCGTTCAAAGTGTTTTTCATCTTTAAATTATTTACCTTACCTATTCAAATCAACCTGTGATCAATGACCTTGATCCAAAAGAAACAATGATTAACCGGCACATAATGTCTTCATATCTGTAGAACTAGCAAAAAATCGGTAGATTTATGTAAAGTACACAGACATTTCTATGAAGATGAACAAGCATCATCACGACCGTTTCTCTTCAGGGGTGGTCAGAAACTATGCTTATAACGAAGCGGATTCATATTTAGCCAACTTTACTATAGGCCAATCATGACACAAGCTCCTCGTTGTCTTTAGCTTAAAACTCGGAAAATATTACAATTAAATTTTAATTTTAATAAATAATATTATTGTGTTCCGACCAGGAATCTAACCCGGTACCTGCAAGTCTAAATCCACGGACTTAACGTTAGACCACGGAGGCAGTAATAAATAATAAATTATGTAGAAAAATGTACTACTCTTTCTAAGTGTAGGATATCATCATTAAACCCGCCTCATCCATTCAAATTTCTGCATTAAAGTAATATCTTAATCCTATAAGTTGGAATAATTTGACGGCCGGTCGACATATCTATAAAACTATAAAAAATCGGTAGATTAAAAACCACTTCACATTTCAAGCTCCTCTAAAAAATGCTAATTTTGTAGACAATTGTCGAATACTTTAAAATCAATAAAATTTGCAAAAACTTGGTAGTCTTCAAAAATTCAGTCTTCTCTATAAACACGAATTTTGTAGATAATTGTAGAAACTTACTTTCAACAGTTGCTCACCCTGTATAAATGTAGTAATAAGACATAAATTGGCCCCCAAATGGTACCGACAAGAGAAATTCTCAACATACCTTCAATTCTGCACTGGAACGCACCTCACGTACGAAAAATAAAAAGAGGGGAATAAAAGAAAATCGTCACTAAAATCGATTGCAAGGGGATGTTTGATGATTCCTTTAGAATAGTACTTTTGAGTGCACTAAAATTTAGCATTAGGGGATGAAAATCACGTGTAAAAAATCATAAAAAAGGGTTAGGGACCGCGGACTGCACGTCTCGTCTCGACGGATCGCACGGGCGCTCTGAGGCTGGAGAGGAAGGGTGCGTTTTTATACTGGTGCGGGGTACCAAGGGGAAGGGGGAAGTGCGGCCATCTTGGACGGTTTCCATGCCAACGGGAGGAGATGGCCTATTACTGAGGGTGGTGCAGATTAGTTGTACGGTCTTCAGTTTAGGGGTAGGTTTTAAAATTGATTTTTTATATACTTGAAGACTTTAAGCTGCTGGTCTTCTGCTAACAGCTTACTTATTGGACCACTTTGCTGCTTAGTCTTCTACTAGCAGGAGTAGAATCATTCAAAATAATTAAATTAATGACGTTTCATAAATGCCTGTAATAGGTTTACGTGAATAAAGATATTTTGACTTTGACTTAACTTGTGTCAGATGTTGCATATACAATGCTGACAGGTGCGACAATTGTCTACAAAAAAAATCATTCTTACTATCATCATCGTACTACTTTCACGGAGAGCTATTCTGAAAATATTTATTTATTTAAAAACTTAATTGCACTATGTACAAAGGCGGACTTAATGCCGCTAGGCATTCTCTGACAGCCAAACCTTTAGGACATTAGGACAGTTTTCATGGTAAGTAGGTGCAATAATAGATATAAAATACCAATTTATAAAACAAATACATAAAAATAATACTTACTATTACATATACAAATACGTAAATAGAAATACACGTCGGTTACCACGAAACATTACAATTGTAACGCAACTATGACATAGCTTTACTCCCATGTGAAATAGCATTTTCCACTATTTCAAACGTGGTGTTACAACTTGAAAATCATTGGGAAAACGATAAATAAATATTGTTCGCTGCGCATTTATAATAGTGATTTAATAATAGTTATATTTAATAAAATAATATTATATATTTACATTAAACATAGTTTTATAATACAAATTAGTTAATAAGGCCAAAATATGGCAAATATTAAAATAATTACAATTTATAGTCATTTTTAAAAATCTGAACGCATCGATCGCAGTGTTTGAAAAAGTAAGAATGACAATTGTAACGATAAAGATTGATGATGAAACACTAGAACAAGTAAATGAAATTATATATCTGGGCAGTGTTTTCACTGCGGATGGGAAGTATGATAGGGATTGAAAGAAGAGTGAACGCGGAAATAGTGTTAACACTGGGCACCGTTAAAAAATATTTATCACGCTAATAAAGTCGATATTTGCACGGACGCTGTCAAGATCGAGCGATTATAGAGTTGAGAATTAACAAAAATTTTATAATTATGACGCAAGCTCTGACGTAAATAACAACATCCACTAATACCGTTTGCGACTAAGTAACAGAATTGACCTGCTGGGGTCACTAATCGGCAGTCTAAATATCAGTGACAAAGCTCGGCTCTCCATATACAATGCCATATTGGTACCAACACTGATGTATGGATGCAAGACGAGGATATGTCAGAATACGCATAAGAGTAGGGTTAATGCAGTAGAAAGCAACAACTTATTTGTTATTTCTAATTCATCTACTAGGTATACGGCTAATAGATACTTTTGTCGCTCTCTCGACTACTACGATAAGGAATTGTCTCATCTTGACTTATTTAACTCTAGTGTTAATAAATTTAAAAGCGACCTTAAACTACATATGTTCTCCAAATTAAAATAATATAACATTTCTAATGAGTAGCTGTTTATTAATGGCGCCTCCGTGGTCTAGTGGTAACAAACGTTGCCGTGAACTCGGGAGGTCGTGGGTTCGATTCCCACCGGGGGCAAGTTGTACATTGTATAATTTGTCTCGGTCTGGGTGTTTATATGTATAATATGTATATATTTACAAAAAAAATATATAGTTAATATGTAGTTTATCAACCATCTAGTTTCCGTAACACAAGCCTCGTAGCTTACCACGGAAATTAGATGGCGCTGTGTGACCTGTCTGAAATATTTATTTATTTATTTATATATGTAGTATTAGTAATATTGTTATCTGCTATGATATAACTTACTATCTTAATTCAATTTTGATGTTAATAATTTTATTTTTTGCTTAATTATTAATCTGCTGTGCTTGTTTGTGTTTTCGTTTATTGTATTTTGTGTAAATTCTCGACACTCAAGTCTTGTTAATGCTAATTATGTTTGTAATATTATGTAAATGACTGTTTGCTGTCAAAATAAAATAAAATAAATGAGATCGTTGCGTCGGATATCCGGCGGAACGCATACCTAACGTCGAAATACGGAAAAGGGTATGTATAAAAATAAGCATAGGGACTAAAATAAGGAAAGGCATGCTACGATGGTTCGGGCATGTTGATAGTATGAGCGAAGAAAGATTGACGAGCCAGATATATAACGCGAAAGTTGTGGGTAAAAGAGGCCCTGGCAGACTGAGACTCACATATCACGGTCAAATAAATTAAACACTGGTTGAAGGTGCATTAAAAAGCCTTCGTAACAAAAGGGCATGTATGAAGAGGTTGATAAATATCGTTGAAGCGAAAGAGGTATGTCTTGATCGTGTCAAGTGGCGCTCAATTGTCTGGCGTGAAGATATATTACTTACTATTGTCATTATTGTAAGGTTTAACCTATATACCAGAATACTAATTTTAATAGCGTTTTACACTTACAGTTTCCGTTATTTATATGTTATACACACACACACACAAATTCACACACACGCACACACACACGTAGATACATATACACCATAATCGCCCGAGTTTAATTTAAAATTTATATAAATTAACAGGTAACGTGAAAATGCATATTGTTAGGCCGGCATAGTCGTGCAGACTGATGTCAGACGTTATTGGCTGGCGTCAAGTCCTTCCATTCTGGAAACTTGCGGAACCGTTCATTATATGTCGTGTACTGTATCATTTTTAACCCAATGGCGCCCCCTTACCTGAAAGATCGTTTCCAATTTTTGTGTGACACACACAGTTGTTCTCTTCGATCATCCTCTAATAACCAACTTAAAATTCCGCCACATTCTTCCAGCAGATGTTCAGATTCTTATACAGTATCAGCAGCTCGCCAGTGGAACCGACTACCTCTTTACATTCGTAAAGCACTATGTATCATTAGTTTTAAAAATTTGCTTACCAAACACTTTCACAAAAAGCAAGACGAAACTACATAACTTTACAGAGTCCGTATATTATTGTATGTATTATTTGTACATTTATATATCCATATATACGAGTATATATATGTATAAATTATTTATTTATTATATAGTAAGTATAATTATGTGTTATTCATGTATATATCGGTAGATAAGTACCATAGCTTTATTATTTATATATATATATATATATATATATATTTCTTTTAGCTATAAGTTTTTTTCTCAATAAAACTCTTTGTCAAACATTAGTGGTCATGCACCCACAATCCCTGCTCACAACTCCCAAAGGTTAGCTGTTAGATAATGTTTTTAGACATTAAGCTCGCCTATTACTGTAAAATGTTTTATTTTCTGTGCAATAAAGAATTTATCTATCTATCTATCTACTGTATAGAACTTGACCTAGACTCCACGGCCGTTTGTCTGCATGTCCGTTTAATTTGATTTCGTGCCTATACTACTGGAACGATTTTAATATCAAAATTTATGTTCCTGGGAAGCACGACATGCGACTACACGACCTCTTTTATCTTGCCTTTTACAACGGGCAATATCTTACTTTTTATCTTTCTATAGGAAAATTTACGTAATTAATAACGACCTCGTTCACTTAAGTGAGCGATGAATTATCTGCCCTTAGCCAAAGTACTAAAAGCTTGTCATAAAATATAAATAACTACTGAATTAAAAAAATACAAAATTGTTTTGCAATCAGTACATTGCAGCGTTCACTAACATCCCTTGCGATTCGCACACATGCAAACTCATACCCTATATTTTCATCTCTTTCGTCTTCACCAAAAAACGTATTCGCTTCTCCCTCACTCTGTCTAGCAGCTAGTTCACCTGTAAATTGTAATGCACAAAATATGATTATTGAAAATAGTTCGTGAACAATCTAAAGTATAAAACAATCGAATTGTCATTTGCAAATTGCTGTCTCGCTCTAACACGTACACAATTCATATATCCATCGTGTACGTACGTTTCTTTTAAATATTTGATTTTAGTTGCTACGAGAGGTTTTCGACATTCGATTTACAACTTAAATACGTACGAAATAAGGGCTACTTTTTATTGAGAAATTAAAGATGCTCTAACAGCAACTTTGGCTGCAATGAATATTTAAAACGAATACTTCAGCTACTCAATAATAGATGGCGCTAGGCGTTTTTACATAACTCATTTAATAATTATATACTGCTTTGTAAATCCTGTTATATTAAGATGTTATATTTAGATTTCAACGCAAAGATATAAAGTTAGATTCCAGAATAAGATTTAAATATTTGTAGCAAAAAAATTTAGAATCAGTCGAATCGAATTAATGAGACATTGTTACATTATCGTATTCAATAACGTAAATTATGAAGTAAAGGAAATAGGATGAGTATAGATAGTCAGATATACGATTTGCGTTATCGTAGCGCATAATATTAGCGCTATTCAATCAAAATGTTCTATTGATTTCCTAGTTTTGCTACTCCCCGAGTTATGTCGCTAGTCAAAATCTCTTACTTCAAGTTCTTGATACATATTACGATACAGTAACGCAATTTTGATATGAACGCAAATTAAAACCTATTTTTTATACAATTATATTATTATATAGGAAAAAATATTTTTTGTTGTCATTCATTGATTTGTTTAAGAAGTATTTGAGGTCCGGATTAATAGTCGTTTCTCCGCCAGTGCTTAGCAACGACTATTAATCCGGAAGGCCGGTTTTTTTTTTACTCAATGCTAATTAGACCTTATTTTAAAAAACTTGCCAATACATATCATATTTGAATCTGAATTTTAAGTAATTGAACACCGCTGCAGGCGTGCTAAGGCTTTAAGGATTTTCAGTACGTAAAAATGTTTTGAATTTTTAGAATGTTTGTGAAACCCAACTTTTTTAATAAATACCCAACCATATGTTTTAGCAAAAATAAACTGGTAAAGTGCAATTTTTCAGTATACCGCCGGGTTTCAGCAAAAAACGGCCTAAATCCTTTCTTAAGGGAATTTTAAATACACAAAGGATTTTTTTCCATAGTACGAACAAAAGTTGTATTTTAGATATTAATCACCACGACCGTTTCCTTTCGGGGTGGTCAGAAACCACGCTTACAAAGAAGCGTATTCACATTTAGCCAACTTTACTATAGCCCAATCATGACAAGTGGCAAGCTCGTAGAATATAATATTATATTATTATAAAAAAAAACAATAAATATTATTGTGACCCAATCAGGAATCGAACCCGGTACCTCCGAGACTAAAGTCACGGACTTGGCCGATGGACCACGGATGCAGTTAATGTTATTTTAGATATTGTTAGTGATTATTATTGTAAGAAAAAAAAACTTTTATTTTTTTACATTTGTACCACAAAAAAAAAAAGAACTAGCGTGATATTATTACCTATTTATTTAAAATATATACTCTAAAATCGATTTGCCCGTGTAATATAGAGGTCAGTGAAGATATCCTTCAGGTGGCCGTACGGCTGGTCTTCGGCTAACAGCTTACTCTTTGGACCACTTTGCTGTAATCTTCCACTAGCAGGAGTAGAATCATTCAAAATAATTTAAATAATAACATGTCATAAATGCCAGATGATAAACGTGTGTAGACCCACAAGCCGTCTCAAGATTTCTCCATCAACCGTTTACAGACAACTACTTGAGCGCCTGGAGCGTTTGGCTGAGGGTCCCCATGGTCCCATCGCCTCTACCCCAAATTCGTAACCTGTATCGAAGTTGAGCATTTGAGCAGCTTAAGGTTCTCAGCAAAAACCGCACCTGCCGTATCTGCACCTGTCGCATCCCACATCGGAGACCTACCAAGTTTCTACGGACCAACGGTCATGCCATCGCTCCGCACAATCCCAGAGGGTTTTAGGATCGCAGGTACCTCAGCAGTGACAAGAGCCCTTCGGATGATGTCGTTAAAAGCAGCGTGGCGAGGAATGCGGCCGGCACATCTAGCATAAGAAAGCCCGTAGTGTCCGAGATATTCCAGTGGTCAACAGTTCCGGTTCCAACGCCATGACGGACAAAAGCCAGTAACCATAGACTCGACTCACTAGTGAAGACGGCCAGCCCTCTCTTTCATGTTACTGGAAGAGAGTTATGGATTATGGTAAATTGTCATTACAGAACCCGCCATTAAAACCATTACAAAATAAAAAACAAAACTATTTGCATGTACTACACAAAATGAAAATAACTGGCGAAAAAAATACGGCGAAAAAAGCAGGTGAAAAATCTCAATTAGAAGAGGCATTATTAAAAAACTTAGTACGCTTGGCTTCGCAACTGCGGCGAGTACCAATTAGACCTTTATAATTTGACCCACCATGAGCGCTCGAGTAAGCCTTGGTTGTACCAAAACAAACACCCGTATTCTTAAACGCTTTCTTAACGGCTCCTCTACTCAATTATTCCTTCCAGTTGACAAATAGAGGGACGCCGTTGCACGTCACTACGCTCGAGGAATGGAACTGTCAAACTGTTAAGGTACATAGTGACGTACCTTGAAACCTTCTTGAAGCGTGTTTATGTTATTTTCGGCTAATATTTATATTATTTTAATTTGTACTTATTCAAATGATATTTCGATCCAAGATTAAATATATTTTCCGTGACACATGAATATTCATAATTTGTAAGAGAGAGACTTATGGACGTCAAAGGTGCTAGTATGTTGGGGAAACGTCTACGAGCGTGTTAGTGTACAAAATTTATAATAAAAGCCAATTATTTATTTATTTAAAATTTTATTGCACTATGTACAAAGGGCGGGCTTAATGCCGCTAGGCATTCTCTAGCAGCCAACCTTTGGGACAATACAGAACATTACAGTCATGAGGCTAGGTGCAAACGATTGTAAGAAACGTTGCCAAATAAATTCATTTAATCTTACATACGCTAGATATTAAAATAAATACACATACATACAAATATGTACACAATAATACATATACTACACACTATATTGGCTACTATATACTACATACAATACATACTTATATACGTTGTGAGGAATTAATTAATGTTAAAATAAAAATACCTAGTCTTGCCATAAATATGGTAACTAGGATAATATGATAGGATTGTAATAAATAATAATTTGAACCCCGGCGTATTGTAAATATTAATTTTGTCAGAATTACTAATGATCTAGCATTTTTAAGATCTATAAGTCTGTCTCTTTAATATAATTATGAATATGGCACGAAATTATTGATAATTTTTAAAAGAAATCTGATTTAAATTAATTTGATAATTTGTTTTGTTTAAAAACTTTACATGTATTCTTTAACTAAAATTTAACTAATTATTAATTGGTAAATAACAAATACAAGTTTAACTAATATACATTTTAGACAAACGGTACGTACACACGCTTTAAATAGGTTTCAAGCTACGTCGCGATGTACCTCAAGTTTGACAGTTCTATGCGTCCCTTTGACAAATCAGATCAAATCAAATCGAATCGAATTGAACCAAACCAATCCAGCGTTCCTCCATTTGATAGCTGGAATAATTGAGTGGAGGCGCTATTGAGGAAATTATTAAGGGTCAAAAGGGTACATAAAGGTCAAAACATAAGGCTCATTTGATAAACTTACGGGAATGCTGAAAGCAAAAGAGCAATAAAAAAATGAGTGATGAGTTCTAGCCGTGAGTGTACTGGGAGTATGTGCATTGCAACAATTTGCCTCTGACTGTACTGTAATGAACATTTTTGCAAATTCCTTCGAGCAAACCTACAGGCGGTGTTGGATTTAGTTATGTTATATACGGTAACAATTAGTTCCGTTTTTTTATTGCCATTTAATTATGGAACGAGTTTCCAGAACAGAATTATCAGAACCTCGTCATTCTCTTACATCGACGGCTAGCCGCTTATCATGATGGGCCTATCAGAGGGTGGAAATTTAGAACAAGCAATTTCAAATTCACATAAAAAGTGGTGCCGCCTAGTAGACGGTAGGGGAAACTAAATTTTATATGTGTGGTTTGAACATAATAAAGTACTCATTGTATCATTCATTCAACTTTTTAAGACGAGCAGTAAAACTATATAATGATTGCTTGGTTGACGTGGACATATTTGCTTACTCTAAGTCAGTGTATAGGAGCAGAGTCCGTGAGATAATTAAAGTTAAGTATTCGATAGAATAGACTTAAATGTGATTACTTTCTTTTATGGTTTAATTGTATTTTGAAAATGTAATAAGTATAGTTCTCTTTCACAGTTTTGGTACTCCAGGTCTAACTATATGTATATTGTTTGTTATATAAATTGCATTGTGACTGTTTGTTACCAAAATAAAATAAAATGTCGGCCATTGTTGTCAACAAGCGAACTTTACAACCTTAGTAAAAAAAAATATTAAAATGTATTGTGTAAGTTCTTCTTAGCACCTTCCTCAGATAATTGTTTTTGTGCATGCAATATTTTAAACTACAATTTAAAAGTACTTAAAATTAAGGTAAGTCTCGTTTCAAGCAATATTATTTCTATATAAATATCCCCATGGTAAGCTTACAATATTAGTTCCCTGAAAAGTAAAAATGACAAAAAAAATTGACATCATTGCAAATGGCACATACTTTCAACGAGAACAACAAATAGGTGGAAGGCAGACTGATAGTGGTGATTTGTCCAGTCTGCTGGAGCGGGGAGGTATCCACCGTTCGTGCTGATAAACCCAGTATAGTGTATCTACACATTTCGGGATCAGGCTCAAATTGCCGTCATGTCCAGTCAAGCCGGCATAGTGTTAGGGACTGATGCCAGTCATGAGTGACTAATTTCAGTTGCTAACATTCATCTCGCTCCCCACTTAAAATCAGATGGGTGCAAGGTGAATTTTGACTTTGAGTTAGCTACCACGTATCCTCTTGCCATCGACTTCCTTCTGGACTACGAGCTGCTCGATGAATGTTTTTCCACGTCGTGACACATGTCCAAAGAACTGCGTTGTCTGCTTCCTAGTTTCTCTTAAATAAGTGCTCAAATTAAGGTTTTTTTTTGTCTTAAGACGGAGAGTCAAAGCATGCGTGACTTACCTAAGAGACCTAAGGAGAGGGACCTAACTTAAGAAGACCTACGGCTCCTACGGACTAAACCGGCGAATGTTCTGAAGAGCTCCACAACCTTATCCCTTTTTCTCTATTCCGCAACCAAACCACTCGCACAGGCCAAAATATGCATCCACATACCGTAGCCACTATCCCTACGTGTACATACAAATTTGGAGACTCTTGCATCTGTCGCACACTGAAGATGTGGAATGCTTTCCCAGCCAGTATGTTTCCCTATTCCTATAACCTGGAGTCCTTCAAACGAAGTGTAAAAAAGCATCTTAATAGGCCGGCATAGTGGTAGGGACTGATGTCGGTCGTCTGAGGCTGGTGTCAGTTGCTCCCATTCTTGGACTTCGCGTACTGCTTACCATCAGGTGGGCGCGGTGTCACATGTCGTGCTCATTTTTATTTATTTATTTAAAAACTTTATTGCACTATGTACAAGAGGCGGGCTTAATGCCGCTAGGCATTCTCTAGCAACCAACCTTTGGGACAATGAAACGATTTGTGTTGTGAGGTAGGTGCAACCATTAAATAGATTAAAAGTTAATTCAAATTAAATCTAAATATTATATCTATATAGACAAATACATACTAATATGTACACAATACTACATCTATATATATATATTATACACCACATATAATACCTACTTACACTGTGAGGAACTGTTTAAATAATGTGAGTATACCGTCTTTTTGAAAAGTGATCTGTTTGGCACTTGACGAATTTCTACCGGCAAATTGTTCCACAGATTTGCGGCCACTACTGCAAAAGAGTTAGACTGAACTATATCAGTATAAAGTAAAAAAGAGACGGTTTATAGTCTCTTTTTTACTGTTGGCCCTGCGTGCCTTAACAGCTAAGTCTGAGTCGTGGCTACAGAGTGAAGACACTCGTTCGCGGCGTGGATGTTTAGGTAGTGCCCGAGATTTAAAAAAATATATATGTAAATCTGCCAGTTGCACTAACTGTACTCCATAATGAAGTTCTAAAAGCACATTTGTTTTAGCTTCTGTTTGTTAATAGACAGTTTAAAATCGCTTTGCAACGAAACAATTTTTATTTACTCATGATTTTTTTATTTTTTTCACTTTTTTAATTACTTTAACAGACATTGTTAAATTGTTATTTTATTTTGAAAAACAGCTTATCGACTAAGTGCTCGTGGAACTCTTAGTGACGGTATTCCTGTAAACCTATATATATATATATAAATATGAATGTTTCTGAGTATATATGTTCCCTATGCATTTCAAAACTACTTGACCGATCGGGATGAAATTTTGGGAATATGTTGTGTGTTAAATTTTTGTTTTATACTTCACGAATGATATAATACGTTAATTGTGAAATTTAAGTGAAATAAATAACTGTAGAATAATAGGGTAGCTAGTGCAGCTGGAGCCCAAGACACAGGACGAAAATTCCTGGTTTGGGCTCCAACGTGCAATACAATTGAAAATATGTAGCGTCAATTTATAATATATAATAATTTATTATATAAATATTTCACTATTGTATTTATTATTGTTACTAATTTCTACTGTATAAATAAATAATTATTATTATTATTATTATTAAAAAAGAACATCGGCAAATGTTTCTGACATAGGACTACTGTTGTCCGATAGGTGGCGCGCATCAGCGCTGATTTGTGGGGCATACCGACCGAGGATTAGATTGTTGTACCCTGCCCATAATCTCTCACCATCCCAAAGGTTAGTTAGTTATTAGAAAATGCCTAACAGTCATTAAACTGCGCTATGTACCTAATTTTAAGTTTTGGTGCAATAAATAATTTAAAATAAAATAAAAAATAAATTTTATTAATATTTAAATTATTTGTGATGTCTTCGAGTTTGGTACGCTAGTGACACGAGTTTGCCACTTGTCATGATTGACTTATAGTAAAGCTTCTTTATAAGCGTGGTTTCTTTCGGGGTGGTCAGAAACCACGCTTATAAATAAGCGGATTCACATTTAGCCAACTTTACTATAGGCCAATCATGACAAGTGGCAAGCTCGTCGATGAAACTGAAACTCGAGAAATCTCATAAATAAATTAAATATTAATTAAATGTAGGTATTTATTTACATTATTAAATATTTTTGTGTCTCGACAAGGAATCGAACCCGGTACCTCCGAGTCTAAATCCACGGACTTAACCGCTAGACCACGGAGGCAGTTAATAAATTTATTATATTATATTTATGCCTAGACTATGTAGTTAATGCCTTTGCCACTTGTCCTATATGTAATAGTTCTGTTGGAATCGATCCCGGTACCACCGCGTCTAAAACTTTCAGTGAACTATTGTATAAACAGAGTAAATTTAATTTCCTCATCCATTGTTTTACCTATCTTTTGTTTATGATTCAATCATTGAATAATATTCAAGTCCTGGGCATTTAACGAATAAAACGATTTTGACATTATCCGAAGGGCTTTTGTCACTGCTGGAGAACCCGCGATCCTAGAACCCTTTGGGATGAACCCGCAGCGAGAGAGACCCGACGGCATGACCGTTGAGCCGTGGAAACTTGGCAGATCCCTGGGGATGCGACAGTGAGTTTGGGCCGTTTGGGTTTGACACGATGGGCCCATGGGTACACTCATCCAAGCGTCTGGCCAATGGATCTTGGCGACCTTGAATTTTTGGACCAGACTCACTGTCAGTGTCTCACGCACTCATTATTGTCTGCAATGGTAATGTCAAAATTTGCATGCTAAAAAATATTTTATTGAGTAAAAACAGTTGTCAATAAGAATTTTCTTTAACTCAATAGTAAAATGTTTTATAGGTAACTTTCGTATCTCTCTAGGCAGAAAGTCAGAAGAAATAGTTAGGTGCTCTTGTCGGTGTAGTGTAGTGTGGTGGACATATAAATACCTTTAAATGCCCAATCCATATATAACTGTCAATGGAAACACAACTTTATTAAATCAAGTTTTCCAATGCGCCTTTGTTCCGCATAAAGTTATTAATGTACTAAAGTTATATTGTAGTGTTTCTGCTAATGTAGTCTGAAATACGCTTGTGAGCAATGAAACCTACTTAGTCGACCATCTGTTGGAGATCGTGACCTCGTCGCATTTCATCCACCAGCTGTTTCCAGTGTAGTGTTGTTCAATTTTGGTTTTGGTCTTATTTTTTGCAAGACTTTTGGTCAAAGACCACCGATATATGCCGGTCAATATTCGGCAAGCATCCAACAGAATAATATTCAAAAGATTGGTATACTCATATTACTTAAACAGCTCCCTTACAGCGTGTATAAGTGGATATTGTATGTAGTATAGTTATATATGTATGTAAGTACTATTAGTATGTAGTATATATATTATTAATAAATATAGTTATTATTTACTAAATACATGTATCCGGTTCATATTTTGTCTGCGCAAATACGACCACATCTCTGACTATCGTGCTAAGTTGAAGTGGCTGCCTATTTCGTTGTGGCAGGAATCTCAGAGCCCTTTGTCTCCTATTTTCTGTGCTGAATGAGCCTGCGACACCGAAATCCCTCAAGGACAACTTTGCCTATCTCTCTTCCTTCCACGACAAATCTCTTCGCTCCTCTCACAACTCGCTTCTTTCTGTCCCCTCGCACCATACTGGATTTGTTTCCAGTTCCTTCGTAGTCGCTGCAACAAATCTTTGGAACAATCTCCCGACCAACATAAGGCAAGCTAACACCAGGTCGTCTTTTAAAAAACTAGTGTATTCGCATTTTATAGAACTCCAAACTACGGTAGTAAGTTTTATATATGTATGTTTATGTATAATATTGTGTAAATATTTGCATTTATTATTGTGTATTGATATTATAATATATATAAATGTATATAAGTATGTTATATAATATTTTTAAATTATTATTTAAATTATTGTTACTTTCACTTTCATTGCACCTATATTTGTTCAAATTTGTCCCTAAGGTTTGGCTGTCAGAGAATGTCTACGGGCATTAAGTCCGCCTTTGTACTTTGTGCAATAAAGTTTTGAAATAAATAAATAAAACTAAATAATGATCAGTCTTAAATACGTCTTCGCACCTACTCCTCGATCTAAGGTATACTTTTTATTGTCCCAAAGGTTGGCTATCAGATAATGTCTAGCGGCATTAACCCCCCCCTCTTGTACATTGTGCAATAAAGTTTTAAATAAATAAAATAAATAAATATATTATCAAGACCTCAACATTTCCTTTCAAACAAAAATTAAATTTCTGTTATAGTTACAATTAAAGTTAAAAATGGAGTCGAGCCGACAGCTTTATTTTGAAGGACAGCTGATACATTAGACGATATTTTAGAAAGCTGGAAGGAAATGTTAAGTTAAAGATATTTTGAGGAAATGTCTTAGAATACGGGTCAAAGTCAAAGTCAAAATATCTTTATTCACGTAAACCTATTACAGGCATTTGTGACACGTCATAATTTAAATTATTTAGATTATAAGCGCTCTCCGGGGTGTTGTAAATCTATGACAAATGTATGTACGAAAAGTGTATGGTACATGCTGGAGTGGTGATTGTGATTGTGATTTCGGTGGCTTTTCCGCACTTAGTCTCTATTGGACCATTGTGCGTGACCTTTACTCCTTCAGCGGAGCCATCCGATCTCCTCCAGGAAGACCAGGAGACCAGTTACGTTCCTGCAGACCTCCGGAAGAGTCCTCGCAGTCTGGAGGAACCTTAGTCTAGGCGCAGCCACACTGTCGCACTCCAAGAGCACATGCGCGGCCGTCTCCTCCTCCGCCATGCATCCTCTACACAGTGGGCTATCTGTAATGTTCAGAATATAGAGATGTTTGTTAAAGGCACAGTGTCCCGTCAAGACCCCCACCACTATTCGTAGCCTGGCTCTGTCAAGGCCCAGGAGGCGTCGTGTGAGGCGCCTCCCTGGGTTGGGAAGGGCCTCCCTGGACTGTCTGCAGTCTGTGGTCGATGCCCACATCTGCTCGTGCAGTTTATCGGTTCTTTGGCGAAGCCAGCTTCGCATGAATTGGAACGGTAGGGGGATTGTTGGTCCTGGGCCTATCTGTATTGTGGATGAGAAGGGTCTGGCCAGTTCATCAGCCGCATCATTACCCGGTGAACCACTGTCACCCTTTATCCACTGTAAATTTTATTCAAGTTCAAAATCTTTATTTGCTTAAAAATATGGTACAATGTAGTAGATGAAATATAAAATTAAGATCAGCATATTTTTACTGTCTCCAGCATGCAAATTTTTACAAATCAATAAAATAAAAACATTGTTAAAGAACTTTGTCTTACTTACATTGAACTTACATTTGATAAACTAAAAAATGTATGTTAAATTAATATTATTCGTATGTCAAAATTAGATTAATGATAAACATAATTATGTCTGGTTTTAAAAAAATATTCATTAGTATTATAAAAACAACACTCAGCAAGCCATCTATGCAGCTTTATTTTAAATAAGTTTGTAGACAGACTTAATATATGCATACTAATACATTATATATGCGTTACAACTTACTACTTTACTTCTAGGCATTATGCTATAGATGAGTTTGTTTCGATAACGTGTTTTTGGGTTAACCTCTTTATTTGTTGTAAATAAAGCTGGCTGCATTCCTACAAAAACGCAAGCACACTGCTTCCAGGGCTAGGTGGCAGTCAAGAATTAGTGCAGAGCTGATGTAATTGATTTTGAGGGCCAGAAGGACGGCCATACTGTCTGAAAGAATGCGGATGTTAAAGTTTTTGCTGGAGTGGTTTGAGACAGACTTTGTAGAATATTAGAGAAAGCGTTCTTACAACCGAGCCATCATCGCCTTTTATCTTCATAAACTAGAATGTAATTCGCTGGTTCGGTCTAAACCCAGCTTTAGCCGCCAACAGAAATAATGTTTGCTATTTCTCGAAACACGTGGTATTCTTATCTAAAAGCCAGACAAAACGTGTTATCGTCTGATATGCATCACAGCACATATAGTCCAGGGGTCCACTGCTAAAACACCTATCACATCAAATCATTTATTTCCTTTTGGTTAGCGCAACACTTTGATATTTTTAATACATTCTTGACAAAATTATCAGTCTATATGTACGGGTATGTATATTTCTTCCTTTATGGCACACTGGAGACCAAAGGCATTGGCCGATTTTGATGGTTCTTAGGTCGATCCATTTGTCTTAATAACGCGAGTGTCACTGAAGATATGATATTAATCAAATTTCAGTAAGACGACTAGACGCCATATTGTGGAAAATTAACAAAATAAAAGTTGACGAACTATATTGAGTGGGGTATCATGGAATAGGTATTTCAATTCAATTAATATATATATAGGACAATAAATACTCGTATAATGTATTCTGCGCTTTTAGATGTCAAAAAAATTATTAATACAACGAAAAGCTTATTTTCTGGGAAATAGCTTGTATTTGGAGCAGCACATTACAACCCAAATATACATAATTATTAATCTTAAAATTATAGCTGCTGTAAATAGGCATTGTCATATTACAAACTAAGACATACACAATTATAAAATAAATACACCACAGATCATAGCTGCTGTAATGAGGCATTGTCATACTACAAGCTAAGGCGAAAACAATTATGAGGAGGTCACTAAGATTATAGCTGCTGTAAATAGGCATTGTCATATTACAAACTAAGACATACACAAAAAAAATACACCAAGGATCATAGCTGCTGTAATGAGGCATTGTCATACTACAAGCTAAGACGAAAACAATTATGAGGATGTCACTAAGATAATAGCTGCTGTAAATAGGCATTGTCATAAGCTAAAACAATGAAACTTAAATTATACTTAGCTGCTGAAAATCATATTGAGGTTTCTCTTATATTCCAACCATTCTCAATTGAACTTTTAAGGTAGGTCCTATATATACCTATAATAAATTTACCAACTATAACAGACAGCGATAGGTAACTAAAAAAAAAAAACACGAGTGTGTCTAATGAACTTTAATGAAAAACTAACAAATCAAAGCGCAGAGTCTGGCAAGCTGCGCAAATACGTATCTATAATCAAGGACTACTTATTTGTGCCGTTTGCTGTAGAGACTTTAGGCCAGTTGGGTCCAAACGCTAAAACATTTTTAAAAATCTTTGGAATGACCTACCTTTAGGTATTAGGCAAGCTCCAAATCGAGTCATCTTCAAAAATATGGTTTACAAACACTTTCTTTCTAACTAGATTGTCCCAAATTTATGTCTCTTTTTCATGTCCTCACTATCCTCAGTTGCAGCAACATCATATTTCACTTCCCTCATCATGTAAGTAGTTATATTTTTATATCATTGTTTATTTATGATGTAATTTATGTTTATATATATGTATATATTTATATATTACGTATTTATGTATTTGTATATGTATTAGTATGTAATATTGTTATGTATGTATTGAGATACAGAAGTATACTGTTAAGAATAACTTAATTAATGATTGCACCTACTATCTATACTGTCTAAATGTCCTAAAGGTTTGGCTGTCAGAGAATGCCTAGCGACATTAAGTCTGCCTTTGTACATAGTGCAATAAAGTTTTTAAATAAATAAAATAAATAAATAAAAAACATCACCCCTCGTCTAATTGTCTGCTGTGGTGACAAGAGGACTGGTTCTTTCCAAGCCCAGTGAATCAGCATAGCGATTTAGCGAGGAAATGCGGCCAGCGTTCTTGCCACCATGCCGCGTGGATACGATTTATATTAGGTTTTTTTTGGTTAAATAATACATTTTAATGCGAAATATAGTAGCTAAAGTAGGAAAAGTTCTTTGTATCTATCAATAGAGTATTAGTAATGGCGAAATCAGAAGAATAGGTTCTTAAAATTAAAAAACAAAAAAAAACCAGTGAGCTCCTGTACTAAGAAGATATCATAATAGTCACAAATTGAAATGTCATAGGCAGACGTTTTAGGTTTTTGGCGAATTTCCAAACTAAGATTAAAGGTATTCTAAGCTTTTTTTACTCTAAAAATATATATTATTGTCGACTTTTAACCCGACTGCGCGACTCAAAGAAGAAGGAGATGAGCCTTCCAGAACATATATCTGGAGAATTTGGCCTACACTCGCCACGCTGGCCAGACGGCTTCAAGTCAATTTTTAATGACAATTTGTAAACGATTCCACAATTTGGTATTAGTGGAACCGGGACCGACGGCTTAACGTGCTCTCCGAGGCACGGAAACGGTGGTGTTGTAAATCTATGACAAATGTGTGTAAGTGATTTTCTCGTTGGTATACAACCGAGCCACCACCGCGTCTCATTATCAGCCTATGTTTAGTATGTTATAAAGAAATATAAACTCCAAAACTACTGCAACGATTTTCATGCTGTTTTCACCAATGAATAGAGTGGTTCTCGAGGAAGGTTTAAGTATATAATTTGTTAAGTTTTTGTATACATTAACTATATTTGTTGGTGGTGTCGGAAAAAAATTAGCCGTCTGGGAACTTAAAACAAAAACGCTGCCTAAACCATTGGAGATATGACAAAATAATGTATTGTGGAATTGTGTATCTTATATAGGTCTACAGAAAAGTCTGCGATGGGATATATCTCTCTTAAGGATAACATACTATATCCATTTTAATACTTTAAAAAATAGGCAATTATAAAGTGCTAATTGGAAAGCTATTTACACTAGTTCGGAATTAGTCCTTGTGATTTTAAATACGTTAGCTGGCTTCAGGATTGTTTTTTTCTCTTTACACTTCGGGTGGTCAGAAAGCACGCTTTTAAAAGAAGCGGATTCACATTTAGCCAACTTTACTATAGGCCAATTATTATATAAATAATTTATGTATGTTATTATAAATTACGTAGTTATATTATGTTGACAGTTCTTACTTTTTTGGTTATTACATTGTAGTTTTTTACATGTGTCGGTAATGGTTAAAAGAAAAATTTAGGCAAACTGTCGCACCTAGTATAAATTTATTTTTGTAATTTTATTTGATTCATGGGGCTCAGTGAAAATCAGCGCTGCAGCAGAAATGTTGCAGCCTATGCTGACCTGAGTGCCTGTTTGTCGCAGCAGCTCACTCATTTATTTTTTATGTATTTATCTTGTCTATTTTTTGTTGGTAATTTTATATATATTTATTTACGTTTTTATTATTGTATAAGCTGTTGTGTGCAAATAAATAGTTTTTCTTTCTTTTTTTCTTTTCTTTTAAATATTTTTGTGTCCCGACCAGGAATCGACCCCGGTACCTTCCGAGTCTAAATCCACGGTTAAGGCTAGGAGATATAGCAAAATAAAAATAATGCGCAACGAAATTAATTTAAATTATTAATTTAATTTAAAGCCGAATAAAACAGTTAGTTACAAAATAAAAAAATATGGTGTTTTTTGTACATACATACCTTCTATTGTGCATCTATGAATCTTTTAAAATATCATGATGTATAGAGACAAAATAGATTCACCGAAGATCGTGGTTGCCCCTCGAAGAGACAGGTGTCCGAGACAAACAAACCCGGGTCAACTCAATAACACTTTTTATTACCTTGGCGAATAAATAACATTTCACTCGGGACAATATATTTCTGTAGACCGGCAGTCTTATTAGAAGACCAATTGCGATAGGCGTGAATTGAGTGATGTTTGACAGCGACTATTGTGCAATTTACATCTGTCGCATTGCTGTTGCAAGGTACATTATTATAGTATTACTATAAATTCTTGCCTTAAACATGTGCCCAGTGGAGGCATCTAGAATACTACAAAGCTGCCTAAACAACATCCAAAAGTAGCTTGACAAATATATGTGTTTACCACTAATATATTGTAAGGCTCATCAACAGCAATAAAGAGGATTGTAGTGGCTGTCATTATCATCATTACAGCCCCGAGAACACAGCGTCCTAGACCTCCACTGTTGGAAATGGGCCTTCCAGAACATATATCTGGAGAATTTGGCCTACACTCGCCATGCTGGCCAGACGGCTTGGCTAGTGGCTGTAATGATGATAAAATATAAAAAAGTGTACTAAACTTTTGTTGCAGTCATCACATACCTTTGCCTATCTATATTCATTAAGCTATATAATAATAATAATACATATTTTCATACAGGTCACACAGCGCCATCTAATTTCCGTGGTAAGCTACGAGGCTTGTGTTACGGAAACTAGATGGTTGATAAACTACATATTATACTTTTTTTTTGTTTGTAAATATGCACATATTATATATATAAACACCCAGACCGAGACAAATTATACAATGTACAACTTGCCCCCGGTGGGAATCGAACCCACGACCTCCCGAGTTCACGGCAACGTTTGTTACCACTAGACCACGGAGGCGGTCACATATGCCTAGGTATTAAAAAATCTGCTGTAAAATCTATGAATAAGACAGCGCCTTTGCTCAATCGTACAATCGCGCATTCTTACTATCTTCAGACATGTGTCGCGGCGATACATATGCACATCCATTGAGCGCCTTGTAGTTCAGGAAAAAGTCGATGGCAAGAAGATGTGGTAGGTTTCCGATGAGGTGGACTGACCAGATTAAAGCAGCTTTAAGGTATAATATCAGCTACATGAGTTCGCCAGGAAGGCTCGAGAGGAGTGGCGACGGCTTGTTAAGCGTGCTACGACTAACTACTCTGCCAAGAGTGTTTTCAATTCAATCATTATTAAATTTGCAAGTAGGCATAGGACAAAAAGATATGTATTCTGCACTTTTACACGTCAATTTTTACAATATTGATATAAAACGATATAATTTTATAGTACATATCTGGAGCAGTACAAGATAACCATCATCTGGAAAGAGAAACAATAAAATAACAAAATTATAAATACAGAATAACGCTTAACATTATAGCTGCTGTAGATAGGTATTGTTACACTATAAGCTAAGACAGACACAATTATAAGAATATAAATGTCAATGTCAGTTAAGGTAATAGCTGCTGTATATAGGCATTGTCATACTATAAGCTAAGACAGACACAATTATAAAAATAAAAATATAAATGTAAATGTCAGTTAAGATAATAGCTGCTGTGTATAGGCATTGTCATATTATAACCTAAGACAGACACAATTATAAAAATAAAAATATAAATTTCAGTTAAGATAATAGCCGCTGTAAAGAGGCATTGTCATACTATAAGCTAAGACAGACACAATTATAAGAATATATATGTCAATGTCAGTTAAGATAATAGCTGCTGTATATAGGCATTGTCATACTATAAGCTAAGACAGACACAATTATAAAAATAAAAATGTAAATGTCAGTTAAGATAATAGCTGCTTTAAAGAGGCATTGTCATACTATAAGCTAAGACAGACACAATTATAAAAATAAAAATGTAAATGTCAGTTAAGATAATAGCTGCTGTAAAGAGGCATTGTCATACTATAAGCTAAGACAGACACAATTATAAAAATAAAAATATAAATGTCAGTTAAGATAATAGCTGCTGTAAAGAGGCATTGTCATACTATAAGCTAAGACAGACACAATAATAAGAATATATATGTCAATGTCAGTTAAGATAATAGCTGCTGTATATAGGCATTGTCATACTATAAGCTAAGACAGACACAATTATAAAACTAAAAATATAAATGTAAATGTCAGTTAAGATAATAGCTGCTGTATATAGGCATTGTCATACTATAAGCTAAGACAGACACAATTATAAAAATTAAAATGGAAATGTCAGTTAAGATAATAGCTGCTGTGTATAGGCATTGTCATACTATAAGCTAAGACAGACACAATTATAAAAATAAAAATATAAATGTCAGTTAAGATAATAGCTGCTGTAAAGAGGCATTGTCATACTATAAGCTAAGACAGACACAATAATAAGAATATATATGTCAATGTCAGTTAAGATAATAGCTGCTGTATATAGGCATTGTCATACTATAAGCTAAGACAGACACAATTATAAAAATAAAAATATAAATGTCAGTTAAGATAATAGCTGCTGTAAAGAGGCATTGTCATACTATAAGCTAAGACAGACACAATAATAAGAATATATATGTAAATGTCAGTTAAGATAATAGCTGCTGTATATAGGCATTGTCATACTATAAGCTAAGACAGACACAATTATAAAAATTAAAATGGAAATGTCAGTTAAGATAATAGCTGCTGTATATAGGCATTGTCATACTATAAGCTAAGACAGACACAATTATAAAAATAAAAATATAAATGTCAGTTAAGATAATAGCTGCTGTAAAGAGGCATTGTCATACTATAAGCTAAGACAGACACAATAATAAGAATATATATGTTAATGTCAGTTAAGATAATAGATGCTGTATATAGGCATTGTCATACTATAAGCTGAGACAGACACAATTATAAAAATAAAATTATAAATGTCAGTTAAGATAATAGCTGCTGTAAAGAGGCATTGTCATACTATAAGCTAAGACAGACACAATAATAAGAATATATATGTCAATGTCAGTTAAGATAATAGCTGCTGTATATAGGCATTGTCATACTATAAGCTAAGACAGACACAATTATAAAACTAAAAATATAAATGTAAATGTAAGTTAAGATAATAGCTGCTGTATATAGGCAATGTCATACTATAAGCTAAGACAGACACAATTATAAAAATAAAATTATAAATGTCAGTTAAGATAATAGCTGCTGTATATAGGCAATGTCATACTATAAGCTAAGACAGACACAATTATAAAAATAAAATTATAAATGTCGGTTAAGATAATAGCTGCTGTAAAGAGGCATTGTCATACTATAAGCTAAGACAGACACAATTATAAGAATATATATGTCAATGTCAGTTAAGATAATAGCTGCTGTATATAGGCATTGTCATACTATAAGCTAAGACAGACACAATAATAAGAATATATATGTCAATGTCAGTTAAGATAATAGCTGCTGTATATAGGCATTGTCATACTATAAGCTAAGACAGACACAATAATAAGAATATATATGTCAATGTCAGTTAAGATAATAGCTGCTGTATATAGGCATTGTCATACTATAAGCTAAGACAGACACAATAATAAGAATATATATGTCAATGTCAGTTAAGATAATAGCTGCTGTATATAGGCATTGTCATACTATAAGCTGAGACAGACACAATTATAAAAATAAAATTATAAATGTCAGTTAAGATAATAGCTGCTGTAAAGAGGCATTGTCATACTATAAGCTAAGACAGACACAATAATAAGAATATATATGTCAATGTCAGTTAAGATAATAGCTGCTGTATATAGGCATTGTCATACTATAAGCTAGAACAAACATTTGATGTATCTACATAGGCTGATAATTACATGACCCTTCTTTGCGTCGCGCGATCGGGTAAAGAGCCGTGTCTACAAGAATGCATTGTCTAAAACATGAAATTTGTTTTAGGGGTTAAAATAAGGGGTAGGTTTTTATTTACGACACATGTTTTACTACCTACGAGTATAGTTTGTTTTACGGAGAAATACCTTTAATTTAAAACCATGCTTAGCTTTTTCCGTTATGTTTAGCCTTTACGTTACTATAACAAGAAAAATTGATCAAATCGTCATGATCGTAGAACAGTGACGGATCTGCTATATTTAAAATTTTCATGGCGGCCATTCAACTGTCATTTCGACTGTTTTTTTGTCACTTTTTAAGTCTCATAATAAGTGCAAACCTTCTAGATTTCATTTTGGAACCATTTCTAATATTTGCACTATAAATTACAGACCACAAACAATATAAAACTATATATAAATATATATGCAAAATTATGGGTATTTTTTTAAATCCGACACTGTTCTACGATCATGACGAAATATATGCGTTAAAAAAAAACCCGCAGTCAGGACCCATTAAAAACCGAGACATCAAGGCCGCGTTCGTTTTAAGAAATGTTAGCATGAAAATGCCACTTTTTTACAAGTCGTTCGTTTAATGAAAATTCTAACATTTGATGCTAATTTCGTATGTCAGTACCGTGTTGAAAGGAGGGTTATTGATGTTACTTTTTGACAGATGTCATTTAACATAAGAAATGGTTTGTTTACATTGTTATATACTTTATATTATATTTGTTTAAAATGTATTTTAAAACTATTTTATATGTATAATAAATTCAAAGACTATAATACATTGTCAATTGATTTGTTTTTATTTGTTACTTGTCATAAAGTAGACTCGTTTTTTTTAAGAAATGTTAGCATTGTTAAAAAAAGTGGAATTTATTAACAACGACATTTCACGCTGGTTTATGAAGTTGCTACGAAATGTTGGAATCGCTATAAAACGAACGCGGCCCAACTCTTCCCAACAATGGGTCCCGATTGTTATAGTTGCTATGTAATAAAATATTAAAAAAAAAATCAATGGTGTTTGAATAACAGGTCAGTTAAGGTCACTCTTCTATGTATCTTCTACTAAAAGTTGGGGTCTCTCACCCCCGAAATGTTAAATAATGCATGTAAGTAGGTCAATTTTATGAATAAGTGTCAAGTTACATACATAGATAAGAATGACAAACATACATCTGACAATGACCATAGAGAATGACAGTTTGGGTTTGCTAGGGATGTGTAAATGAGTTTGAAAATAAACCGTGTTCAAAAAAAGTTAATAGACACTTATTCATAAAATTGTTATTACAGATTCTCTGCACCAAAACCACTGTTGACTAGGTTATTATTCGGTTTAGACTTTTTGACCTGATGGTAAGTGACGCGCGTGGTCTATGAATGGTTGCAACTGGAATCAGCACTCATGACTGACATCAGTCCCTAACACTATGCCGGATTGACTGGGCATGACGGCAATTCAAGCCTGATTCCGAAACGTGTGGATACGTTACTGGGCTTATCTGCACGAACGCTGGATGCTTTCCCGCCCCGGTAGACTGGGTAAATTACCATCATCAGTCCTACCACCTATTTGTTGTTCTCGTTGAAAGTATTTACAATGATGTCAAATGGCAATTTTTACTTTCAAGGAGAACTAATATTGTCAGCTTGCCGTGGTGATATTTATATAAATAAATAAAATATAAATATTTCCAGACAGGTCACACAGCGCCATCTAGTTTCCGTAGTAAGCTACAAGGCTTGTGTTACGGAAACTAGATGGTTGATAAACTATATATTGTACTTTTTTTTTTGTAAATATATACATATTATACATATAAACACCCAGACCGAGACAAATTATGCAATGTACAACTTGCCCCTGGTGGAAATCGAACCCACGACCTCCCGAGTTAACGGCAATGTTTGTTACCACTAGACCACGGAGGCGGTCATATAGAAATAACTTTGAACAAGACTTACTAAATTCTGTCAAGTGAATAGTTTACACTCGTCAGTGACTTAATACTGTTCCGCAGCGAATGCGGCGACATAATTCTAATGATGAACATCCCTATTTACACTATTGTATTGTACATTTTGAGTTTTCCCGCCAAATCAAACAGACGTCTATTGTCTATAGCACACTTCATTTCACAATGGCCTATGTTAGGGTTGGCACATTTTGTTTTATCAAAAGATGCAAAAAAAAGTATATCTCCAAATTGTCCGTAATTTTATTTTCTAGAACTATGATTCATTTCTCAAAGTAAATATAGACATTGTCAAATAAGATTGCTAAAATAATTATGAGAGTTTGTGGCAACCCTGTAGTGATGGGAAATGAAATGAAACGGGAATGTAACTCGATGTTCGAGTAAGTAAATTGTATTTTCCATATGTGTATGGTGCTTACCACTCTGTTAACTAGAAAACTTAAAACTCACATCTAAACTAAAATCTATAAAATCTAATTTACTACCTCCGTGGTTAGGTCCGCGAATTTAGATTCGGAGGTACCGGGTTCGTTCCTGGTTCGGGACAAAATAATATTTATTAATGCAAATGAATAAAATTATTATTTAATTTATTTGTCATGTTTGCCGAGTTTGGTACGCTGAAGATATCGACAAGCTTGCCACTTGTCATGATTGGTCTATAGTAAAGTTGGCTAAATGCGAATCCGCTTCTTTATAAGCGTGGCTTCTAACCACTCCGGAATGAAAACGGATGTCATGATCATTTTTTTATTTGTCACAAAGATTTAAATTGTGATATGTAATTAAATATCACATGCTTCTGAAATAAAATTATTCATTTCTTCTTCTTTTGTTTAAATCTGTTTCAGGGTTACAAGGAATAATTTATTCTGACAAATTTTATTAAAAAACAAACATATATACTATACAGATATAAATACAACACAGACAAAGTTTTTTTTACATTTTTATAATTAGTATGGATTAATTAATTTATATCAGAAATAGTAATAAAATCTATTAATAGGAGACTATGTGCAAAGTATAATAGGTATATCGATCTGAGTCTAGGGCTGGGTTGTATCATAACGAAGTCTGTGTAATTGTAATTTAATGTTTAAACTTTGAATTTAATTTGATTTGATTTTTATTTTAATTATCCATTAAGTACTAAGTACATTAAGTGCCTTTGCGGTCACAGGAATTATCTAGATTTACTCTAGCTGGTATATTGTAATTCTAATACTTATAAAAACACTCTAACAGTCGACATCTCGGTCCGAGCTCTCTTTTTTTTACTAAACAAAATCCATCGACTATGACTTTGTCATATTCATGCCAATACTATTCTCCACTAAAATTCAAATACAACTCCGTAACTTACATGTACCCGTTACAGTATCTACCACTTGTATTTTGTGGCACCTAAAGGTGGTACATTTATCGTCGATTCAATGTTTTTAATCAAGTAATAATGTTACCGACCACTGGTTGTCCTTAAATAAATAAATAAATGTTAATGGAGTCGATTGTACCAGCTGACGGCTGACCTTCAAAATAAGTAATTCTGAAAATAATTTGTAAGGTACAGATTTATCTTGAACTAAACTTTCGACGTTTGTCTTCAACTTCGAGTTTCAAGAGTGATCAACATCCGCCATTTGACAGTTTGCAAACAAGATGGCGTCGTTCCGGAAAGGCGCGGGAAGTCGATTGTTTTCAAGATGACGTCTCCCGATAACAACTAAAACTTGATTTTGATACAGGTGTTTCACAATTCAATTTAAACTTTCATGCCGTGTTTGTGAGCGACTATATCGTATTAATTTTAATTAAATACAGGCATGTGGCTAAGGGTCGATTCATATGTCTAGTCTAGTAAGTTATGTTTTTATTACTATCATTAATTATTGTTGGCTGTAAGCTTAACTTCGAGGCCTCATAAAAAATACTGTCATAATAAATGGCTAATTAAGATTATTCCTTAGCTAATGCCATATACAAAAAAAAGAAGATTATTCCTAGTGGAAGTCCTTTGGAGTTCTTCGCGCCATTTTGCATGGACATGCCAAGTCCAAGTTTTTGTTTTGTAAATTAGTTTTAATGTGGATATTGTCAGTCAAAAGTGGTGTTATTTTGTTTAATAATATGCTACAATGTTAATTAATATGGAAAACGATAAATTTAACTCTTTATATAGGCCAGAAGTTGCAGTTTATTATATCCGACGTGTTTTGGCGATATTGACGCGAATTTCTCTAGCATTTTTCAAGCATCAAATTCTGTAATACTTGAAATTTGATGATCCCACCTCGGTTATGACGGTGAATAAATCACGTGTTTCGGCCAAAAAAAAAAAAAAATGGAAGCGCTTTCGCGCCATTTTGGACAGACATGTCAAGTGCAAGTTTTATTTTCTAAATTACTTTACTGTGAATATTGTTATTTAAGTTTTAATATTATGCTAAATAATAATGGGAAACTATAAACAGAAGTCTATTTATGGGGAATAAATCCAGATTTTTTTACTATAAAATATATTCCAGTAGTATCCTTTAATATTATATTAAATTAATATTAGCATTAAAGTGTAATTTATATTAATCGCTATTACATTAAACAATATCTAAAATTATGTATTAGAAAAATCTTTTAGAAATATCACAAATAAATTAAATAAACTGGGACTATGAATCGAACCCGGTACCTCTACGTCTATATCCAAAAACAGTGTTTATAATATTAGTATAGATGATATTTCATTATTTCTGAACTGTCTGTTTTACCAAGCTTTGTGTGATGGGGAGACAGACATACATAGAGACAAAGTAACTAAGTTACATAGCAACGGAATCGTTTTACAAAACTAATACATAACATATATATACTGCGTTGAATGAAAAACGGAACAGAATTCTGTGCAAATCGGAACGCAGCCGGACAGTTGGTACGCCGGAAGTGGCGAGCGGGTAGACTTACATTTCCGGTCAACCGTGAAATTTGAATTTCGAACGAGATATCGCCAGTCGCACCGCGACTTTTGTCGAGTTTGCACGTGTGAGTGTCCGATGGACAGGAAATTGGAAATGCGTTCGTGATATCGCTTCAGTCGGTACAAAGGTGTAAAATACACTTTGTATATGTATCAACATTGAGTTCTGATCCAGACGAGATCTTTGGCTATACTTTACACACACATTTGGATCAATAAAAACTTGTTAGCGTAGTAAAACCACTATAAACAGATGACAAAATAAATTGTGAAAATTTAGACAAAAATACTTATATATACATAGGTATTGGTAGGTATGAGATTTTTGAAAAAAATAGATATATATTTTTCGGAGATAAAATTAATTAAATAATTATTCTATAGAATAATAATGAAATATTTAAAACTTAACATTGCACGCCTAATGGCACGCATATCAGGCAAAGCTTTTTGTAGATGTCGCTAGCGACAATGGTACCATGCTAACACCTAAGTCGCATCAATTTTTAAAATGTTTTTGTGGTTTTTTTATTTTTATAACAGAAAAAAATATTTTAAATTAATGTTGGTATTAACTTTATAGTTTTTATTCGAAGTAATATACAAACAATATAAAAGAATTACAATATTAAATAAACTATATTAAAACAAAATCTAAATTAATAATAATAAAAATACATAGAAGATAAAAATACATACTTACAAAAAAAATTGCTCCTCCAAATTAAATTAAAAAAATAACAGGTAACGTCTTAGGCGTCTAAAGGCGAATTAAGAAAGCGCACAACCTCTTTAAAAAGAAAAAAAAGGTTTAATTAATAGAACGGCAATCTTTGATTTCGCTTTGAAATCTTGATTTGTACACTTAAAAGCTGCTCACTTCGGCATAATATCCAGAAAATTATAAATTTCGTAATAAAAATACAAGTTTTCTATGCAACTGACAGTTATATTAGGTACCATCTATCATGCGCCATCTATCGTGATAAAAAGTTAGTGATACACCCCATTGGAGAACGTTGTCTACTAACACAGATCATTGTTACTATCCCATATGTCATGTGAATAAATATTTTGAGTTTGAGTTTAAGGTCACATGTGCTAGTATAAAAAAAATACATCAGCAATGTTGCGGATCCATAAATTGATTGTTTTCATCTTAGAATAATGGGTTTTCATAATTTATAGCTTCTCCAGGTGATTCCTTCAGTTTAAAATGGTAGTTTTTATTATTTCGATTTAAAATTAATTTTAAACCCTTTTCTGTCAATAATTTAGAAAATAGCAAACATAATATTTTAAAAATTCCATTATAAAAGCTGCATAACATAGACGAACATATAACGGTGTGTTGAGATAATTTGGCCTCGAACTTAATTTTTAACCACAATATTGTAATATTCGCAAAAAAATCTGAAACTTTTATGTTTAGAAACCTGATCAAAAAACAATAAGTGGAAGCGCGTTCGTTTTATAGCATTTCCAACATTTCGTAGCAACTTCATAAACCAGCGCGAAATGTCGTTTTTGTTAAGAAATACCACTTTTTTAACAATGCTAACATTTCTTTAAAAAAACGAGCGGTGAGGCTACTTTGTCGGTGTGGATAGCCCGTGGAACATCTCGGACACCATGGGCTTTCTTGCGCTAGAAGTGCTGGCCGCATACCTCGTCACGCTGCTCTCAATGATATCATCCGAAGGGCTTTTGTCACTGCTGGAGTACCTGCGGTCCTAGAACCCTCTGGGATTGCGCGGAGCGATGGCAAGAGACCCGACGGCATGACTGCTGGGCCGTGGAAACTTGGCAGAGGTCCCTGGTGTGGGATGCGACATGTGTAGACACATTAGCCCCATCACACATCCAGGCGACATCGTTAAGCACGGGAAGTGCGGCGAACCTTAGCTGCGCAAATACGCCAACCTCGGTACAGGTTTCGAATTTGCGCCGTTTGGGGTCAAGACGACGGTACACTCTGCCAAACGTCTGACCAAGGAGTTGTCAATGTATTAGCCTCGCTATACAGAGGGGAAATGTTGCCAGCCTCCTTGGGACTATCCCTGAAGGGTCGTCTCTAGAGGACATTTTTTACTTATAGTTTATTTTTTATTAGGTTTAGTTTATATTTATTTTTTACTCTTTAAGTAGTTTTGTTTATACTCCTTCGAATAAATAAAGACTAAAGCGTTTTGGAATAAATTTCGAAACAAAATCAATTGTCATGTCTCGTATTATTATTACGTCTACGTTGCACACCTGCACGTGCATTGTTGGTTTTGGCGCGAAACGAAACATCAGTTTTGACAGATGACGGCTATTTACACGGGAACCCATTTCCAATATGGCGGTGGCGTGCTGTATCTTGGTTTTACAACCTTTTTATATGTTAAACGAAATTTATAACAATGTTTTAAATTGCTTAATAGCCTAGACATATGTATTTTTTGTTGTGTTCACTTCTCTTGATGGAATAGAATGAGGTGATAGGGAGGCAAAGGGTCTAGCCCATACAGCGAAGTCTCACGAAATATCATTCTTTTTTATGAGTTAATGAGGTTATCATTAAATTCCAGACATTGCAGAATTTGATGCTTTTCTTGGAGTCACTCGCGGCATTATAGCCCAAACAATCGTCGGGTATAATATGGGAGTTCTCAGCGCGGGAAAACCGCAAAAAATAAACTGCAACTTGTGCCCCATATTTAAAGTACAATTTATCGTTTTCCATAATTATTTACATTGTAGCACATTATTAAACAAACCAACACCACTTTTGACTAACAATATCCATAGTAATTATTATTAATTTAAAATTAATATTAATTTAAAAAACAAAAACTTGCACTTGTCCGCATAAAATTAGCACGTAGCACCTACTGTATTTTTATGAGTTTATAGCACGTACGTACGTATAGAGCATCCAGTTTTAGCAGCGATCGACGACGATGGTCAAATATACGACGACAGATACTAGTAAAATATCCAACTTTTATAAAACAGGTTTAAAATAAAAAAATACAACCTGCCGTAAAAAATAACTACAAACAATTATAATATAATATAAAAAAATAATTACAAACTGAAAAGTAATATATGAAAAAAAATTAAAACCAAACTTTGTAATAAATAAATTTGAAAAAAAAAAAAAAAAACGAGCCTAAGCTTTCCGTCTCCAAAAAGTTTGAGATCTACGCCATTGAAATAATAATAAAAATAATATTGGCGAATAATGGTAATTTCATTTTTCATTACAGCCCCTAGAACACAGCGTCCTCGACCTCCACTGCTGGAGATGGACCTTCCAGAATTTATATCTGGAGAATTTGGCCTACACTGTGGAAATGATGTCAATTTTTAATGACAATTTATTAACGATTCCACAAGTTGGTATAAGTGGAACCGGGACAGACGGCTTAACGTGCTCTCCGAGGCACGGGAACGGTGGTGTTGTTAATCTATGACAAATGTACGTAAGAAAAGTGCATTTCTCATTGGTACATGCCGGGTGGATTTGAACCGACCTTGGTGGGATTCAAGGAACGCGTTCTTACAACCGAGCCACCACCGCGCCACGTTAGAATAAATAACGAAAAAATCACGAAAAAATAATTACAGTCTAGACATATTTGCTAATTCTTTGCATGTTTTTAAGCGCAATGTATTGTCACTGCAGCGGATCCTGGCTGGGACTGTAAACTGAACTGCTGTTTAACCAATTTTGATCCTTGGAATTGTGTTGCTCGATTGTGGTTGTATCATGTTCTATTGTGTTGTAGTTTTTGCTTAGTTTTACTTAGTTGTTGCTGTAATTGTATTGTGTTTTTATTTTGGCTACTCAAAGGCCCAATTAATGGACACTGTAATAGCATGTGGTGGTTGCCTGTAATTGGTGCAGCATCTGTTTTCTGTCTTAGTTGTAAGTAAAAATCAATGTACGTTTTGTTGCTGTCACTGTTGGCGACCCTAATAAATAAATAATAAATAAATAATGATATTTATATATACAAAATTGACATTAAATATTTATGAATTAATATGGATTACTTCTTAGAAACTTCGAATAATCTTTAATGTTGTACTGTGCGAGCGAGAGAGATACAAACCAAACTCTTTTAACCGCTAGACCATTATAATAATAAATCATAATTTTAAATGCTAAAGTATATATAGTTATAGTATAGCTATAGAACAATATAGTATGTCCCAATCCAATAACACTTTTATAAAAACAACTTACAAGTGAGTGGTGCATTAAATAGGGCTGTGCCGCGTGTTACAGACGCCATTTGAATAACCATTCCGCTTCAATGACATCCCTATTCTTAATATTACAGCTTACGACACAATAATTGTATGGACATAGCTTTTTATTTTTATGATTCTCAACCCCTGTAAGAATATCTAGGTACAAACCCATTTTTGTTGTCCAGAATTCCAATACCTCATATAAACGAAATTCATATTTAAATAGAGCATGTAGGTCATTTAATGAGCCACTCATCATTAAATGAGCTTAAGTGCGATATCGACATATTTTATACAAATGTAAGGACGGTGAGACATGTGCCTAACAACTTATTCTTTAATTTATATTTTATTTATTTATTTATTCGTGAGAAAATTTACAGCCTTTGCAATATTATGTATCCAAAAAATATCTAATCTCAAAGCCTTACAAATTTTCACTGTTAGCTATAATGAAAAATAATTAAAATAAGAACCAACAAAATCAGTACAATAACAATGAGATATGAAATAACAATTGCATTTGTATACTGATCCCGTTTTACACCTTAAGAATAATACAATATAATAAAATTAATTAAGTGCAACAAAAAGTATTAGTAACAATAAGTAGGTACTCAAACAACACTTTACAATTTTTTTACAAGAAACATAAATGAAACATAAGTAATAGAAAAATATATATAATAAACTAAAACAAGGATGAAATAAATAATTTAAAATAATAATAATGTAATATTTCAACATTTTAATGGACATCTACCCAATATGCTCATCACAGTACTCTGTAGTCAATAAACGTCTGAGGGTGGAAGGAGATGTGTCAAACAGGTCGACATCCAAACGTTGTAACAAGTCATTAAAACCTCTACATGTTCTAGGGATAATATAATATATTAATATTGTATATTGTATCGTATCTTCAGTCTATTCTGTCATGTATGTATTGTTTATGCTGTTATTATGTATGTGTATGTAAGTGCCGTATTATCTTAGATTAAAATATTACTTGTTGTTTTATAGGTATATTGTTACTATTAGTGAGAACTTTTTAATGACACTCTGTTTCTAATTTTTTTAAACATATTTTTTTATTGTATTGTCGATAGTTCTCCATAGAATAAATAAATAAATAAATTCCTTTCTCGGTTTCTCATATACCTATCAAAGAGGATCTTAAGACAAGTGACAAGCAAACTACCAATCACCTTACGATAAAACAAAAGATAAATTTGCGTGTATCCTTTTGATCTTTAGAAACTAGAGGTTTGGACACTGCTTCTCACTATGTCTAAAGCAATATTTCGTCATCACAGCCCACACAGATTCTTAGGAGATGGGACTTACAGAAAATATTTCTGGAGAATTTAGCCTAGAATTAAAAAATGGCCGATTTTGAGTAATCCTGTTGTTTATGTTCGCATTTTAGTTATATTTTTCTTTTTATTAGTCAAATTCGTCATAAAAAGTACTCACCAAGAACATATAAATTTGTACATTGATTGGGGTGAGTTAGCAAAATTTAAACCTAAATAATTAACAGAATTAAACAAACAGTTGAAAGATAAAATTAAATAAAACTAAAACTAAATTAAAACTAAAAGCTTTAAGTTACGTAGGGCTACATTGGCCTGGTCAAATGACAAAAACAACAATGAAAAATTATAATTTTTACTGCAATGCTCGAAGAACTATCAGAGTTTTTGTAGTATGGAGCATACGATTGACTTAAAAACTTCCTTTGAGCCGAAGAATAGATCAGTTTCGCACAATAAGTCATCGAATGTCTCACACATTCTACGCAGTGGCTCACGAGCTCCACTTTTAGTTGAAGTAAAGTACAGGTGAAATAGTCGTCGTCGAGGCCTCAAGAACCGTCTTGGTGTAAAGTAGGTTATTTTTTCAACAAGTTTGGGGCAATTATATTCACCACGACAAAGATTGCGCAACACCAACGAACCCGTAAGTATTCTTCTGTGTTTTAGTGACTGAATTTTGTACTTAGTTAACAGGTTCTTATAGGATAAATAACCAAAGCCCATTGTGTAATTAATCAAAATAACAAATAGATCTTAGGTTATCGGTGCGCAATTCTGTTAACAAACTAATATCTCGGTTAGTTAATAAAGTTAAAAGTAATAAATACATACATAATAGTACCTAACTAAATGTTATAAAAAAAATAATCGTCTACAATTCCAATCGCCATTCGAAAGCTACGTCCATATTAATATCAACGTCGTATAACTAAGTCCAGAGCGTTTCTTAAACAAATCTGTATAAAAATTCAATTATTATTCACCATCTGGAATATTCATGTTTTGTTTACTAATTATACAACTTCAATTTGTTTTTACTGTATTTACTTCTTTACTTTGTGGTTCTGTAAATATATATATATATATTTATTTAAAACTTTATTTTACTATGTACCTACTAGTGTTAACGGTGCCCTGGGGTCATTGATCGCCAGTCGAAATGTCAGTGACAAAGCTTGACTCGCCATACACAATGCCATGCTGGTACCAACACTTATGTATGGAAGCGAAACGTCGATATGTCAGAATACGCATGAGAGTTAATGCAGTAGAAATGAGGTCGTTGCGTCGGATATGCGGCGTCACTTTGACGGACCGCATACGTAATGACGAAATACGCAAAAGGGTAGGTATTAAAGAAAGCATAGGGACAAAAATAAGGAAAGGCATGCTCCGATGATTCGGACATGTTGAAAGAATGAGTGAAGAGAGATTGACGAACCAGATATATAATGCGAAAGTTGTGGGTAAAAGAGGCCCTGGCAGACCGAGACTCACATATCACGTTCAAATAAATAAAACAATAGCTGAAGGTGCATTAAAAAGCCATCAAAATAAAAGGGCATGTATGAAGAGGTTGATGAATATCGAAGCAGCGAAAGAGGTAGTCGTGGTCGTGTCAAGTGGCGCTCAATTGTCTCTGCCTACCCCGCAAGGGATCTGGCGTGAAGATATGTATGTATGTATGTATTGTACTATGTACAGTATGTAAGCTAGGAATACTGAAGAAGGTGAAGCGGTTTTTCCCGCCTAAAATCAGACTGTTACTGTACATGAAATCAGATCATGCGTGGAATACTGTTCACATCTTTGGGATGGTTCAGCCAAGTACCTCACCGATGCTCTCAATGCGAGCTGTTCGAATTGTGGACGATGATCTGGAACTCTCGAATCCCTGCAGCTTCGCCGGGATGTAGCTTCTCTGAGCGCGTTCTACCGGCTATACTATGGTGAGTGTTCTGAAGAGCTCTATAACCTTATTCCTTCCTCTCCATTCCGCAACCGAACCACACGCACAGGTCAGAATATGCACCCACCATCCCTTCGCGTACCTATAAATTTGGTGACTCATACATCTGTCGCACAATAAAGATGTGGAATGCTCTTCCAGCCTCTGTGTTTCCACTTTCCTATAACCTGGAGTCCTTCAAGCGAAGTGGGAAAAGGCATCTAGTTAGGCCGGCATAGTGTTAGGGACTGATGTCGGACATACGTGTGTGATTCCAGTTGTTAACATTCATGGAACATGCGCGCCACTTACCATCAGGTAGGCGCAAGGTCACATGTCAAGCTAGTATATAAAAAAAAAGGGCTTAAGAAAGTTTATTATATATTGTCTATCATTTTTTAAGTGTGTACTTTTGAGAAATATAGTCTATGAATTTCGCACGAATTAACATTTCGGACATATTTTCATTTTTGGCCTAAGGAAGCAGGTCTGCCGTCAATACATTTATGGAACGAGCTTCCAAGACGGCATTAACGGAATCATACAGTCTTTGATTGGGTAGAGAGAGGAGTAGAATGGTGAGCGTATTATCGCGCAATAAAATAAACAAGCCTAATGTCGGCCGCACCATTTTTCTCATCTATTACCCACACTTTGATTGCGGCGGAAAATGCGGAGTCCAGCAAGCGGCGCAAGTATGTAAGTCATAGTGCATAAAGTTTTAAAGTTTTAGGTATGGCGTCTGGTTGTCGCATTAACAAAATGGAATAATATTGTAGCTTCAGTGACACTTGCGTGATAAAGACGAATCAAATGAGTTTGGTCAACAGTGTGCCACAAAGGAACAAACATCATACATACATAAATAGGCTGATAAATATATTACCCTTCTTTGCGTCGCTTCTTCTTCTTCATTACGCTTCTTTGGATCGCTTGAGCGAACTTGTTTGACAGTTGGAAGAAATGGTCGAGAGAACCGTTGAGAGAAAGTCTTTGCTAGTTTTTCCAGTTGCCTACGTAACTCTAAAACAATTAAAAACTGAAACTTAATAAAGCACACAATACAGTTTAATAAAACTAAACTTTTATGGCAACTGTAACTCAGTTTTTAATTAAAAAAATATTTATATTAACTCCTTACCAATATAACTCATAGTTCCTTACATATTCCTTTCTCAGTCAGATTAACTAAAAGACCATACTGCTAATTTGCTGGTCTCCCGCTTTGCTGCTAAGTAATTTTATTTTTAATTCTCCAGAACATTATTAAAGCGTCCTAGACCTGCACTGTTGGAGAATTTGGCCGACATTCGCCACGCTGGCCAAAAGCACGGATCTAATATCAATTTTTGCAGAAAAGATATATTACGTCAGACTTGGCTGTATGGGCCAGACCCTTTGCCTTCCCTATCACCTCATTCATCATCCATCGGGAGAAGAGAACAAACAAAAAAAAAAAAGATTTGCAACACCACCATTCCTGTGTCTCGGAGAACTAAACCTAATAAAAAATAAACTATGTAAATATAAATAAAAAATATCCTCAAAAGACGTCCCATCGGAGATTAGTCCCAAGTATACTGGCAACATTTACCCTCTGTATAGTGAGGCTAATAAATTGGCAGAAATAATTGCCCGCCTTCCTATCTCCAGATTTCTCCGTCAGCCGTTTGGACAAATGCTTGGTCCTTGATATATTGATATCAAACCCTTGACTCACACTTTTTTTTTTTTTAAATATACTAGCACGACATGTGACCTTGCGCCCGCCTGGTGGTAAGTGGCGTGCAAGGTCCATGAATGTTAGCAACTGAAATCAGACACTCATGACTGATATCAGTCCCTAACACTATGCCGACTTGACTAGATGAATTTTCATACTTCACTTGAAGGTATCCAAGTTATAGGAAAGTGGAAACACAGAGGCTGGAAGACCATTCTACATCTTTATTGTGCGACAGATGTATGAGTCCCCAAATTTATACGTACGCGAAGGCATGGTGACTACAGGATGTTCGTGCATATTCTGACCTGTGCATGTGGTTCGGTTGCGGAATGGAGAGGAAGGGATTAGGTTATAGAGCTCTTCAGAGCAGTCACCGGTATAGCCGGTAGAACACGCTCAGAGAAGCTACATCTCGGCGAAGCTGCAGGGATTCGAGAGTTCCAGATATCGTCCACAATTCGAACAGCTCGCCTCTGCAGGACATTGAGAGCTGATTGATATCTGTAAGGTACTTGGCGAAATCATCCCAAATGTGTGAACAGTATTCTACGCATGATCTGATCTGTGCTTCCCCAGCAACAGTCTGATTGAAGGCGGAAATAAACACTTCACTTGTTCAGTATTCAGAGCTTTTTTCACGCTGTTTTGGTGATGCTCTCAATGTAGTTCCGGTGGTTAAGGTCTGAGCGTATTTCCACCCTGAGAATGTTGAAGCTGGGCTTAGATCCAGCGTGGTGCCCTGAAGGGACTTCGTGACCGTCAGCGCGCATGCCTGGGTCTTGTTGGCATTGAACTGGATAAGATTTTGGATACTCCACTAATAGATTTTGTAAAGTGTCGCACTGCGATCATCAACGGCAGTGAAGGTCTAGGACTATGTTTTTAGGGATTGTAATTCGGTCGTTGCATATTGGTCAATGCAAATAAATGGTTTATTACTTTATTTGTGGTAGACGAGCCAGTCTATCGATTCAATGCTGTGGTCTGAGGTCCAATCGCTACTTTTAAAACCGCCTACAGATGGGCCAGGATGGATGAGTGTGGGTATGCTCAATGCGGTGTTTTGGATGCGGCTTTTACACTTAAGCTGTCCAATTCATATACTCTTTAGCTATCAATTGTTTTTTTTAGATTTAATAAAGATGTTTTATTTTACGACTTGAATATGTTATAAGTATAATAAGATATATACCAACATTGTTTGATTAAATGTTATTAAAAATACTTATTATTCTGTTATTATAATTTATTCCGTGGTCTAGCGCTTAAGTCCGTGGATTTAGACTCGGAGGTACCGGGTTCGATTCCTGGTCATGACACAAAAATATTGATTAATTTAAATAAATTTATTTAATTAATATTTAATTTATTTGTTTCATTTCTCGAGTTTGGTACGCTGGAGACATCGACGAGCTTGCCACTTGTCATGATTGGCCTATGGTAAAGTTGGCTAAATGTGAATCCGCTTATTTATAAGCGTGGTTTCTGACCATCCCGAAAGGGAAACGGTCGTGATGATACTTTACTTTTTAGGTTTCCTTTCTAATATTTTATTGTTAAAAAAATAACTTCCTATATAACAAATTGCCGCATCAACTAATTACTGATTCTTGGTACAAACCACGCCCTGGTACAAGGAAACCACTCCTACTGCGGTAGGCGTGTCCACTTCCTATATGCCATATAAACTTTATACATAACTGACTTTATACATATCTGTCTGATCAAGTTAATATATACTCTCGTATGTCTAAATCTATATCATTACAACCCCTAGAACACTGTCCTTCCTAAACATATTTCTGGAGAATCTGATATAAAACGACTGCGGCTCGCCGGTGGAATAAGCTGTCCTTGGCTATTAGACGTGCACCGTCTGTCAGCGTCTTTAAACGTTTAATAACCACATCGTTCCTGGAGAAACAAAATAAAACACTATTTAAATAACCGTGTATTTATTTAAGTTATAATGTATATGATGTACTTGTATGTATAATTGTATGTATGGTTTATGTATGTTTATGTGTTTAGGTATAATGTGTAGTATATTAGAATTAGTTAAGTAACTTATTAACTGTATCATTAAAATTTCTTATTTTTTTCATACTGCCTATCACCTTACTCGATCCCCAAGGTTAGCTGGTAAATAATGCCTACTGGCATTATAGCTCGCCTCTGTACTATTTTTAAGTGCATTAAAGAATTTATATAAATAATAAATAAATAGGCGTTCGAAGCAATCATTACCATCATCATGCCTCCTATATGAGCGCTAAAATATATAATTGTTTGCCAAAGGTATGGACAGAGATGCCTTATAAAAGATTCTGTACAGTACTGTATGCGTGGCTAGTTCAGGAATGTTTCTATACTTTGGAGGAATACTACGAATATGTGTATTTTAAGCAACACAAAGGTTTTTGTGAAGTAAAGTTACTAAAGAAGCAACGCTGAGTTTTTAGTAACTTTACTTCTATAACAGTTGTTGTAAATTTTTGCATGCTTATGGCGAAATATGTGACCCATTTAATATTAATAAGACCTAATATTGTTTGTTACCATGTTTCCTGCAAATAAATATTTCATTTAATTTCATTTCATTTCATTTCATTTCATTTCATTTCATTTCATTTCATTTCATTTCATTTCATTTCATTTCATTTCATTTCATTTCATTTCATTTCATTTCATTTCATTTCATTTCATTTCATTTCATTTCATTTCATTTCATTTCATTTCATTTCATTTCATTTCATTTCATTTCATTTCATTTCATTTCATTTCATTTCATTTCATTTCATTTCATTTCATTTCATTTCATTTCATTTCATTTCATTTCATTTCATTTCATTTCATTTCATTTCATTTCATTTCATTTCATTTCATTTCATTTCATTTCATTTCATTTCATTTCATTTCATTTCATTTCATTTCATTTCATTTCATTTCATTTCATTTCATTTCATTTCATTTCATTTCATTTCATTTCATTTCATTTCATTTCATTTCATTTCATTTCATTTCATTTCATTTCATTTCATTTCATTTCATTTCATTTCATTTCATTTCATTTCATTTCATTACAGCCCCTAGAATGCATCGTCCTACCACCACTGTTGGGAGGTTTTTCATTTTTTTATATACCTACTGAACTCGACATGTGTCGCGCTCACCTGATGGTAAGCGGTACGCGAGGTCCAAGAATGGAACCGAGTGATGCCAGCCACTAACGCCAAGCACCCAGGTGGGTTACTGCTGTACCAGGTATTGTAATCTCATAGGTACTGATAACTAAATTTAAAAGGTTATTAATTGATCGTTGTGGTGCAGTTCTGTATATGTTTTATTTTGTAAATCTGATATAGCTGAGTTTTCCTTGCAGATTCCTTTCTCAGTCAGATTAAACATTAACAGGTCACTGGAATCTGCTAAGCTGCTGGTCTTCTGCTAACAGCTTACTTATTGGACCACTTTGCTGCTTAGTCTTCTACTAGCAGGAGTAGAATCATTCAAAATAATTAAATTAATGACGTTTCATAAATGCCTGTAATAGGTTTACGTGAATAAAGATATTTTGACTTTGACTTTGAAAATAGATCACTCTTTAAGAAAATGGTATATTCACATTACTTAAACAGCTCCCAACAGCGTATGTAAGATATACAGTATGTAGAATATTTATGTGTAAATATGTATAGTGTGTAGTAAGTATATGTATTAAGAAAAGTTAAGTAAAATATCATCACGACCGTTTCCCTTTCGGGGTGGGCAGAAACCAAACTTATAAATAAGCGGATTCACATTTAGCCAACTTTACTGCCGGCCAATCATGACAAGTGGCAAGCTCGTTGATGTCTCCAGCGACCCAAACTCGAGAAATATCACAAATAAATTAAATATTAATTAAATGTATTTGTATACATTAATAAATATTTTTGTATCCCGACCAGGAATCGAACCCGGTACCTCCGAGTCTAAATTAACCGCTTGACCACGGAGGCAGTTCCTAGTAGAATGTATTATTGTGAACATATTTGTATGTATATTAATATGTATTATGATATCATAGAAAATATATAAATTTATTCGAAAAAAAATTTACAACATATAAAATAAAATTAATATTAAGGATAGGGATATAAGTCCCGTCCGCGTGGAATGGTGGCAAGAACGCTGGCTGCATTTCCCCGCTGAATTGCAATACTGATTCTCTGGGCGAAGAAAGAGCCAGCCTTCTTGTCACCGGAGGAGACAACAAGACGCGGTTCTATGTCTTTTAAAAACTTTTTTGCGCTTGGACTCCATGGGCCCAAAGTTTCTACAGCAAACGGCACAAATATGTAATCTTTTAATATACTTACATACTTGCGCCGCTTGCTGGACTCCGCATTTTCCGCCGCGGCTCCCGCTTTATTCGCTGTCCCCCTGAGATGCGACGCGGCGAGGGTGTCGACGCACGTGGCGTCCCACACCACAGCACGTCCCCGTTCCCAGGGGACCAACGTCATACCATCTCTTGTCTCTTGCCATCATCTAGGATAACTCCAACAGGCTCTAGAAGAATAAGAATAGAATAAGTTTATTTTATTTTTCTTTAAATTTAAGCTACCTCATAATCAAAATTCTCTATAAATATAGTCCCAAAAGTTGGTTGCTAGAGAATGCCTAGCGGCATTAAATCCGCCTTTGTACATAGTGCAATTAAGTTTTTAAATAAATAAATAAATAAAATAAAACACATACTAAAGATATTAGAGAAAACAAGGATCAATTTGAATACATAAGTAATAATTTAATACATGCTTGCTTACTTACTATACTGAACACGACATGTGAAACCGCGCCCACATGCTGGTAAGCGGTACGCGAGGTCCAGGAATGGGAGCAACTGACGCCAGCCTCAGACGACCGACATCAGTCCCTACCACTATGCTGGCATATAAAGATGCTCTTTCACACTTCGTTTGAAGGACTCCAGGTTATAGGATTGGGGAAACACACTGGCTGGGAGAGCATTCCACATCTTCAGCGTGCGACATATGTAAGAGTCTCCAAGATTGTATGTACGCGTAGGGATAGTGGGTATGGTATGTGAAAGCATATTTTTTTTACTTATTGACTACCCTGAAAGATCATAATACTTTTTTTTTTTTTTTACAAAAAAGCATCTCTGCGGTAAGGTAGAATTTAACCTTTTTCGTCTGGCCACCCTCAATTTGCAGACACGCCAAAGGTATATAAATTCGGCACCACTGTCCGTCACTACCCCCAGGCCAATAAAAGTCGTTGGCAGTACTATATAAAATATTAACCTTTACTGCCTACCCCCTAACCTCACCGTCGTAAATATGTGATGGGGGGAGCATGAAGGAAAAAAAAATCAGGACAGTCCTATTATACGGGTGTCTTTGAATGGTCTTGACATAACTTTTTTTCATTACAGCCCCTAGAACACAGCGTCCTAGACCTCCACTGCTGGAGATGGGCCTTCCAGAACATATATCTCGAGAATTTGGCCTACACTCGCCACGCTGGCAGACGGGTTGGCGACGATCTAATTTTTTTTTTTCATTCATTAGAGCTCCTTCAACACAGCGTCCTAGACCTCCACTGCTGGATATGGGCCTTCCAGAACATATATCTGGAGAATTTGGCCTACACTCGCCACGTTGGCCAGACGGCTTGGCGAGGATATGATGTCAATTCTTAATGACAATTTATTAACGATCCCACAAGTTGGTATTAGTCGAACCGAGACCGATGACTTAAGGTGCTCTCCGAGGCACGGGAACGGTGGTGTTGTAAATCTATGACAAATGTACGTAAGAAAAGTGTATTTCTCATTGGTACATGCCGGTTGGGTTTGAACCGACCTTTGTAGGATTTATGGTACGCGTTCTTACAACCGAGCCACAACCGCGCCACTGCGCAATTTAAAATGTGATTTAAATTGTTTATATTGTTCCTGGAAAAATACTTAAGATTTTTAGTTAGTTTAGTCTAACACCCGTGTTCTAAAATGTTTCCTCAACGGCTCCTCCACTTAACATTTCGTTCCAGCTGTCAAACGAAATAATAATAATAATAAATTATTTATTGTACAAAATCAAAACGAGTGCAGGTACATAGGCGGGTTTAATGCCGTAAATGCATTTTCTACCAACTAACCTTTGTGACTGACAGCTGTTATTAGCAAGTGCAGAAGGTTATTTATTTATTTATATAGTACACACAGCAGTATATATATTATCACACACATAACATAGTATAATTATAACTTATCTAATATATGTACCAATTAGGTGTCACAGGAGAAAATTGACATCATATTTTCGCCAAGCCGTCTGGCCAGCGTGGCGAGTGTAGGCCAAATTCTCCAGGTCTGGAAGGCCCATCTCCAGCAGTGGAGGTCTAGGACGCTGTTCTAGGGTCTGTAATGAATGAATAATGAAAACATATTTTGAAAAAATTACAAGTAGCCTATTGTACTAATTTTGCGTCGATTTAAGTAAGTTTTTTCCGATCCCATATTAGCTATCGTCCCCGTGCGGTATTAGGTCCTAGGTAAATCTTGTTTCAAGCGGTGTTATTTTTATATAAATCTGACCATGGCAAGCTTACAATATTAGTTCTACTTGAAAGTAAAATTGGCATTTGACATCATTGCAAATGGCACATACTTTCAACGAGAACAATTTATCCAGTTTGCTGTATAAGAATCCACTGTTCATGCTGATAAACCCAGTAAAGTGTATCCACACGTTTCGGGATCAGGCTCGAATTGCCGTCATGCCCAGTCAAGCCGGCATAGTGTTAGTGACTGAAGTCAGACTTGAGTGTCTGATTCCAGTTGCGCACCACTTAACAACTCTGAAGAGCTCTATAACCTAATTCCTTCCTCTCCATTCCGCAATCGAACCACACGCACAGGTTAGAATATGCACCCACATACCGTAGTCACCATTCCTTCGCGTACCTATAAATTTGGTGACTCGTACATCTGTCGCAGAATAAAGATGTGAAATGCTCTTCCAGTCTCTGTGTTTCCACTTTCCTATAACCTGGAGTCCTTAAAGCGAAGTCTAGTCAAGCCGGCATAGTGTTAGGGACTGATGTCGGACATAAGTGTCTGATTCCAGTTGCTAATATGTATGGACCCTGCGCGCCACTTACCATCAGGTGGGAGCAGGATCACATGTTGTGCTAGTATAAAAAAAAAAAAAAACTTTTAAAAATAATAATTTTGTGTATAATTTTAACAATACGTGGTTACTGTAACACAAGAAGTTTTGACATGTGAACGTACAATTTTTTTCTTAGAGAGAGAATCCTTTTACATAAGTGCTTGGAGAATTTATTTCGATTACATTCTATTAAAAAACATGAAACGATTAAAAGCTAGGGTACACCTAGGAGCCGGCGCCCATGAGCAACTTTTTCGTCTTTGTCGGTGTTGTGGCTTGGTATTAATCATCTTTTGATTCCTTCCACTACCATTATCCATCATAAATTTCATCGTTCTTCAATAGAGCAAGTGAGTTCTACAACGACCTGAGCATTGATGTGGATATGTTTAATGACAGTACGTATTAGACGCGCAATGACAAATGAGCACTTCAGGTAGGGTAGTGTGTTCAGCTTATCCGTGTAGAGCATGGATGCACAGACCGCGGCCCGCGGGCCGCATGCGGCCCGTGGGTCGAATACTGGTGGCCCGCCGACAGCAAAAATAATACTCTCGTGCATTCGAAAAATAATAAAACAAAAAAAAAATATGTTCGAAAAGTAATGTGAAACTCGCGCGCGCGCAATTTGAATCTAGCGCCCAAAATTGCTAAGTCAAGTAACATCGCTCGCTATAGAAATCAAGAATTTTCTAGCGCGGTGAGCAAGCGAGATAGATATAGTCCCGTATTCCCGATTGCTCGCGTATCTACACGAAGCTTCCAGAGTCGTTTGCGCGGTATAAAAATCACGTTAACCGCAGCGGCCGAACAGTTCGCTTTTCATTTGAGTGAAGTGTCAACAACAGAAAGAAATAAGCGCGAAAATACAAAGCGAAGTAATAAGTGATTGAGAATAAGTGCAGTTTATTAGTGTTTTTGGGAGGCAATAGTTCTAGTGTAGATTTTAACTCGACTAGCCGGTGTCATATATTTTGATCCACATTCAACGTAGATTTCCTGTTGCAGTGTTAACCCGTCAAGTGCCGTGTATAATTGTGTTGTGAAAACGTAAGTAAAACTCTGTTATTAATAAGTGTTTCCCTACCTATTTAATCAATTTTAATCAAATTTAGCTTTAATGTTGGCTAAATATTAAAATAAACAAAGAAATTACTATTTTTATAAGAATTTCTCTGTAATAATTACGTCATTATTTCAGATAAAATCTGTATAAAAATCTTAAAATTTCTGAGAAATAATATTTAATCAATTATTTTTGATAATTTAAAAAAGGATAGGTAATTTAAGTGGGTACTGTAATTGTTTTTAGGTGCTGTGTTAATCCTAGCCAGGATTAGAACGCAACATGGAGAAGCCAGGACCTAGTAAAAAACGTAAGGTTAAAGATGAAAATCGGCAGTTTCAAGAAATTTGGACTGAGAAATACTTTTTTGTATGGTCGCATAACAAAGTCGTTTGTTTAATTTGCAAGAATTCTGTTGCGATTGCAAAGGATTATAATGTAAAAAGGCACTATGAAACGCAGCATCCTTCTTTTACCAAGTTTACAGGCGAATTAAGAAAGCAAAAAATGTTGTCTTTAAAACGGGAGCTTATTGGTCAGCAAGCTATGTTTACAAAACACATTCAAGATTCAGAAACGGCTACAGAAGTTAGTTATGAAATTTCTCGAATGATAGCAAAGCGAAGTCGCCCCTTCAATGATGGCGATTTTGTAAAAGAATGCATGGAAATTGCCGCTAAGAAAATGTGTCCAGAAGCAGCAAAAAAGTTTGAGAAAATTCAACTGAATCGTATGACTATCCAAAGACGAATTATGTCCTTGTCAGGTAATATTGCGGAACAATTAATTGAAAAAACTAAGATCATGGAATTTTTTTCATTAGCACTCGACGAATCGACTGATATTAGTTCCACAGCTCAACTTCTCATATTCATACGAGGTGTTACTCAAGATTTTGAAGTCTTCGAAGAGTTATTAGGAATGTGTTCATTGAAAGGTCAAACCAAAGGAGTTGATATACTCAATGGACTTTTGGACGAGTGTTCAAAAACTGATTTGGACTTATCTAAGTTATCGGGAGTTGCGACTGACGGTGCTCCTTCCATGATTGGTATCAATTCCGGGCTAGTTACTTTGCTGAAAAAGCACCTGCAAGAAAAAAACATAAACACTGAAGATCTCATGCAGTTTCACTGCATTATACACCAGGAAGCCCTCTGTTCTAAAAAAAATGAATTTCAAAATGTAATGAAAGTAGTAGTTTCGACTGTAAATTTCATAAAATCACGAGGACTCAATCACAGACAATTCAAACAATTCCTTGATGACATCGAAAGCGAATACGGAGATTTACTGTATTATACAGAAGTAAGGTGGCTAAGTCGTGGATTGACACTGGAACGATTTCTAAATTTAATAGAAGAAATTGGAATATTTCTGGCGGAAAAGCAAAGGGATGTCCCGGAACTTAAAAATCCTGATTGGTTGTGTGATTTAGCTTATTTAGTTGACATTACAAATCATTTGAATGTCTTGAACACACGGCTTCAAGGCAAAAATCAACTGATATCCCAGCTCTATGCTCATGTAACATCCTTTCAATGCAAGCTGACACTTTTCAGATCACAATTGAATTCTGGAAATTATAATCATTTTCCGAATTATAAGAAAATGGCTGAAAAATTCAACAAAACTGCGATTAATTTCAGTTATGTAGAAAAGCTAGATATTTTGATTCAATCTTTTGAAGACAGATTTTCGGAGTTTAAAAAAGTGAAACCTCTGTTGGACATATTCAGCAATCCTTTCACTATTTCAGTTGAAAATGCGCCAGAGTCAATGCAGTTAGAAATTATCGACATTCAAAATGACCAAGATTTACGCAACAAATTCAACGAAGGAGACTTGCTGAACTTTTACCGCTGCATTGATAAAAATATGTACGAAGAGTTGCGCATAAACGCTCTGAAATGTGCCAGCTTATTTGGTTCTACCTATATATGTGAACAAACTTTTTCAATACTAAATAATAATAAAACAAAAAAACAATAATAAAACCGCCTTGCAAATGAAAGTTTGGAAGCAGTTTTACGTGTTGCTACAAGTAAATTTGAGCCAAATATAAAAAAGATTGTAAGCACTATGCAGTGCCACGCTTCAAATTAATAATTTCTTTTTTAATTTTAATAAATTTTTATCAATTCTTTATTGTCTTTAACTACCTATACCTACTTCTGGCGGCCGGCCCGCTATCAGTTCATGATTTGGCCGAGTGGCCCCTAGTATTAATAAGTCTGTGCAACCCTGGTGTAGAGACTATTGGTTTATTTAGCATTGTTAGTTTATTTTTTATTGTCACCATTTTTCTATTTTTTTTATATATGTAATTGTGTTTCTTCTTCTTCTTCTTCTTAGTCGCTACACTCTTGGCAGAGTGGTCGTGGTCGTCACTTGAGTGTCAGTGGCACGCTTAACAAGCCGTCGCCACTCGTCTCGAACTGCAGCCTTTCTGGAGCACTCATGTAGGGGGTGATCCATTGCTGCTTTATACTCGGAGGAACCGGGTTCGATTCCAGGTCGAATACAATAATATTTATTTATTTAAATTAATTAATTTAGATTATATTTGATTTATTTGTAATATTTCTCGAGTTTGGTACGCTGAAGACATCGACGAGCTTGCCACTTATCATGATTGGTCTATAGTAAAGTTGGCTAAATGTGAATCCGTTTATTTATAAGCGAGGTTCCTGACCGAAAGAGAAACGGTCGCGATGATACTACTTTTACTTTATAATAAGCAAAAAAAGTAATTTAATTTGAATAAAGTGTTTTTATTTCAAAAACAGTATTAAAAAATAATCCTTCAACCAGAAACAAACACATGGGACATCTTCATAACTTAAAGTTTAGATGCGGTAATAAAATTATTTTGTTTGCTAAATTATTTAAATTTGAGTGTCTTTTTCAGCTTTAGGAAACAATATTAAGCCCCGGCATGTACCAATAAAGAATAAGTTAGAAATTTAATTATTGTTGTTGTGTAATTATGTATTAGATTTATTGTAAGGTGACACGGCCATTTTACAGCCACGAATATTAATTAACATTAATGCTATTAGAATATAAGATGACACGGCCCATTTACAGCTATGAATTTATGTTTAATTGACATATCATTATTATTATTTAGATTATAAGATGACATGTCTTTTTTTTTTATTGATATTATTATTTTTTGTTTTATAAATTATCTGATATATGTATTTAATTTCTGTACATCATAATTATTAAGTATTTAGAATGTAACGTTTAATAACCACATCGTTCCTGGAGAAACAGAATAAAACACTATTTAAATAACCGTGTATTTATTTAAGTTATAATGTATATGATGTACTTGTATGTATAATTGTATGTATGGTTTATGTATGTTTATGTGTTTAGGTATAATGTGTAGTATATTAGAATTAGTTAAGTAACTTATTAACTGTATCATTAAAATTTCTTATTTTTTCATACTGCCTATCACCTTACTCGATCCCCAAGGTTAGCTGGTAAATAATGCCTACTGGCATTATAGCTCGCCTCTGTACTATTTTTAAGTGCATTAAAGAATTTAAATAAATAAATAAACTCACACGGCCTCTTTACAGCCACGATCTTATTTAAGTAGTTTCTAAGTTAGTTAGTTTTACTTGATGTTGTGCATAACATACATAAATATGGATTATTGCCTGTTTACGGTTCAACCATTATTACCACTTTGATTAGTACATATGTTTCGGAAATTGTATTGATTTAATTAGTTCTGACTGTATCCAAGTTGTTTTGAGAGAACCAATGGAAATAAACTAAGTATTTTGATTTAGATTTTTTTATTATTTTGATTTGTAAATCTGCTATAGCTGAGTTTTCCTTGCAGATTCCTTTCTCAGCCAGATTAGACATTAACAGGTTACTGGAATTTGATAAAGCTGCTAGTCTTCTGCTAACAGCAGTAGAATCATTCGAAATAATTTAAATTATGACGTGTCACGTAATAGTTTTACGTGAATAAAGATATATCATAATATATAAAACAAGTGTTATGCTTCAAAAGTAGGACACTAATAAATATTTAAGTAGTTTTTATTGTAACTTAAATAATTCTAAACACTCAGTCTTGTCATATACATTTTTCTTCTATTTTCTGTTCTCATACCTAGTTAGTAGTAATTATCATCACCATCATCACGAACGTTTCCCTTTCGGGGTGGTCAGAAACCACGCTTATAAATAAGCGGATTCACATTTAGCCAACTTTACTATAGGCCAATCACGACAAGTGGCAAGCTCATCGATGTCTCCAGTGTACCAAACTCGAGAAATATCACAAATAAATTAAATGTATTTATTTACATTAATCAATATTTTTGTGTCCCGACCAGGACCCGGCACCTCCGAGTCTAAATCCACGGACTTAACCGCTAGACCACGGAGGCAGTAGTAATTATGAATCAGTAAAAAAACAATCTATCTTCTTGTTAAGTATTAAGTATAAAAGTAAAAATTGAGCATCTTCCTTGGACGGAAACATACACCTATTAAACTTTTTAAACTTTCGCGCATATTCATAATAGTTTTTTTAAATAATTTTAACGGGTCTTTACGCGATTTACCTTAGAGACATATTTCTCCCGACGTTTCAGCCAAGTTGCATTGGCCGTGGTAAACTATACACCTATTAATTGGTAACCGTAACTAAATTAAAATTATCTTAAACATATTTTAAAGAAAACAATCAAATTTTAAACGTTTTTAACAAACAATATCTTCTTTTGAAATTCCCGAATGAACCGAGATTCAAATGTTTATTTCCCGGTCCCATTTTACTGAACTGAGAACCGGGAATTCCCGGTACTTTCGACATCGCGATGACCGCCACCGTGGTCTAGTGGTAACAAACGTTGCCGTGAACTCGGGAGGTTGTGGGTTCGATTCCCATCGGGGGCAAGTTCTACATTGTATAATTTGTCTCGGTCTGGGTGTTTATATGTATAATATGTATATATTTACAAAAAAAAAAAAGTATAATGTGTAGTTTATCAACCATCTAGTTTCCGTAACACAAGCCTCGTAGCTTACCACGGAAATTAGATGGCGCTGTGTGACCTGTCTGGAAATATTTATTTATTTATTAGTCAAGTAGAGCGGTGGTGGCTGAGTTTTAAGAACGATTTCCTTAAAATTTTTGGAATCCCAGGTATGAGTTGCACAGATCTAGGATTGAGAGAGTGCAGAAACGTTTTCTTAGATTTGTTTGCTATAGAACTGGTCAATTGAATCTTTCATATGAACAGAGATGCATTAAGCATCATATTTTGCCGCTTCACGTACGTAGGGACATTGCAGACGTTATATATCTTATCAACATCTTAAGTGGGCGGGTGGATTCTCCCGAACTCCTAGGTAAAATTGGTCTAAAAACTACCGGCCTACGAACTAGGAGCACTTCCGTTCTGCATACCCCTATGTGCTTTACCAATTACAGACAAAGCTCGTTCTTCTGGAGGTCATGCAACTATTTTAATTGTAACTGTTCGGAACTTGATTTGTTTAATACGAAGCCAACGTTTGCTCGCAGCTACTTGACCAGATTGTACTGTACAACCCATATGCCTTAGCTGTGTACCCACAACTGCTTTTATTAATTGTTGTTGTTTTTTTTTTGTAAGTTTTCTTTATTTTATTTTATGTTTGTAGTCCATTTGCGGTAACTTCTAATTGACCCTTTATGTTTCCATTTATTTTTTCCAAATTTGTTATTAGTCGTTAGTTATCCTTTAATAATTAAATAAATAAATAAAATCCTAAAATGATGGGTTCAAACCGTGGCATGTACTAATGAGAAAAAAAAAATACATCATACTTTCGCCAACAGGTGGCGATTGTAAGTGTTTAGTGAGCAAATTTTTGAGCTTCTTGCCCCATCTTGTCATTTAGTCTTTGACGAAGCGTAAGGAAAATATCAAATACATTTGAGGGTTTACGATAAAACGCTTAACATCGAAGTCGAGTGGTAATTAGTGTTGTACATTGTCGACATTATGACGTCGAGACGTCGATGCACTTACTAGAGGTCGATAAAAGCAATTACGCTAGTGATGTAACTTGTAGTTGTTTATCGATGAAGAAGACTTATTTATGCATTACTCTCGGCATGTATGCACACTCTCGGCATGTATGCAAATAACACGTCCCACTTTAACCCTATTGTGAGGATGTGTAGATAAAACAATGAACTGACAAGCAAGCACAACATCGACATTTTTGACAGAATATTTTCGTCACTGAAGTCGAGTTTGAAGGATATGATCTAACACCTGCTTTATTTTTATTTTTGAATTGATGAAAAGAAAGAAAGAAATACGTTTATTCATCGCAAAACAGATACAACTTACACACTTAAGATATGTAGCGCAACGCGCCCCGACAGGCACCCAACAGTACTCCAGGATATAGCCGTGCATAGGATATGGGGTGGCACGGACCATGAATTGATATTAAAAATATGGAATTGTCCACACCCACAGCCACATCCCGAGCACCACCAGGCAGCCATCGAGGCGCGCTGCACTACAATTCACACTGTAATTCCTGCAGCGATGAACGGGCCCTAAGCTCAGCATGTGTCGCGAGTCACATAGTTGGATCCGCGACGCTGTTTTTCCGCTAGTACCCAATAAAATAAAATATATATTTTTATATAAATAATAAATAACAAGTATATACTAACTTTTTTTCATTTTATTACTTTTTTATTTATTTTATTTACTTAATTAATTATTAATCCATAAGGAGAAATTAATTTTATTTGAAGTAATATAAAACCAGTATAAAAGATATACAATATAAAAGCTACCTAAATAATAAAATTAAAAATAAACTAAACTATAAATAAAAAATGTCATTTAGAGATGTCCCATCCGAGATAGTCCCAAGGAGACTGGCATCATTTCCCCTCTGTATAGCGAGGCTAATACGTTGGCAGAAATAATTGCCAGCCTTCCTGTCTCCAGACCTTTCAGTCAGCCGCTTTGACATCTCCTTTTATTTACTTGATCTTCATTGATTTTATTTTTGGTCTCTTTTCATTTTTTTTTTTAAATCTCTTTTATTTGTAACACTTATTTAATTTATAAAAAAAAAACTCTTTTGTTTATAATACATGGCTGATATTGTGTACACATACTTTGAGTTTTAGCAATGTCTATACACAAAGTCAAAGTCAAATCATTTATTACAATTCGGCCTTCTCGGGTTCACAAGAAAAACTTCGTTGACATGCAATGGTCAGACTTCGTTGTGCGATATCTTCCTCAGTTTTGCATAAAAACGGAAACCGACATACTGGCATGTACACAATTAAATAATCTAATAGATTTTAAGTTTATTTTATATAAAATAAACTTAAAAACAAGTTATTTTAATTAATAAAATACGGCCGGCTATTTTGACATCTAAGCCGCGTTCCGTTCCATTACCCATCAACACTATATCCATTATTTTTAGAAACTGCAATGCTAAAATTTGTTTTCTGTGCCTACGAAATAAATAAATAAATACAATTTATTAATTTAAAAACTTTATTGCACAACGTACAAAAGGCGGACTTAATGCCCGTAGATATTTTCTGACAGACAAACCTTGGGGACAAATTAGAACATTTATAGGTGCAATGAAGGAAATACTAATAGTACGATAAATTGAACAACATACTTAATAATAATACCCTCTTAATATACCTTTATATATATACTGTAAAATAAATATACTAAATACTAATACATAACATTGACCGCCTCCGTGGTCTAGTGGTAACAAACGTTCCGTGAACTCGGGAGGTCGTGGGGCAAGTTGTACATTGTATAATTTGTCTCGGTCTGGGTGTTTATATGTATAATATGTATATATTTACAAAAAAAAAAGTATAATATGTAGTTTATCAACCATCTAGTTTCCGTAACACAAGCCTCGTAGCTTACCACGGAAATTAGATGGCGCTGTGTGACCTGTCTGGAAATATTGATTATTTATTATTATTATAAACTTACATATACGGAGTATACACTTATTAACTACCTCTGTGGTCTAGCGGTCCGTGGATTTAGACTCGTAGGTACCGGGTTCGATTCCTGGTCGGGACACAAAAATATTTATTAATGTAAATAAATACATTTAATTTATTTGTGATATTTGTCGAGTTGGTACGCGCGCTGGAGACATCGACGAGCTTGCCACTTGACAATCGATGTATTGTCATGTATTGTGTATTGGCCGGCAGTAAAGTTAGCTAAATGTGAATCCGCTTATTTAAAAGTGTGGTTTCAAATAATAATAATAAATCAAATCATTTATTTCCTTAGGTTAGTACACAACACTTGAATATTGTCAATACATATATTTTTATACAATACTAGCTTTGCTGGACCGAATCTAACAGCAATACAATTTATAATAAATAAAACATTGTTGCTATAAGATACCTAAAATTTAATTCGTGACTGTAAAAAGGCCGTGTCAGCTTATAATCTAATAACATTTATGTCCTTAAATATAAATTCGTGACTGTAAAAAGGCCGTGTCAGCTTATAATCTAATAACATTTATGTCCTTAAATATAAATTCGTGACTGTAAAAAGGCCGTGTCAGCTTATAATCTAATAACATTTATGTCCTTAAATATAAATTCGTGACTGTAAAAAGGCCGTGTCAGCTTATAATCTAATAACATTTATGTCCTTAAATATAAATTCGTGACTGTAAAAAGGCCGTGTCAGCTTATAATCTAATAACATTTATGTCCTTAAATATAAATTCGTGACTGTAAAAAGGCCGTGTCAGCTTATAATCTAATAACATTTATGTCCTTAAATATAAATTCGTGACTGTAAAAAGGCCGTGTCAGCTTATAATCTAATAACATTTATGTCCTTAAATATAAATTCGTGACTGTAAAAAGGCCGTGTCAGCTTATAATCTAATAACATTTATGTCCTTAAATATAAATTCGTGACTGTAAAAAGGCCGTGTCAGCTTATAATCTAATAACATTTATGTCCTTAAATATAAATTCGTGACTGTAAAAAGGCCGTGTCAGCTTATAATCTAATAACATTTATGTCCTTAAATATAAATTCGTGACTGTAAAAAGGCCGTGTCAGCTTATAATCTAATAACATTTATGTCCTTAAATATAAATTCGTGGCTGTAAAATGGCCGTGTCTGCTTACAATCTAGTAATAATAATATTTATGTGAAGATGGACAGTAACTTATATGTTGTGTCCAATAGCATACATACATTCCTAACATCTTCACGCCAAATCCCTTGCGGGGTAGGCAGAGACAATTGAGCGCCACTTGTCACTACATACCTCTTTCGCTTCTCCGATACTCATCATCCTTATACATGCCCTTTTGTCTCGATGGCTTTTTATTGCACCTCCAGCTGTTGTTTTATTTATTTGATCGTGGTATTTTTTACACACAACTTTCGCATTATATATCTGGTTCCTCAATCTCTCTTCCAATAGCAACATTAGTCAATCGTTATGTCTAACTGAAACTAACTCTGGTGGTGTTTGTAAATATATAATTGGACTTTAAGGAAAGCGTTTTTACAAACAAAGTTAAAGTCAAAATATCTTTATTCATGTAAACTTATTACAGGCATTTATGAAACGTCATTAATTTAATTATTTTGAATGATTCTACTCCTGCTAGTAGAAGACTAAGCAGCAAAGTGATCCAATAAGTAAGCAGAAGACCAGCAGCTTAGCAGATTCCAGTGACCTGTTAATGTTCTCATCACACCAACTATGTCTGTAAATCCTTTGTCGTTACTGCCTCCTCTCTTTGGAACAGCCTGCCTGTCAGCATTAGACAGGCTCCTAACAGAGCTTTATTTAAAAGGAGAGTTTACACTCACTTTATTGAGTCCTTGTAGATTTCTTTCACTGTCACTGTCAAACCTGAAGACCCTGGTGGGTAGTTGGTCTTGTGGTGTTATGTATAATAAATATGATTATCTTAAAACCAGTAGTTATTTTTATGTATAGTATTTATAATATATGTTTATGTATTAATGTTATCTATATGTGTATGTATTAATGTTATGTATATAGTATTTAAGTATATGTATGTTTATATAGGAATTGCTTACTTTTATGATATTTATTGGAATAAAAATAATTTATAAATATAATTTTCACTATCCTCGATCTAACAAAGAAATCTCATTTGTCCCCACGGTCAACGGTAAGAGAATGCCTTACGGCATTATGTTCGCCGATTGTAAATTACAATAAAGATTTTAAATAAAAAATAAATAAATAAATAAATGTTTAATCTGACTGAGAAAGGAATCTGCAAGGAAAACTCAGCTATATCAGATTTACAAAATAAAACATATACAGAACTGCACCACAACAAGCCAAATGGAATATAAAAGTAGAAAATTTGAAAATACCTGTAGGTTTTAAATCATTCAGTTCAATGTTTACTAGTCTCAGAAATACGGGGGGGAGGATAGGAGTAAGTGGATGTGGGTGGCGTACGTGAGTCGAATTGGTATGGGGGCTTCTTAAAGTACGCTACGATGCGGTGTATGTATTTTGAAAATTGTTTTTAAGTTTGGCTAACGTTTAGCTGAATGATTTTTGTGGATATTAAAAGCAAAAATAAATTAATGACTTTAAAATGTAGATTTACTGTGTTAGAGTATTAAACAATAATTATCAATATATATCTGGAACTTGAACGTATGCCTAAAACTGAAAAAATTAATGTATCTATTTCTGGCGGACAGGTTGTCAGTCAGCCAATCAAGAAATGGCGCGTAAACACGCAATTGTATATGTTTTACGAAAATATCTAATAAGCTATTTACTAATTATTATCAAATAAGATTAGTGTAGTTATTTACAATTTTGTGTTAAATGATGGAAAGTATTTATACTTTCCTAATTGGTATAAATGTATTTTAATGTCTGACGAATCGTGTACCGACCGCTTGGCGGGATATTTGAAATGGCCTCGGGCCCGTTCGGGACTACTCGAGTTGTTGCACGAGTCGTTTAGGCCGCGTTCGTTTTAAGAAATGTTAGCATGAAAATACCACTTTTTTTAGCACAAGTCGTTCGTTTAATGAAAATTCTAACATTTGATGCTAATTTCCGTATGTCAGTACCGTGTTGAAAGGAGGGTTATTGATGTTACTTTTTGACAGATGTCAAATTGATCGTTTACAATTTTTATATACTTTATAGTTTTCTATTATATTTGTTAAAAAGGTATATTAAACGATTTTATGTAATAAATTCATAGACCATAATAATATCACGTGTATTGGATGCCATGGTATGATAAAACATGAACGAAAACACTTGTCAAAAAGTAGCATCACCGCTCGTTTTATTTAAGAAATGTTAGCATTGTTAAAAAAAGTGGTATTTCTTAACAAAAACGACATTTCGCGCTGGTTTATGAAGTTGCTACGAAATGTTGGAAATGCTATAACACGAACGCGGCCTTAGTCATTCGATTCCACGGAACGGTAGAGGAAGGAATAAACGTATTTATATAATAGATAAGTATTGTTTTATTTATTAGACGAGTTTTAACAACTGCGTGCAATTTCTTAAAAAGCTATTATTTTTATATCTTACTTTAAACGTGGTCGCTTTTAAAAACAAACTTAAAATATATTTGTTCACATCTCAACAATCATTGCAGCAGCACGCCTAATTAAGGAAACTAAGACTATTTTATTTTTAAACTACTTTTTATTTATTTATTTTAAAAATTAGTCAAATTATATAGCCATAATTTTATGTTTTTTTTTTTTTAATTTATTGTTTTCAAGATACACAAAAATACATCAACAATATTATATAGCCGTCCACAAAAACCTTTAAGGTTTATCTTGGTACGGCGAGTCACTCACAATCTGTATGAGAAATAATTCTGCTATTGACTCATGTAAAACTTTTTAAACTTATATTTATATTTGTTATTATCAATGTATGTTCTTTGGAGCTCGGCGGGCATATCATTAAGATATGCTGAAGTTACATAATTCAGCATTCTTGTACCATAAACATTATTTGCCCCTGGAAGTTTAAACTGTTTTACGTAATTGAGAATCCTTAAATTACCCGACCGCTTGTATTTCGTTAGTTTTTGTGAGATATTAATTTCAGTGAGAATGGTATATTTAATTTTATCGTGGATACTAAGTACGTTGCAATGTTTAAATAGATCATTATAGTTATTTTTATATTTATTTTTAATGTGTGTTGGTACAATATCTTTAAGGATTCTCAACTGCAGATTGTATATGTCATCTAGGTAGGTCTTATATGTTCTGCCGTAACTGCTAAGTCCATAACTAACAACAGAGTCAGCCAGAGCCAAGTAAATCATTCTTAGAACTTTAAAGGGCAATTTATATTTTAGTAATGAAAGTTTGCTTTTAACTGATCGCAGTTTGGCACAGACATAATCTTTATGAGGACCCCAGCTGAATCTGCTGTCAATCATGAGACCAATATACATATGTTTATCGACTAGGTCCAGCTTAGGGCAATTACAATTTAGCACAGGTTTATGTTGACACTGGTGTGTGTGAGCCACAATACTGGGAACTATGTTGGTTGTGTTGTGAGATGAATGAATGTGGATGACTTTTGTCTTACTGGTATTTATAACTAGGCCCACATCGTGTGCCCACTCACACAGTGTGTTGTAGTTTGATTGCATGCCAGATTGAGCCAGGCTTATGTCTTTATTAGCTGTTATAAGGCAAGTGTCGTCAGCGAATTGATATACTGAGCCCTCCTTTATGATGTTACACATATCGTTTACATATAGCAGGTACTCTGTGGGTCCGATTATTGATCCCTGGGCCGTACCTTGATCTGTCCTTATTTTATCACTGTACGAAGTCCCGATTTTTACCATTGTATGTCGATTCTTATGATAATTTTTTAGTAATTTTAATAGAGGGCCTCCTATTCCAGCACGGTACAATTTGTCATAAAGAATATCATAATTAAGCATGTCGAAGGCTTTGCTGAAGTCAACCATCAAAATAAGAACGTGCAATTTATCATTAAGATAACTATTTATTTCCTCAGTGAAATTACGTAGAAGTTGTGTAGTATTTTTTTTCTTTTGAAAGCCATACTGTTTGTGGTTTATAATATTATTATTTTGAAGGTACTTATTTATTTCATTTCCCAAATATCGTTCTATTATTTTGTCCAAGCAAGACAAAATGGTGATTGGTCGGTAATTGTTAAAGTCATTATGTTTACCTTTTTTATATATTGGTCTTATAATACCAATTTTTAGTAGGTCTGGATATATTGAAGTTTCCATACATTTGTTTATGAGGTGTGTTATTACAGGAATTAATTTTTGTGAAGCATATTTAATATCTTTAGCACGTATAGCATCGTAACCTGGACTCTTCTTTACATTAATTTGCTTAATGATGACTTCAACATCGTCCTCTCGCGCCCTGCCTACTCTTATTGATCTATCTGGCTCAATTTCGTACGAAGACGGATTTAAAATTCGATTGGCACAAAAGTTGTTAATATTTTTTACATTATTTTCAAATTCCATGGCAAATATATTTGATAATTTGGCAGGATCCAAATTAAAAGTTTTTAAAAGAATGGTGTCTATACTTTTTACTATTTTACCGCTTATATTGTTTATGATTTCCCATATTTTTTTGGGATTTTTAAAATTTTCACACACTTCAGACATAATTTGTTTATTTTTAAGATGAAGGGAATACTTATTGGTTTTATTTCTATATGTATTATATAATAATCTATTTTTATTGTTATTTTTATCTTTTTGCCAAATCTTATATAATTTATCGCGAGTATGACACATATTTTTAAATCTATTGTTTACCCATATACATGATTTCCGTTTACTGGATTGGCTGCATGTCACGAAGTATGTACATTTTTGATATATATTGTTAAAAGCACCATGTATGTATTTTACAATATTATTTGGATCATTCAACATTAAGGCACTACTCCAGTTAAAGTTATTTAATTCGCTATTTATTTTTTTGTTATCTAGTTTCGTTATTAATTGTTTAGTTGAGGACGCGTGCGATCCGCCGCTGAACGCGCCTGAGATCGCACAACCTGTTATGCAATGGTCGGCCGGAGCGATGTTTATAACGGCTGTGTACACACTGTGATTTTTTATATTACGTAGGAAAATATGATCAATACACGACTTAGAAATTTTGTTACCATACTTCTCCATGCGTGTGTACTGGGTGACCCCACATTCTAGGTTATGGTCACATAATGAGTTTAGATAATTTGTAATAATTGGGTTTGATTGTTTTAGATCCAGATTCATATCGCCCATGATTATATAATTAGAATTACTAGGGTATTTTGACACCACTCGCTTTAATTCGTTAATGAAATTATTTTTGTTAGTATCTGGTGGCCTATATACAGCGCAAAGGTTTATACGGTAATTATTTTCTAGTGATAGCTCGCCTGTTATGCATTCAAACTCACATACCTGAATATTTAGTCTTATGAATTTAACACATTTATGTACATACAATAACACTCCACCACCTCTTCTCCTAATTCTTAGTTCACTGTATAATTCATAGTCCTTTAGTTCATACATGTTAACGTTATCACTTTTTATATTGGCTTCGGTCACAATCAGCAGGTGTATAATATGTGTACTGTTAAACACAATGTATTCTAATTGAGCAAAATTTTTAATAATTGATCGTATATTTACATGAAATAATAATAATGATTTCTTTTTGGTCGGAATTTCAGAAGAAAAGTCGTTCCATGTATTATAATTCAGTTCTGTTATATTGTTGTTTTGGAAATTATCCATTTATAGTTTTGTGCATACAAAATACAGCTCCTAATATATAAATAAAATATATTAGGCTAATATTTAAACAGAAGGTGTTTATTTAATAATTATTCGGGTTTTCCTTAACCTTTTCTAGGTCCTGCAGAGATCTAATATTAATAATCTTACCCTTTTCATTCTTGCGTATTAAAATATTACCATACTTGCACCATATGTAGTTATAGATATTTTTAAGCTCTTGTTTAGTTTTCCACAGTAAATAGGACAAAGCCGGAGTTAATGTTTCACGAAGGTACAACTTGTCATGGCCCTCTCTTCCAACATCCTCAGGAGAGATCCTGGTACGCTTGGCAGCTTCCAGCCATTGATCTCTGGTCCCTTCACGTAGAATTACAGTTATCGGTGAATACACGTTCCGCTGCGCAGAAAACTTTACATTTTGAGTTTTTTTCTTTCTGTAGGTTCGAACAACATCCTCTGTATTCTGGTTTAGGATTGTGGCAATGGATTTCACAACTTCATCGGTGTTACCATTATCCGCTTCCTTGATACCACAAATCTCGAGTTGGTTGGATAATTGACATTGTTCCAACTGATTAAATTTACTTTCTAGCACTTTGTATTTCAGATCGGTATTTTTTAGGTTATTTCGTAGATCGGTATATTTATTTTCCATTAATTTCATGTTATTTTCATAGGTTTGTATCTTCCCCTCGTACTCGTCGATCTTCTCCGAGTAGTACTGTAGGGTGCGTTGAAGTTCTTGTTGGATAATATCCCTAACTTCTTGCCGTATTTCCCGAAGTATTTGGTGCGTGATGTTGACGTTTGCGGTGTCCGAGGCCATCTCAGAGTCCGTATTCTCATCGCAATCATCATCTGGCATAATGCAAGATAATCTTTTGGACTTAGCATTGCCTACACACCCCTTGCATTTCCATTCCACTGATTCACTTGAAAAGATCTTCAGTTGGTCTGGAGCTATCGCGACGCACGCGGCATGAAGCCATTTCATACACTTTCCACATTGCAGTCCCGGGGACTTTTTGCTTATGATTTTTGTGCATTTAGCACACTTAACCATTGTTTTCTTTATTTAAATACTATGAATATAGTCAGAGAACACAGTCATGCAACGCAAACAAAAACAAAACGTTTACTTATTTACTTATTTTAAGTTAATCTGTTTGTCAAAACACCATCATTCTTAATTTGTATGGCAAAATATCAGTGGTGCGCTTCCTCTGATAACGCATCCGTCCCTTAACTGGCAAAGAATAAAGATGTATATTATATTATTTATTTGAAGGACAAGTTTTTATTTAATTTTATTTTATTCTTTATTGTATAGATTGCTTATTCTAATTACAGTTGTGTGTACATGTCATGATGATGCAATCTGCCCATATTGTGAGCATACAATATGCTTATGTCAATAGATATTTATTTACAATATTTATTTGTATATAGTTTATATTCAATATTGTTCTTGTCAATTTATTGGAATACAATGTTAATGTCAAAATTATGAGGGATCAGCTGAAAATCAGCGCTGTGACCTAGTGTTGCAGTTTATTGCTGAGCTGATTCCCTATTTGTCATCGCACTATCTTGTTTGTTGTATTATCATTATTATTTTTTACTGCTTGTGTTTTGTTTTTGTGACAAATAAACTTTTTTCTTTCTTTCTTTCTTTAAAATGAATACTCTCCGTAATAGACGCGTGTTATCAGACTTAACATATATGGTATATTGATATTATTTAAATATATCATAACAACTCATTTAGTTTATTTATTATATGTATTAATGTTATGTAATGTATGTACCTAATGTATTAACAAAACGTTATGTGTATGTATTATTAGTATTTAGTTTATTATAGTATTTATTATTGTAGTTTAGATAATATTGCATATTTATTACGTAATGATATTTCTCTAATTGCACCTACCTTACGTCTTTAATGTTCTACAGTGTCCCTAAGGTTGGCTGTCAGAGAATGTCTAGCGACATTAAGTCCGCCCCTTGTATATATTGTGCAATAAGGTTTTAATAAATAAATAAACATTTCTACACAAACTAATTCATGGGAAAATAAACTGCACACAGCATCTTGAACAAATCAAACTCAGTGTACCAACAAGATACCCCAGACACAAGATTCAAATAATTTTTAACATACCCTATCACAGAACTAACCTAGGTATACATCATCCTCTTTCCAGGATACAATCAAAATTTCCAGATATTGACATCTTCGGAGACTCCCAAAGAGTATTTAAACATAAACTGCTAAAACAACGCTTGCAAGAGAAGACTGAAGGTCTTTTATGGGAGGCACAAGGAGGCTTTAGACCTGGAAGAGGATGCACTGACCAAGTCTTTTCGCTCCGCAATATCACAGAGAAGTTTTTGGCGTTAAACCAGAAGGTTTTCTGTGCTTTTGTGGATTTGGAAAAGGCTTTTGATAGAGTTGTAAGAAAGAAGCTTTGGGACATATTGCCGGAGTATGGAGTGAATGACAAACTGCTACAAGCTATACAGTCCCTGTACAAGGGCTGCAAAGCTTGTGTGCGGGTGGAGGGGGGTATGTCGCCTTGCTTTGAATCCCAAATGGGCGTCAAACAGGGTTGTGTGCTTTCTCCTAGATTATTCACTCTATATCTCGACAAATGCCTAAAAAGAGTGAGAGAGAGTGACTGTGGGATAAAGATGAGTGATCTAGTGGTGAACTGCCTGCTTTATGCAGATGATGCTGTTCTTTTGGCATCGTCCGAACAACAACTGCAATCACTAGTCACAAGAATGAAGGAGGGATGTGCAGAAAAAGGACTCCGTTTGAATGCGAGAAAAACCAAGGTACTAGTGTTTGAAAGAAGAAGGATGACAACCGTGACGATAAAGATTGATGATGAAACTCTAGAACAAGTAAATGAAATTATATATCTGGGCAGTGTTTTCACTGCGGATGGGAAGTACGATAGGGACGTTGAAAGAAGAGTGAACGCGGGAAATAGTGTTAACGGTGCCCTGGGGTCACTGATCGGCAGTCGAAATGTCAGTGACAAAGCTCGGCTCGCCATACACAATGCCATGTTGGTACCAACACTGATGTATGGAAGCGAAACGTGGATATGTCAGAATACGCATGAGAGTAGCGGCGGATATGTGGCGTCACTTTGGCGGACCGCATACGTAACGTCGAAATACGGAAAAGGGTTGGTATGAAGGAAAGTATAGAGACAAAAATAAGGAAAAGCATGCTACGATGGTTCGGGCATGTTGAAAGGATGAGCGATGAAAGATTGACGAGCCAGATATATAATGCGAAAGTTGTGGGTAAAAGAGGCCCTGGCAGACCGAGACTCACATATCACGATCAAATAAATAAAACACTGACTGAAGGTGCATTAAAAAGTCTTCGTAACCAAAGGGCATGTATGAAGAGGTTAATGAATGTCGACGAAGTGAAAGAGGTATGTCGTGATCGTGTCAAATGGCGCTCAATTGTCTCTGCCTACCCCGCAAGGGATCTGGCGTGAAGATATGTATGTATGTATGCTAAAACAACTTGCCCAATTTTTTTTAGTCATTTTTTTTTTTTTTTTTATAGGAAAAATTTAATTTTTATTTATTTTTATTTTATTAATTTTAGTAATAATACTTGAAGTAGGTAATATTTTAGTTATTTTCGTTACTTTTATTTTCTAAGTCAAAGTCAAAATATCTTTATTCACTATTACAGGCATTTATGAAACGTCATTATTTTAATTATTTTGAATGATTCTACTCCTGCTAGTAGAAGACTAAGCAGCAAAGTGGTCCAATAAGTAAGCTGTTAGCAGAAGACCAGCAGCTTAGCAGATTCCAGTGAACTGTTAATGTTTAATCTGACTGAGAAAGGAATCTGCAAGGAAAACTCAGCTATATCAGATTTACAAAATAAAACATATACAGAACTGCACCACCACGAATTGTATGTTTATTATATACTTATATATTTTTTAAAATTGTTTCAGCTTTAGTTTTTCGAATAATATTTAGTTTTTGTATACTTATTGAAATTTTTATAATATTGTTATTTTTTATAGGCAATAAAAGCTACTGTGGTAATGTGGTGGTCGCCTATAATAGGTGCAACATCTAACTTCTGATTTAGTGTTAAGTACAAATAAGTGTGTGATGTTAGCACTGTTGGCTACCCTATTATAAATTAATATTATAATCTAGAATAAAAATAAAGAATTACGTATTTTTAAATTTAATTATTTAGTTATAAAACTGCCTCCGTGGTCTAGCGGTTAAGTCCGTGGATTTAGACTCGGAGGTACCGGGTTCGATTCCTGGTCGGGACACAAAAATATTAATTAATGTATATAAATACATTTAATTAACATTTAATTTATTTGTGATATTTCTCGAGTTTGGTACGCTGGAGACATCGACGAGCTTGCCACTTGTCATGATTGGCCTATAGTAAAGTTGGCTAAATGTGAATCCGCTTATTTATAAGCGTGGTTTCTGACCACCCCGAAAGGGAAACGGTCGTGATGATACTTTACTTTAGTTATAAAATCTTAAGTTACAGTTAAAAAAGGAAACCTTACCCAACTTACCGCCTAGGTCCGTGGTCTAGTGGTAACAAACGTTGCCGTGAACTCGTGGGTTCGATTCCCACCGGGGGCAAGTTGTACATTGTATAATTTGTCTCGGTCTGGGTGTTTATATGTATAATATGTAATGTATATATTTACAAAAAAAAAGTATTAATGTAGTTTATCAACCATCTAGTTTCCGTAACACAAGCCTCGTAGCTTACCACGGAAACTAGATGGCGCTGTGTGACCTGTCTGGAAATATTTATTATTATTATTATTATTGTCGGTTGGAAGCACGATACACCATTCTTCTTATCTCTCTTTCCTACACACGATTGACCCGGCACCATGGTGAATTCATGGAATACTTAAAAAAATATCTTCTTCTTTATATTAGTATGGAATGTGCAATTATACGATTTTGCCAGAAGTTGGCTCAGTAAAACTTGCCTCATAATGCGCGTACTTTGATTCTTGGCGTTATTATTCTAAGAATTTATTTTCGCACGGCTTATTTTTGGTGGACAAGCCTAGGTGTAAGATTAAATTGCATTTAATATCAATTTGTTACCTAAATAACTGTCCACTGCTATTGTGGTAGTAATAGGCAATAAAAATAATAGTTATTTTAACAAAACACGCAATGTATAGGATTTTTGAGGGGAAATTTCATACTTTATTTTTCTCGGGGCTTTGAACCCGGGTTCTGTATACAATATTATAACTGAAAAAATGTATTCCAGGTTTAATTTGAATTGAAACCAAACTAAATAAAAACAAAACCAAAAACACAAAAACAAAAAACCAACAACCATGAACAAAAATCAAAAACAATAAAACCAAAAACAAAAAAAACAAATATGAAAAACAAAAAAAAAAAAAAAAAATCAAAAACCAAAAACAAAAAAAAACGAAAATCAAAAACCAAAAATCTAAAACCAAAAACAAAAAAACCAAACCAAACCGAACATGAAACCAAACATTAAACCAAACTAAACCAACCGGACATTTTTTCACTTTCAATCCTCATTTTAGACAGAGTAAAATAGCATAAACGTTTATAACGATTATCCTCTATTTTCCTAAATCAAAAATATATAAATAATATATCTCCAAAAATAACTAGTACTAATAATTAATACTATCAGTAAAAAATATTCTTATTCCTATTTTATTATTGTGGGTTTTATATATAGAAAGCATAGGTACAAAAATAAGGAAAGGCATGTTCCTATGGTTCGGGCATGTTGAAAGAATGAGCCAAGAGAGATTGACGAACCAGATATATAATGCGAAAGTTGTGGGTAAAAGAGGGCTGCAGACCAAGACTTTCCTATCATGATCAAATAAATAAAACATTAGCTGAAGGTACATTAAAAAGCTTTCGTAACAAAAGGGCATGTATGAAAAGGTTGATGAATGTCGAAGAAGCGAAAGAGGTATGTCGTGATCGTGTCAAGTGGCGCTCAATTGTCTCTGCCTACCCCGCAAGGGATCAGGCGTGAAGAAGAAGACAAATTTCTAAGCATTCCATGGATTCACCGTGCGGGTGCCGGGTCCATCGTGTGTGGGTAAGAGATGAGAAGAATGGTGTCTCGGGCTTGCGACCGACAATTGGCTGGTTTAAGAAAAGGAGGCCTCCTTTTTTTTCTATTTCGCGATAATACGCTCACCATCCACCATTCTACTTCTCTCCCTACCCAACCAAATACTGTATGATTCCGTTAGTGCCGTCTTGGAAGCTCGCTCCATAAATGTATTGACGGCAGACCTGCTTAGGCCCAATTCTTTCAGTAAGTGATGCGAAGATTTTGCTGGAACTCCTCTTGCACCAACTTCCACTGCGTAAAGCTGAGTCTTGAACCCGTTCCTGATCATTTCTTCTGTGAGATCATAATATTTATTCGACTTCATGTTGTGGTCTTTTGGAATATTTGATTCCCACGGAACGGTAAGTTCAATAAGGATAACTTTTTTCAAGTTCCGAGAAAACACTAAGATGTCTGGCCTATAGGCTGATACAGCTAGTTCATCTGGGATCCTATAATGGTGTTCAAATGTATCCATGAGAATTTTTCAGTCTGATGCGGCGCCAAGGATCGAGGTGGGCTTGCATTTAGTTTTCGTGCTTTGCCCTTCCTTTACAAATGTGGTCAAAGTTTTATTTGTAGTCAGTCCCTTTCTGGCTCTTGCAATAGAAAGACTTACTGCTTCACGGATAACACCTAGGACTTTGTCATGTCGGCGTGAGTAATAGCCCTTTTCTAAGAGAGTAACGCACCCTACAAGTGTGTGTCTAGCATTTCCTATGGCAGCACACAATGTACAGTTCTTTTCCGTAGCTTTTCCCCACCTTACCAGATTACTCTGGTCCGGGAGGGACATTTGAAAAGCGTTTAGGTAGAACTTTAGCAACGCCGGAGACCAATCGTACATTAGTGTGCGCCACTTTAGGGCTGGAGGGATGCAAAAATCGCCCAAAGTTAGCCAGTCATTTTGAACTTCTAGAGTCATCGCGTGCACTCTGTATTCATGCTCTTCATCTTTCCTGAGGAAGGATTTTATAACCTCTTTGTCACTTTCTTTTTTCTTCCAGCCAATGCCTCTTTTGTCAGTCTGGGCACCTGTCATGAATTTCTTGAAGAATAGTAGTCTCGGTTCCATATCTGAGACCAGAGGGTCTTTTGGAAGGGATGAAATTGTATTATCCTGGGAGCTGGTTAGAATTTGATATTTGCTTATACGTAGATGTTTGTATAATTCAGATGGTCTTCTCAGATCCATTCCGAAGTTTCTCCGTCCTCTAAAGAATGTTGAGGAGTCAGCACCCTGGGCTAATCCAAGCCAAGACTTCAATGTTCTTATGACGTCCGCGTCCAGACTTGATAGTAGGCTTTTGTTGAAATCATATACTAGGAAAGGCCAAGTGAGGCGAGATGCTAAGTAGTTGTCATATATCCAAGCTTTTTTGACATTGCTTATAGGCTGTTGAGTAACCCTATTCATGTCGTCAGTGAATTGTTTTACAACTACTTCTAGGGATGGTGTTTTTCCCTGAAAATTTATCCTTCTGCCAAGAAATTTAAAGGGCATGGTTTCATTTACCGGAGCTATTCTCTGCCCTGCTATACTCAGTCCAGGATCATAAGACGTAAATGTAGTGTTTCGCCTAGCCAGACATAGGCTGAAGCATTTTGATGGTTTCGTTCTCATTCCCTTTGTCCATGAGCAGAAATCATCCACTATTTTCAGCAAGCCCTGGCATTGCTTGGGATATGTATACATATATGTATATGTATGTAATACTTGTATATTATTGTAAAAAGTAAAGTATTATCACGACCATTTGTTTCCCTTTCGGGGTGGTCAGAAACCACGCTTATAAATAACCGGATTCACATTTAGCCAACTTTACTAAAGGCCAATCATGACAAGTGGCAAGCTCGTCGATGTCTCCAGCGTAACAAAATCTCGAGTAATATAACAAATAAATTAAATGTATTTATTTACATTAATAAATATTTTTGTGTCCCGACCAGGAATCGAACCCGGTACCTCCGAGTCTAAATCCACTGACTTAACCGCTAGACCACGGAGGCAGTTATTAGTATATTATTGGATAGACTGTAAATTTTCTTAAAAATTAAAAAAAAACAAGTTGATTGACTACATTTTTTAAAAATACACTGACTTGAAAAATATTTTTAAAATGTTGGATTGTGCAAGCGAGACGGTTGCAAAAGCGTTAAAGCCACTTAAGTATGTTATAAAAAGCATTCAATTTCTTTAGTGTCGGTATGTTATTGCAATGTTTATAGTTACTATTTCAAGTTGCAGACGAATTGAGATCAAATATTCAAAGACACTTATATCTACTAGCTTTGACCTATATGTAGTGTTGCCCAAAGCAAGACCAAGACGTAGCCAGTCTTAAGTAAGCTGGTCTTCGCAAGACTCTCACTTAATATATATAATTTAAAACTGTTGTTGTGAAACTATTTTTGTTTTAGCTATAGTATGACAATGCCTTTTTACAGCAGCTATAATTTTAGTGACATCCTCATAATTGTTTTCGTCTTAGCTTGTAGTATGACAATGCCTCATTACAGCAGCTATAATCCTTGGTGTATTTATTTTATAATTGTGTATGTCTTAGTTTATAATATGACAATGCCTATTTACAGCAGCTATAATTTTAAGATTATAATTATGTATATTTGGGTTGTAATGTGCTGCTCCAAATACAAGCTATTTCCCAGAAAATAAGCTTTTCGTTATATTATTTTTTTGACATGTAAAAGCGCAGAATACATTATATTTATTGTCCTATGCCTACTTACAAAATAAATAAAAATTCAAATTGTACTAAGAGAATCTTGTATCTGTCCGCAAACTACCGTTCTGACTTACAGCGTCCTAGACCTCCACTGCCTTCCAGAACTGGAGAATTTGACCTACACTCGCCACGCTGGCCAGACGGCTTGGCGAGGATATGATGTAATTTTTTATGACAATTTATTTACGTTTCCATAAGTTGGTATTAGTAGAACCGGGACCGACGCTTATCGTGCTCTCCTCACAGGAACGGTGGTGTTGTAAATCTATGACTGCAGTACGTAAGAAAAGTGTATTTCTCATTGGTACATGCCGGGTGAGTTTAAGCCGACCTTTGTAGGATTTAAGGTACCCGTTCTTACAACCGAGCCACCACCGCACTGCGCCTTTAACCTTTTAAATTTGAAATAGTTATCCTTATTGAACTTACCGTTCCGTGGGAATCAAATATACAAAAAGACCACAACATGAAGTCGATTAAATATTATGAACTGACAGAAAAAATGATCAGGAACGGGTTCAAGACTCAGCTTTACGCAGTGCAAGTTGATGCGAAAGGAGTTCCAGCAAAATCATTGCACCATTTACTGAAAGAATTGGGCCTAAGCAGGTCTGCAGGAGATACATTTATGGAAAGAGCTTCCAAGACGGCATTAACGGAATCATACAGGATTTGGTTGGGTAGGGAGAGGAGTAGAATGGTGGATGGTGAGCGTATTATCGCGCAATAAAATGAAAAAGAGAGGCCTCCTTTTTTAAACCAGCCTATTGTCGGTCGCAAGCCCGAGACACCATTCTTCTCATCTCTTACCCACACATGATTGACCCGCGGCACGGTGAATCCATGGAATGCTTCAAAATTTGTCTCCTCTCTCTTAAGTTATTGTCTGCGCCTCCGCGGTCTAGCAGTTATGACCGTGGATTTAGCTCGGAGGTACCGGGATCGATTCCTGGTCGGGACACAATAATATTTATTAATGTAATTAAATACATTTAATTATTATTTCATTTATTTGTGATATTTCTCGAGTTTGGTACGCTGGAGACATCGACGAGCTTGCCACTTGTCATGATTGGCTAAATGTGAATCCGCTTATTTATAAGCGTGGTTTCTGACCACCACGAAAGAAAAACGGTCGTGATGATACTTTACTATACTCTATCACTATGGCACGATTACAATATTAGTTCTCCTTGAAAGTAAAAATTATCATTTGACATCATTGCAATAAATAAAATAAATAAATAAAAATAAATAAATAAATATTTCCAGACAATCACGCAGCGCCATCTAATTTCCGTGGTAAGCTGCGAGGCTTGTGTTACGGAAACTAGATGGTTGATAAACTACATATTATACTTTTTTTTTTTTTTTTTGTAAATATATACATATTATACATATAAACACCCAGACCGAGACAAATTATACAATGTACAACTTGCCCCCGGTGGGAATCGAACCCACGACCTCCCGAGTTTACGGCAACGTTTGTTACCACTAGACCACGGAGGCGGTCAATGGCACATACTTTCAACGAGAACAACAAATAGGGGTGGTGGACTGATGGTGGTAATTTGACCAGTCAGTCGGGGCGAGGAAGTGTCCACTGTTCGTGCCGATTTACCCAGTAAAGTATATCCACAGGCTCGTCAATTGCCGTCAAACAAAGTGTCTGATTCCAGTTGTTAACATTCATAGACCTCGCTACTTACCATCAAGGTAATATATAAAAAAAAATACGTTCCATAGATTTCAATTATAGCATAACACTAAAACTATATGCGGTTATAATTTTATTCTCCGAGGATGACAGTTAACTTTTGTATGCAATAAAGAAATTTATTATTATTATGTAATTTCGATTGACCAGTTACATGAAAGTCAATGTTTAAGTTAATGGACATAGCCTTTTACGATATCAAGAGCAGTTTTATTGTTCGACCAAACTCCTGGGAAATATTGACTCATGTACGAATGGGGCATTAAAAGCTTCCGATTAGAATAAACCTCTACGAAAACCTCCAAGAAAAGCATCAAATTCTGCAGCTTCTGGAATTTGATGATGACCTCATTAATTCATAAAAATGATAGATATATTACGTCAGACTTGGCTGTATGGGCCTTGTATAGACCCTTTGCCTTTCCTATCACCTCATGCATCATCCATTGAGAGAAGACAACAAAACAAAAAAACAACAACTGTGAAAACTATTGGTCTCATTTTTTTTTTGTTCTCTTCTTCCGATATGATGAATGAGGTGATAGGGAAGGCAAAGGGTCTAGCCCATACAGCCAAGTCTGACGTAATATATCTTTCTTTTTTACGAGTTAATGAGGTCATCATCAAATTCCAGATGTTGCAGAATTTGATGCTTTTCTTGGAGTCTTTCGCGGCATTATAGCTCAAACACGTCGGGTAATATATTCACCGCGCGGGAAAACCGCAAAAAATAAACTGCAACTTGTGCCCCATATTTAAAGTCCAATTTATCGTTTTCTATAACTATTCACATTGTGGAACATTATTAAACAAAACAACACCGCTTTTGACTAACAATATCCACAGTAAATTAATTTACAAAACAACAACTTGCACTTGACATCTCAGCGCAAAATGGAGCAAAGTACTCTCCGATTGGTCCCATTTTATGTCGCGAAATTGTCTCGTGATTTGTTTTAAAAACTGTTTTGTGTATGTCAGGCGGTACGAAGTTCGCTGAGTCAGCTAGTATACTAATAAATCTAAAATAAATATCTAATTAAATAATGACGTGTTGTGATAATGTAGTAATAATATTATCCTCGCATAAAGCTCTTTTTCCAGTAACTTGGAGTCCTTCAAGCGAAGTGTGAAAAAGCATCTAGTCAAGCCGGCATAGTGTTAGGGACTGATGTCAGTCATGAGTGTCTGACTTCAGTTGCTAACATTCATGGACCTTGCGCGCCACTTACCAACAGGTCACATGTCGTGCTAGTATAAAAAAACCTATATCTATAGTACATCATTATCATCACAGCCCCTAAAACTATATCTATAGTACATCATTATCATCACATCCCCTAAAACTATATCTATAGTACATCATTATCATCACAGCCCCTAAAACTATATCTATAGTACATCATTATCATCACATCCCCTAAAACTATATCTATAGTACATCATTATCATCACATCCCCTAAAACTATATCTATAGTACATCATTATCATCACATCCCCTAAAACTATATCTATAGTACATCATTATCATCACAGCCCCTAAAACTATATCTATAGTACATCATTATCATCACAGCCCCTAAAACTATATCTATAGTACATCATTATCATCACATCCCCTAAAACTATATCTATAGTACATCATTATCATCACATCCCCTAAAACTATATCTATAGTACATCATTATCATCACATCCCCTAAAACTATATCTATAGTACATCATTATCATCACATCCCCTAAAACTATATCTATAGTACATCATTATCATCACATCCCCTAAAACTATATCTATAGTACATCATTATCATCACATCCCCTAAAACTATATCTATAGTACATCATTATCATCACATCCCCTAAAACTATATCTATAGTACATCATTATCATCACATCCCCTAAAACTATATCTATAGTACATCATTATCATCACAGCCCCTAAAACACAAAGTCCTAGACTTTCACTGCTGGAGATGGGCCTTCCAGAACATATCTGGAGAATATGGCTTACACTCGCCACGCTGGCCAGACGG